>OX016543.1:4467429-4948499 GCA_943590905.1 Sphaerophoria taeniata
TTTGTTGATTTTCTACTGAAAATTTCTCTGAAATTTTGTTGATTTCCCACTGAAAATGTCTCAGAAATTTTGTTGATTTTTCACTGGAAATTTCTCTGAAATTTTGTTGAGTTTCCACTGAAAATTTCTCTGAAATTTTGTCGATTTTCTACTGAAAAATTCTCTGAAATACCAGGCGCATTGTAAAAAATCAGGCCAAGTTTTGTAAATTTTCCACTGAAAATTTCTCTGAAATTTTGTTGATTTTCTACTCAAAAATTCTC
The DNA here is from genome assembly GCA_943590905.1 of Sphaerophoria taeniata. Classification (NCBI taxonomy): domain Eukaryota; kingdom Metazoa; phylum Arthropoda; class Insecta; order Diptera; family Syrphidae; genus Sphaerophoria; species Sphaerophoria taeniata. The sequence goes on from OX016543.1 coordinate 4,467,693, forward strand.
TGAAATTTTGTTTATTTTCCACTGAAAATTTCTCTGAAATTTTGTTGATTTTCCACTGAAAATTTCTCTGAAATTTTGTTGATTTTCCACTGAAAATTTCTCTGAAATTTTGTTGATTTTCTACTGAAAAATTCTCTTAAATACCAGGCGCCCATAATAATCAACAGTAGGGTCCTTTTTGATTTTTTTTTAATTGCAAAAAAACAGGCCAAGTTTTGTAAATTTTCCACTGAAAATTTCTCTGAAATTTTGTTGATTTTCCACTCAAAAATTCTCTGAAATTTTGTTTATTTTCCACTGAAAATTACTCTGAAATTTTGTTTATTTTCCACTGAAAACTTCTCTGAAATTTTGTTGATTTTCCACTGAAAATTTCTCTGAAATTTTGTTGATTTTCTACTGAAAAATTCTCTGAAATACCAGGCGCCCATAATCAGCAGTAGGGTCCTTTTTGAATATTTTTTTAATTGCAAAAAAACAGGCCAAGTTTTTTAAATTTTCCACTGAAAATTTCTCTGAAATTTTGTTGATTTTCCACTGAAAATTTCTCTGAAATTTTGTTGATTTTCCACTGAAAATTTCTCTGAAATTTTGTTGATTTTCTACTGAAAAATTCTCTGAAATACCAGGCGCCCATAATCAGCAGTAGGGTCCTTTTTGAATTTTTTTTTTTTTAATTGCAAAAAAACAGGCCAAGTTTTGTAAATTTTCCACTGAAAATTTCTCTGAAATTTTGTTAATTTTCTACTCAAAAATTCTCTGAAATTTTGTTGATTTCCCACTGAAAATTTCTCAGAAATTTTGTTGATTTTCCACTGAAAATTTCTCTGAAATTTTGTTGATTTTCTACTCAAAAATTCTCTGAAATTTTGTTTATTTTCCATTGAAAATTTCTCTGAAATTTTGTTGATTTTCTACTGAAAATTTCTCTGAAATTTTGTTGATTTTCTACTGAAAAATTCTCTGAAATAACAGGCGCCCATAATCAGCAGTAGGGTCCTTTTTGGATTTTTTAAATTGCAAAAAAACAGGCCAAGTTTTGTAAATTTTCCACTGAAAATTTCTCTGAAATTTTGTTTATTTTCCACTGAAAATTTCTCAGAAATTTAGTTTATTTTCCACTGAAAATTTCTCTGAAATTTTGTTGATTTTCCACTGAAAATTTCTCTGAAATTTTGTTGATTTTCTACTGAAAAATTCTCTGAAGTACCAGGCGCCCATAATCAGCAGTAGGGTCCTTTTTGAATTTTTTTTTGAATTGCAAAAAAAGGGCCAAGTTTTGTTAATTGTCCACTGAAAATTTCTCTGAAATTTTGTTGATTTTCCACTGAAAATTTCTCTGAAATTTTGTTGATTTTCCACTGAAAATTTCTCTGAAATACCAGGCGCCCATAAGCAGCAGTAAACAAGCTGACCCGGAAACTTGTTTTGCCATAGGAAATATTTGTTATACTTACCCCCGCTACCCCGTTTAATCGCTGCCCCGTTGCTCTGCTTTCCCTTTATCCTGCTACTTTATTAGCCAGCTACCCCGCTGTCCCGCTATCCTGTTACCACTCTGCTTTGCTGTCCCATTACCCCGCTGCGCTGCCCCGCTACCCCGTAGTGTTCGCTGTTATAATGTTGAAAGACAGTATAATGTTAAATGTGTGTATTTATCTCTAATTGCTTACACTGAGTAAGAAAGTAGAAGTCTTAGTCATCAAAATCGGTGGAGTCGTTTCGGAGGTGTATAGAGACTAAAACTTTGAAAATAGATTTAAAGATATCTAGGGATTAAAATAGTGATCATTATGTATGAATGTTTGGGCCCTTGACACGAATGAGAAGATTTTCAAACTGCAACTTAAACCTTTTTGATTTAATTTTAGTAAAATCTATTTTAAAAAAATAAAAAAAACTCCATTTATGTTGAACTTTTGTTTAATGTGTTCCACAGTGGTCAACCAACGATATGAACCAGAAGTACAAAACCCAGGTGGATTCATTGGCAGTAATGTTCTCATCAAGTGCAACATTCCATCGTTTGTCAAAGAATATGTGAAAGTAACTTCGTGGTTACAGGAGCCTAATTTCAATATTTATCCCTCGTTGGAGGGAGGTAAGTAAAACAAATGTAGGTATTTACACACGCATAACGTGAGTATATGTATGTAGAGTAATTTTACCAATTTTACATTTTTTTTTTAATTAGAATTAACGTTGAATTTTCTTTGGACTTTATTTCCTTGTTTTCCGTTCGAAAATTAATTTCCGAACAATTGCTCCCATTATTCCATGCACAATATGACTTTCGCGCAAGATTTTCCCAATTTTTTTCCACAGGAATCATGCCTGGACTACTCTATTTCATTAAAATGCGTAGGGCGGCTTAATAGTCTTTACCAAGCAAGACATACCAACACATCGTTTCACCTTTCTAAAGGATCTCAACATGCATAAATCCGCTGGTCCGGATGGTATCCCCGCTATTATTCTGAAGAGGTGTTCTTCCACGCTGGCAAAACCCTTTCCATCTATCCTATTCTTCTGGGCTCGTTCCGAGCATTTGGAAAACAGCATTTGTCCAGCCAATCCCAAAAAAAGGCGAATCTTCTTCTCCCACCAATTATCGACCGATTGCACTGACGTCCCTTCTTTCTAAGGTCATGTAAACGCTGATAAACTATCAGCTCAAGAAATATCTCGAAGACCGAAAGCTTCTTAATGACCGGCAGAACGGCTTTCGCAGCAACAGGTCCACTGGTGATCTGATGGTTTATCTCACCGAACAGTGGAACAAATCTTTACATCGTTTTCAAAAAAGTAAGATTGCTGCACTTGGCATTTGATAAAGTCTGGCATCTTGCTCGTTTATCGAAAATGCGTGCCTTCGGTATCGATGAATCCCTTCTTCGTTGGATTAGAAACTTTCTTTCGAACCGTTCTATACAAGTTGTATTGGACGGGTTCAAGTCTGAAACCTACAAAATAAATGCTGGTGTGCCCCAGGGCTCCGTTTTGTCTCCGACCCTCTTCCTCATTTTCATTAATGATCTCTTGTCTGTTACTTCTAATCCAATCAATTGTTTCGCTGATGATAGCACCCTTAGCTTTTCTTATTCGTTCCCAGACTCACATCTAGTGATTGCAATCCCGGAATGATTTTTCAATCCCGGGATTTCGGGATTCAAAAATTTGGATCCCGGGATAATCCCGGGATTTAAATAAAAAATAAAAGATATTTGTGGAAATTTGTATTTTGTTTATTTGACAACTTAAAAAAAGAAATAACTCAATAAAAACTCTTAAAAGCAATAACTCCATGATTATTTATCAAAAAATATCAACTTCTTAAAAAAACTAATTCATAAAAACTCTTAAACAAAAACAAAAAAAAAATATTAATTCAGTCTGTATTAAGTTTAAAATAAATAAGAAGAGAAGAACACAAAGAAAAACGTCAAATTTCTACACTCAATATTTTTAGTTTTTTTGATTTTTTCCTTCCCCTTACGTCTTCTGCAAGCAACCCCGTCTGCCATCACTAATCAAATACAAATTTCGATTTCCTTCACGTGTGAATAAGACCATTAAGGTTTGTTTTAAGGCAGAAACACACACAAATATTTAAATTACCTCTTTAAATTGTACATCGGGTATAGGTAAAATAACACGTTTATACCTTTATAAATCTTACTGCCGATTTCATAGAACATGGATTAAGTATAAATTGAAACCCGATTTGCATTTCGTTACTGATAAAGCCAGGTATTTATATAACAAAATAAGATTTCAAACAAAAGCTTTTCAGATGTTCAGCATTCTTAATTAGACAACGTTTTTTTTCTTAATTCCATTTTTGATGTCGGAAATTCTACTGCTTGATACATTTGATGCCATTTGCTGCTTTTACGCAATTTTACTTTTTTGCTATCTTTTTGAACATATCCCTCTTCTGCGCACTTTTACTCACCTTTCGTACGTTAACAGCCTGATTCTCCCCCTTGTAAGGAATCACAAGTTATAAGCCCTTGTGACTATTTCTTGTGAGGATTGTTGTGATTCGATAACATTTGTCGGATTCTCCCCAAATCCTCACAACTAAAGTCACAAGGAAACTCACCACAGCCAATGTGAATGTGGAAATGCCACACTGGATTCTTTGTAACTGCAATATGTGTTTCAAAGCAACATATTATGCAATTTGGTCAATACTGGCAACGCAAACAGAGGTTGTGTATTTGGGTATTGGGTTGCTTTTATTATTGTTGTGTAATTTCAAAGAACAAAGAAAAAGAATAAAGAAAACAGAAAAAGAGCGTATGTCTTTTCTCTTCCTTCCTTTTTTTCACTATATTCATAATCAAAATGTCAAATCTCAAACAATTTTCTTGTTATGACCTGCTCTGAAGGAGATCACAATATCGATTGTTTTTGTGACTCTCACAAGTTGTGACTTTGGGGGAGAATCCGGAAAAGTCACAAAATCAATTTTACCTCTTCTTGTGACTTGTGAGGTATCAGTGATGATGGGGAGAATCGTGCTATAAAACTACAAATTTTCAAATTTACCGGTTAATTTACTCCCCAGATGGGGTGCCTAAGTTTACTGAGATAGTATTGGTAAAACCACTGTATTCTTTATAATAATTTCTCTCTATGGTTGCTGTTAGACGGTATTTAAAATGAAATAAGGAAAAAAGTTGTATGTGAATATTTAATCCATTGTATTTCTATTTAGCTAGTACCCGCGACCTGGCAATCGATTGTAGTGCCATCTTGAGACCTGACACAGTGCTGTTTTTTTTACATAAGCTTGGTATTTGGATTTTTTTTTTTGTTATGATGTAGCACAAAAAGTCGAAAAACCCATTCTTGATTATACTAGGTGTCTTTATCAACTAATCTACCAATCCCGAAAATCCCGGGATTAGATAATACAATCCCGGGATTTAAAAGATTGAAAAATGAACCGGGATCCCGGGATCCCGGGATTCGGGATCCCGGGATTCGGGATCCCGGGATTGCAATCCCTACTCACATCCCTCCTTTTCGGATGTGGAACTGCAACAGCAAAATATGATAAGCTCATTAAACTCTGACTTAAACAGCATTGTTCAATGGGGAATAAGAAACCGCGTAGAGTTTAATGCTTCGAAAACCCAATGCTGTCTTGTATCGTCGAAGTGAGATATACCCCCTTTGCCACTGTCCATGTAAGGCACTTGAATCAATGAGACCGAACATCTCGAGATTCTCGGTATGTGCATCACTGACCACCGTCTGTGGAATGAGCACATTTGCGATGTCGCCAAAAATGCCGCAAGATGTTTGGGTTTCTTAAGACGGTGCAAGAAATTCTTTTCCCCATCTGATCTGGCTACTATCTATAAGACTTATATCCGTTCAAAGCTTGAGTACAACTCTCATCTCTGGGCTGATGCTCCAGCTATATTACTTAAGCCTCTTGGATGGTATTCAAAAAAGAGCCCTCATAATGATCGGTGACAGAGACATCACTGCGTCATTCCAATCATTAGATCACCGTCGTAACGTTTCATGTCTCTCCCTGTTCTACCGTTACTTCTACGGTAAGTGCTCTAGAGAAATAGTCAGTTGCATTCCTCCCCTCAAGCAATTCAACCGTAATACTCGCGCGTCTAGGAATGCCCATCAGTTCACCCTCGAGCCCAACTTCGGACGTACGCTCAAGTATAGAGAATAATTCTTTAGCCGTACTACTCGAATGTGGAATTCTCTTCCACACTCTGTCTGTCTAATATCAGACCAAGACATTTTGCTTCATTGCTTTTATAGAAGGAGGTACAATTACTGGGACGAGGTCTGTTTTTTGAGGATTAATATTAAGTCCACAGTGATCAGCCCATCTAGTGAGCATATTAAGTGAGTTTTAGAGGAGCACTCTCAGGGTATTAGGATGTTTTCCTGTGACGACGATAGCAACATCATCGGCATACGCAACTACTCTGTAGCCTTCCTTCTCGAGGGATATTAGCAGTTCGTTAACTACTATGTTCCACAGGAGAGGAGACAGAACACCACCTTGTGGAGTGCCTCTGCTGACAGACCTTTTCGTACAAAAATCCCCCATCTTAGAGTTGATGATCCTGCTTATTAGCATTAGATTAATCAACTCACAGAGTGAGTATTCGACGTTTAGGGTCGTCATAGCAGAAGTGATAGCAGATGTGTCAACGTTGTTGAAAGCACCTTCAATATCCAGGAAGGCAACCATACTCTAGGGAGTATTCGATAGTTCTTACCAGAGTACGCTACTACTGATTTCCCTTTGCAGTAAGCATGCTGAGACATCGATAGTCTCTTATCAATGCTATTACGTATATGGATATCGATCAATCGTTCCAGAGTTTTGAGAATGAATGATGATAGGCTAAAAGGTCTTAGGCTGTGCGTACGGTAGTGCGAGAAAGCGATGCGATGCGAGATAGTGCACAGTAAAAGCTAGTTTGTGCGGCTAGAAGTGTCAAACAAAAAAATGGATTCATCATCAGAAGAGGAATTTTTAAATGAAAATTTATATTTTAAGATGTTTAAGGGAAGAAAACGGATGAAAACTCACCAAATCTATCTGAATAGACAAGAATTTGGAGAATTTCATCATCTTTACTTCCAATTAAGAAATGATGAAACCAAATTTTTTGAATATACAAGAATGTCAATCAAAACGTTTGATTACATTTTGGGAAAAATTGAGCCTCTTATCATTTCAAACTGGAGTAATTTCATCAAAAATCCTATAACAGCTCCTGAAAAGTTGGTAGTTACATTTAGGGAAGTTAAACAACACATTTTTTCAAAACAATTTTATTTTTTTAATGGGAATTTAGAATACTTTAATAAAGGTTGATGCATTTTTTAAATTTAATCTTCATCATAATCTTCGTCTAAATAAATAATAGAAGATTGTGCATCTTCAGGTACAATGTCCAGGCTTGTTTCATTACCATAGCTTGATTCTGTTGAGTGGCTAGAATCATGCGACAAAGACATCATTTTTGGAGGTTCAAAATCTTTGTACAGTAATTTGCTGAGAGCACTTTGAACAGAGGCGGCGTAAGGCGTGGGCGACGTGGGCCATCGCCCACGGCCTCGCGGTACAAGGGGCCTCGCGCCTCAAAAATGTTTATGCATTGCTTCAGTGAGAATAAAATAAAAATAGAAATTAATCAATTTTGTTGTGAAATATTTTTTTGTTAATTCTGGCAACATTTGCTTACGTTGCGTAACTATCGCGAGTAAATCCTTGCCGCGTCGACCAGTGCGGAGAATTCCTTGTTTTATTTAATTACTTTCTTTACGTGTAAGAAATGTGCAAATGTGCGTGTAAGAAATGTGCAAAAACGAATCCCTTTGTTGTCTGGTCAGCTGTTAAATCGTTTTGTACATGATAATCACAACAACAGAAAACTCAGAAATGTCGAACACGTAGCATATGTGTAAAATCCGTGTACAAGAATGTTTAAATCCGTCTCCAAAAAGAGATTCAAGAGAAATCAATCCTTAGAGAAAAAAATTCAATTTCTTTGTGAAAAAAATGCGTTTAAGGGGAACAAAATTACCACTTTTATGTCACGGATCAATTCTTGGGTTGTAAGAAAAGCCACATTATATTAAGGTACGTTGGAAGGCAGGAACGCACTCAAATATTTAAAAATATTGGCGCAAAATTGTAGTTCGCTAATGACCAATTTAAGTGTGATACTAGCTTAAAATGGCGTTTCAGTCATGACTCAAACGTCATTTTTAAGCTAGTTTGATTCATGACTGAAACGTCATTTTTAGCTAGTATCACACTAAAATTGTTCATTAGCGGACTATAATTTTGCGCCATTGAATTTAGGAGTTATCAGGTACGTTTCATTGTCAATTTGATTCTTGTTCTCAAATAATAGAAAAAACATGAAAAAAAGCAAACAGGTGTTGCTGTTTTTGTTTTAACCTTGAAAAAACGTGAAAATATTCTTCATCTGAAATTGCATTACACAAACAACTTCTTGTCTCACAATTCAAAAAATGAAAAAAGTTAACATAAATAATTATGTAGATTTTTTAAGTTTCAAAACTAACATAAATGAACCAAAAACTATTCGGTGTTTTTATAATTCATTTTTCCTTAGAACGTGTCATAAATCTCTCGGCCACTTATCGTTTCCACAAACGAATACAATTCAGTTTTTCATTGTTTTTGCAGAGAGCATCCCTGTGTTAATAATACTAAGCTTCATACATAAAAGTTTCAAAATAAACTTTAAAATATCTCATCTTCATGCATCAGTGCTGGAAATTAAAAATACTAAAACATTTAATATTGTTAGTTCGAATGAAAATAAAAAAAAAATAATTTTTTTAGTTTTCGAGAAAATACAGAAATTCATTGTTTCAAATTTAACAAGTTTTTCTTACTTTAATTGATCTTAATTTTAAATTGATAAGGATGTGCACAATTTCTATCACCGCACCGTCACGATTTGGAAAAGCCATAAATAATGAAGTTCCATGAGCAAATTCTACACCTTTTTATTTTATTTCGTTTCCCTTACCCAAAGTTATCTACTTTGTTTGTTAACAATACCAGTAAGAACAGCCTCTGCAGAAATGAGTTTTTCAAAATTAAAATTAATAAACACATTGAAACACAATGAGCCAGGAAAGACTTTCAGGTTTGGCTGTTTTATCAATTGAATCAGACATGGAATCTAGGCTGAACTACGAAACAATATTTAAAGAATTTAGTAAAGTTAAAAGCAGGAAAAGAAATATAAATATTTAAAATTATTTTATTTAAGAAATGTATACAAGGTGGAGATGACAATTTGTATTTTTATGAATAAGAACTTTACAGTGTTTATTGTTTTTTTTTTATAAAATCCGACTTCAGGTCGCCACAGAACAGGGCCTCGCAAAATCTGTCTTGCCCACATGAAATTTTGGTCTTGCACCGCCACTGACTTTGAACTTGCATTCTAAAATTTAATTTCTGGTAAGGATGCAACATTTTCACATGAGGCAGCAGGCTGTCAAAAAATGATTCGTCTTCATCTTTCTCTTTTGCAGACATTAAGCGCAGTTGCTTTTGCGTAAGAAGCTCTAGGTTCCTCTTCTCAATTTTTATTATTTCGGCTTCAGCTTATTTTGAGTTTTTGAACAGTTTTTTCTTTTTGGGTTCATACTTATAAGAGCATTCAGGCTCTTCAAGATTTAAATTATCTTGTGAATGTGCTCTCTGCTCTTCTACTTATAATTGTTTTGGCACAATTTGTTCTTCTTCAAAATACTGTTCTGAGTTACTGGAAGTATTCAAAACTTCAACAGTACTCCTCTTCAGGTTTCCAGATGATGGACGACATTTCATTTGATCTTTAAAAAAAAACATCAATTTGAAATAAGGCCAAGTACATGCCTTGTCTTCGCCTGCATCTCCAGATCGTTCAGTCGGAAATTTTTTTAAGTTCGACCCGAAATTGGTCTCTCAAGTTTTTCCATTTTTTTTTTTAAACGTCTCCTGTAAATAAAATGTTTGGAATTGTATAAAAATCCTGTGTAATAACTTTAAAAAAACTATTTTTAACTCATGAAGTCTGATAACTATGTGCATTTATTCAAAAGTGTTTTTGTTTTTTTTATTTTATAAGTATTACGTATTAAGCAGTCGCCCGTAGCTTAGTTGGTAAGTGCGTTGACTGCTAAGCCGAAAGTCGTTGGTTCGAGTCCCACTCAGGCCAAGTTTTTATTTCATCTTTCGCGGGTACTGCCTCTTGCGAAGACCTGACAAATTTTCCAAGAGTATCAATCTGTCATGAAAAAAGTGCTTCTCAACTTTGCCGTTCGGAATCGGCGTTAAATTGTAGGTCCCCTCAATTCTTCACACGCACTCAGAGAATTGTTGATGAGAGTAAGTCGCTTAAGCCTTGGCTCTTCAAGAGCTGTCGCGCCACTCTATTTAAGTATTACGTTCTTTACAATTTCAGATTTTATGCAACGGGGTCTTTTATTTATTTATTCAATTCGTTAATATCTAACGTGAACAGTAATCTTATTCTTATAATCTAGGTTATATATTATACAAAACTATTAAAAAAGGAATCTTTAAACTTTTTGCATTTTAAATTATCATTAGCGGATTCTAAACAAGTATAAAATTCATTATAAATTGTTATTAATTGATTAAGTGGGCTATTTACACCATAGTTTGATCTACTAAATATATGATTTAAAGGTTGCTGCCGTCTTAAACTTGAGCGACTAAAACTGAAATTTAATTGACTAAGAACTGACGTTGAAGATATCGACCCATTAATAATTCCAGCAATAAAACAAAATTGTATATATTTTCTGTGATTCGTCAAAGATGGGAGGTTGATAAAAGTTAGTCTATCAGAATAAGGGGGGAGGAGAGTCCCTCTAAACCAAGGAAGAGATCGAAGACAGTAACGCAGAAACTTCTTTTGGACTGACTCAATTCTTGTTATATGTATTGAGTAATATGGTGACCATACAACACATGCGTATTCTAGAATCGGTCTTACAAATGAAACAAATAAAAGCTTGAGAACATAAGGGTCATGGAAGTCACGACCGAATCTTTTAATGAATCCAAGAACCCTATTTGCTTTTTTAATTGTATAATTTATATGATCAATAAATGTTAGTTTTGGATCAAGAACTACACCTAAGTCAGAAAAGACAGAAACCTTACTCAATGGACAAGAATCAAACGTATAGCAGTACGGAAACGGGACTTTTTTACGTGTAAAACTCATGGTTTTACATTTGTCAACATTTAAGACGAGACGATTATTATTGCACCATTCCCTAAAAGTTGTCAAGTCTTCTTGTAATAGTAAACAGTCAGTGTTCGATTTTATACTTTTGAATATCTTAATGTCGTCCGCATAAATAAGTACAGAAGAGTTTTTGATGATAGTAGTCAAGTCATTAATAAATAAAACAAATAAAATAGGTCCTAGATGGCTGCCCTGAGGGACGCCAGAGTTCACAAGAAATTGGTTAGAACACTCATTTCGAAACAAAACACAGTAACTACGATTTTTTAAATATGAACAAATCCAATTTAAAAAATGATCATTAAATCCTAAAAGCGTTAATTTACGTAAAAGTGTATAATGACACAACTTGCCTTACTAAAGTCGGTAAATATGCAATCAACTTGTCCACGTTTTTCAAACACATCTAAACAACAGGACACGAAGTTAAATAAATTAGTAACTGTGGATCTTTTTTTAACAAATCCATGCTGACTATCACACACAATTGAACTACAATGAAAAGAAAGGACATTACTTACAATTGACTCAAACAATTTTGGTATCACAGATAATTTAGCAATAGGTCGATAATTCATGATCTCATTCTTAGGGCCTTTCTTATATACAGGAATAATAAATGAACTTTTCCAGATATAAGGAAAGTTTGAACTTTTTAAAGACGTATTGAAGAGAATACACAACGGATATGACAAATAAGAAACACATTTTTTTAAAATAGAAGATGGCACACCATCGGGGCCAGGACTGAAACATTCATCGAGTAGTAAGATACTTTGAGTAACCGTTTCCTCACTTATTTCAAAATTTATATCGTTTAAATGAGCAAAATTTTCCGAAAAACAAGAAAAAGAAGATGATGCGTTAAAGTTTGATTCTTCGAATGCTTCTTTGAAATGATTAGCAAACATGTTTGCTATATGTTTGGGTTCATGACTAGTTGATAATTTATTAGTCATCAAATTTGGGTAGCCACAAGTTTTTCTTTTGTTATTAACAAAATTCCAGAAGCTAACTGGATTAGATTTAATGTCAGCTTCTATTTTACAAATGTAATCGTCATATAATAAATTAGAGTAATCAGTGAAAAGTTGTTTTATAATTAAGAAAGTTCTATAATCATCGTCAGTTCTTGTCTTATTAAATCTTGTCCAAGCTTTGTTTCTTTTGTTTTTTAAGTTTTTAATATGTGTATCAAACCATGGTGGTGCAGTTGAAGATGAACGAGTTTTTTTCAATGGTATAGTTTCATAAAAATAATTAAAAAGTGTGTTATAAAAAATATTGCACATATCATCTACATCGCAGTTACAAAATAATTGATTCCAATTAACAGTTGAAAGCATTTCAAAAAGATCTATAAAATTACATTTAGGAAAGTCAAATTCAATTTTGTTATTATAGTCAAAATGAGGAGAGGACATGTTCAAGTTTAGTGAAATATCTAGTGCTGGGTGATGTCGATCCTCATCAATCAAAACTACAGCAGCAGTTGAAACAGCAATTTCAGTGTTGACCGTATCAGCAAAAAATACTAAGTCCAGCATTCTTCCAGAACGGTTACTCGTTCCATTAAATTGACTCAAGCCAAATGCAGACATACCATCTACAATTGTAAGTTCATTAAGACTGGACGCATTTACCGGAACGTGGAAGGTATTGTCATCAATTTTTATCCAATTAAGGTTTGGTAGATTGAAGTCACCTACGATTAAAAGTTCATCTTCGGGTTCCAATGTCACATAAATTGTTTCTATGCTGTCGATCAGTTTTTCATACACATCACTGGTTGAATTCGGAGGTATGTAGACGCAAATGATGAATAGATGGCCAGCCTCAAGCTTGATTTTTATACATAGAATCTCAATATCTGTGGCTCTAAAGTCGTCTACTAAGTAGCAATTGAGTGAGGCTTTGATCGCACAAAGAATTCCTCCTCCCACAACATTGTGGTCATCAGAATCATGACGGTCACGTCTAAAAATTTGGTAAGATGCATCGAAGAGCTCCGAGTCAAGAATAGATTTGTTTAGCCAAGTTTCAGTAAAAACAATGACATCGTGTGGAAGGTTGTTTATATTTTTATAGACCAAATTGGTCTTTGTCCGTAGTCCGTTTACATTTTGGTAGTAAACTAATAATTCCTTAAGCTGCGACGTCGATCCTGCGTTGTCTGATTTTGCCGAAAAGGGTTTTGAATTAAATTTCGGTTGTTTGATTTATACTCAAATTCATGTACTATAACACCATTTGGCCAGAATAACGATGAGTTCAGAACATGAAAAATTGAGTCTGGTACACGTATTTTGAAAGATGAATATTTGGTGTAGTTCCGATGGATAATTTTTTCCACGTTCAATATGAAAGAAGTACCAAGTTTGTCTGCTAAATATTTTTTTATGTCAAGAGCATTCGTTGACGGAACAAGTTTGGATAAAAAGAGAACTTTATGTCCTTCTACTGTTTTAAGTCCTGATACGATAGGTGATATGGTGCAAATTTGTTCAGGTTGCGGTGGATCCAAAGATGAGGTCTTCGTCAGGTTTGTCGATATATTCGCATCTTTCAAAGGTATTATTGCTGTTGCTGTTGAGGCTGCTTCAGAACCGTTCCTTAAAGTTGTAGGAACAACAGACATAGGAGCTGATGACGTTGGTAACGAGGAAGCAGTAGCAGTTGTAGCTTCTTTACAGAGATTGAGACCAGCAATGGGTCGGGATAGAGAGAAGTTGTCAAAAATTGAAATTGTCGCTTTTTTTGAAAGTTGGATAGCATCAGAAAAATCATCGTCTAGTTCATCACTTCTTCGTTTAGGTAGAGGAATAGCGTTTGTATGTGAAGTAGACTGTGTTTTTACAGTGTTGTCATCAAAAGAAGTGTTGTCATTAACAGAGGTTAAATTTTCCACCTTGTTTGAGAGAAATTCTAACATTTTTTCCAGCTTTTCTAGCTGCCTTGTGTTCCGTAGGACATCACGAGTTATATTTTTTTCAGCAAACGGATCGCATTCGTCACAAAAGTAGTAAAATGACTTCTTTTTTTTAAATAATTTGATGCAGCTAAACGGGGCGTCTATACATTGTACATGAAAAATCCTCTGGCAATTTCTACTACACATAATGGAATCAATTAAATAGTCCGAAACAGTATCACAGACAGCGCAATTGGCCATTGTTGTTAAAACTCGAAATATGAGTTTAGTCGTTTTTATAATGAATACCCTGTACGCCAATAAAAGATCAGTAATACCTTTAGATCTAGTTACCAACAGGTGGCGCTAATGTTGTCGGTAATGATGTCGATAAAGTAGTCGGTAGTGCAGTTGTACAGCTGATAATGACGGATAGTTGAGCCAATCAAAACAACAAGAAGTCACAATCCGGTCCAGAGATGAAAGCAATGAAATGACACAGCAAACAAGCGCAAATTAATCGTCCAGGAAAAAGCAGGCGAGAAAAGCAAAGCAAAACATAAAGATGTACTGAGAAATGAAGAATGCAAAGAGCGGCAAGTGCATTCACTTATACAGGCGCGACAAAGCAAATATATGTAAGTGGGCGAAGCAAGCACAATAATGCAATTAAACAACTGATTAAACACAAGACAACACGTAGCAACTCAATCAAACTGACTATTACACCGACAAGTCAAGAAGTATACAAAGTTAAGAATTTATTAATTGATAAAACTTATAGAAAAAATATCAAAAACACAGAGCTATCAAAAGCGACGTAAACACAGCAAACGCTTCATTCAGGTCATTATCGTTCACATTTCGGATGGCAGAAAGTTCTATTCGAAAAATTGTAAGACAGACCTCTGAAGCCCTGTTTACTACTCTTCAACCCATTGACATGCCACAACCGACAGTTGAACTTATGATTAATGTATCAAAAGAATTTTGGAGATTGTGGAACTTTCCAAACTGTGTGGGAACTCTCGATGGGAAGCATATTCGAATAAAATGCCCCATTCAATCGGGAACAATGTTCTATAATTACAAAAAAAATTTGTTCGATTGTGCTCCAAGCGTTAACTGACACTCATTACAAGTTTTTAGTCATAGAAGTGGGAGGATATGGGAAGCAGAGCGATGGAGGAACTTTTAATTCCTCAGATTTATTAAAAATGATAAGATGCTTCCAATGGACAGAGCTTTGCCAAACTCATCTACTGCTATGCCACATGTTATCTTAGCAGACGAAGCATATCCGCTGCTAGAATTTCTACTGAGACCTTATCCCCGTAAGGATCTAAGCCAAGAAAATTAATATTTCAATGAACGCTTATCTCGCGCACGAAGATGTGTTGAATGTGCGTTTGGAATAATTAATTCCAAGTGGCGTGTGTTATGGAAACCTCACCAATGTTCGCAGAAATAATTGTAAAAGCTATTTCTGTCCTTCACAATACAATAATAGACATTATAGGTGCGCAAAACTATGAACAAGAAGCTGTTGCATCCTTTTCTGGCTCAGAAATAACGGCTTCAATTGGAAATCATTCATCCAGAAAACGTGGTCGGTTAGTCCGAGATACTTTCCGAAATTTCTCTATTCCAATCGCATTTAAACATACATACATCTTTAATAAATACTAGTTTTAGTTTATGTAAGTAGTAGTAGTAGTTGAAATGGTGGCCACGAGCAGTCTAGCTCGGTGACACAATTAGCGCTGAGTTGCGCCGTTTTGATACCATAAAATACTCGCTTGACCTATAAAGTTAAAAAAAAAGAGATTATATACACGGTTGCCGTTTTGGTAGAATTCTACCAAATTTGGTAGATTTCAGTTGCTCTGGTAGGTTGGTAGATTCACGTTTAATTTGGTAGATTTTAATCCTTTCGAATGCAAATGTTTATTAACAAACCTGCCCTAGATTTACTTTTCAAATTAGATTATTTTAAACAATCAAGTGTAAACGTGGTCTTACATTTTCATTTAAATCTACTGTTGTGTGTAAACCCATTATGCTAAGTTTGTTAGACAGAATCATTGAATAAGAAGTACAGGAAGCGGTCTTATGAAAAAGAAGTGAAACATTTTTCTAAGTAGTGTGAGTTTCACAAACACAAACGCATTACAGCAGGGCTGGTCTGCAGTTGAATGGTTAATCTCAGGGGCGCCAGCGAAATATGATTGAATCAAGATTATATCGATTGTGCATCAATTTTATTTTTCAATTTCAATTCTTTTTTTGGACTACATGGTGTTCTAACGTTCAAGGTGTACATGCACGATTTTTATTTTTTTTATTTTTCGTTACATTTTCTTCATTTTTCATCCTTAATTCATCAATTTATTGTCCTTTTTCGGGTCGTATTCGAAAGCGTATTCTATGAACAACTTGATCAATTGTTAAATTTAAAATTTGACATTATCAGAAAGTTTTGGTGCTTCACTCACGTACACTGTACGTGTAGCTCAGCGTTGTGCAAAAGTGCCCAATCGGGCCATTTGGCCCTAAAATTTGCTGTTTGGCCCCATGCCCCGGGCCAACAGAAAATGGCCCCAATTTTGTGAAATTCAAGTATTGGGTAAGGTTATAGAAATATTAATAGTTGATTTTTGTACGATTGATTACTGAACCATTTGGTGAATGCAAAAATGCCATACCAAATTTGAAAATAAATGGTTCCACCGCACCGATGCGATGCTACCCCTCGAAATTTCAAGGGGAGAGTAAAATCCGTACCAACAGAACTCATTAAATTGACTTCTCGCCGACCTTAATTTTTATTGGGCGAGATCATTAAAGCAGTAAGCTGGTGGTTGATGTATTTTTCTTTTTAAAGAAATTCTGAAGCAGCTATTTACGACATTTATGCTGTTTAGGTAATTTTTAGGAGTAGATATTTGTTCAAGCCACTTACTTCAATCAAAAATTGAACATGCCATTAAAATTGCAAACTAGGGAAAGAGAAAACTTACTTTCGACGAGTTAAGTTATCTAGTTTCTAGTCGAAGCTTGCAAATTTCAAGGGCTGGTTTTTCGACCGTTAAAAGTGGAATCATCGTGATTCCACTACTGAGTTGGCTACTGGCAGTAGCAGTCCATGAATTGTATCTATATCAATGAGTACCTTATTCAAGAACTCACTAATGTTTAAGTACCTGCATTTTCATTCATTATTAAAACTAGATATTTTGATTTTTTAGAATATATGAAAAAAAAAATCTTATTTCAAAACAAAAAAATGTGCAGGAATATGTAACCTGTAGGGTAGAGCCGGCATCCTTCGACAGTGGGGCATCTCCTACAGTCACTATTATCTGTGTTTGAACACCTTTAAAAATTGTGTAAAAAATTGTAAGCGTGCATTTAGTCATGCCAAACATATTTCAAAAAGTTCAGCAGTCTTGCTTCAAATCCCGCCAAGGTAGGATGTGAAATTGATTTGGAGATATACTTTTCAAGGACTTCTTAAGATTTCCGTAATCGTGTTTTAATGTTTTCCTACAATGAAGTTGTTTTTGAAACACAAAATTGATATACACATTTTGCTTTGGTAAATAATTTAAAAAAAAAATGTTTTAAAATATCAAGTGGGGCACCTTCGACAATTTAAGCCGGGGCACCTCTGACAGACGATTCCTCTGGGCACATCAAGATCCCAAAGGAAGAGGATCTTTAATATCGATTTAATAAATCTAAATGTTCGTTAGGGTCTGATTTAATCAATGTGATTAATGGTTTTTTGTATGAATCTATTTTTATGTTCTTGTTTTAGGTACCTACCAACTTATTTATTTTTGGTTAAAACAATTTTTTTTAAATAAAAATAATTAAGAAAATGAATTGAGTTTTATAACAAAATATATTATGGTTTTTTATTTAAAAACAAACATAATAATACATCAATTTCCAAAACTGTGCTTTGATGTCCAAGGTGCCCCGCACATTGTCGAAGGTACCCCGTGCTGGGGAACATTCGACGCTTATCTACTTTTTTTATAAAAAAAAATAAAAATGTTTTCTCAAATCTGAAGTTCCGCCAATATGTTGATAAAATCATAGACTTGGGATAAAAATATAAAATTTCTTAAGAAATTGTTGATTTTTGAAATCAAAAACAAAAATTCTATTGAGGGGTTTATTTTTCATTTATTTTTTTTAAGAAATATAATATTTTTTTAAAATGTCCTAAAACTAATCTGGGTATGCAGTATTCAAGAATATGAGAATTTACATATTATATGTGAATTTCGATCCGTTTTTGAGAAACAGAATTTTGAAAAAAGAGCTTAAAACCAGTTTATTTAAATCCAAACAAATTTCGAAAATTATTTGATTACAAAATATTATTTGGGCAATATAAACATACTCCTTAAAGAAAACAATACGCTGATCGGGCTTTTATTTTTTTAATAAATCTTACTACAAAAAAAGGTTCTATGAGAGTTACATATACCATTTTGGAGCTATACAAAAATAATTTTTTTTCATTAAAGCATCATTGTTCCGAAAAAAAAAATAACGAGGATGCTGAAAAAAAATTCGTAGTAGCCGTTTTTGTGAAAACTTTTTATGTTTTTCACTAAAAAATGTTTAAGGGGACTGACTACCCTTGGTTTTGATCTAAGAAATAAAATTTTAAAAAACGACCCACGGGAATTTGCGAAAAAATCTAAGTTAAAGTTTGAAGTCAATCGGACCAGTAGTTAAAGCTGCAACCTGCAAGTGCGTTTACTGACAGACAGACTGAATCGCCGGACCTACTTTTTTTGACTTATCTATCAACGTAATGTCATATATTCTAGTTGTCGCAAATAAAAATAAGTGGCCCCAAAAATTTGTAAATGGCCCGAAAATGGCCCCAAGATTTTTTCTTCTGAGAACAACGCTGGTGTAGCTTGCACCGCTTCCTGTACTTCTTATTCAATGGACAGAATGCACTCATTTGCATCTTCTGTCAAAAATTAAATTCTGGTTGTCAAGAAAAATAATAAAATTTTCGAAAAGTTGAATATAACGAATAAATCAGGGATAAGTAATGTCGTTTTCCATTGGTCGTCCAGAAGCGTTCAGAAGAGTCCAGAAGTCTTCTGAAACCATTCCATTGGACTGACTTTGATAGACGGAATGCTTCTGAGAAGAGCAGAACTCTTCCGTTTTGAAAAACAGAATCGTCCGAAGAATGACACATACATCATAACCCGTTCCATTGGAGTTTGGAGGTAGAAGAAGAAACGTCAAAAAAAGACCAATGGAAAACGACATAAGTATTTAATGATTGAAAATTATATTTTATATAAAATAAATGTGATGTTTTCTATAAAATTGATCTTTGGTAGATTTTTCTTTGAATTGGTAGATTTTGGAAAATTTTGTGGTAGAAATTTTTTTCGGAGAACGGCAACCGTGATTATATATAGTACTGAGTTTTGAGTGCGCCTCAAATCCACTTTGTTGCGTTTAGAAAGGAGATCAAATCTTTGACCTCCAGTTCGGAGAGCTCATTGAGGTCGTTGAAGAAGGACTTTAACAATGTTTTGGCTCTCGTTTTGGCTAGGGCAGGACACTTGCATAAGAAGTGAAGAAAAGTTTCCTTTTCTCGCTGGTCCTCACAACTACGACAGAAAGTATTGTGGGGGATGCCCAGCTTAGATGCGTGTTCTCCAACAGGCCAGTGTCTGGTGCATGTAGCAACGACCCTGGCTATGTCTTGCCTGGGTCTGCAAATAAGATTATTAGTACGGGATTTGTTGTAGGTGGGCCATATCCTTCTAGATATGATACAGTTGGTCAGGCTGTTCCACCTGTTGTTTGATTCAGCGAGGAAAATTGAGAAGATCTTGCCCTTCATAGCACCAAGAGGAATGTTGACTCTTTCCGCGAGTGAGCTATGAAGGGCTGATCCTTGCCTAGCCAGCTCGTCAGCACGTTCATTGCCCTCATAGCCTCTATGACCCGGAATCCAGATGAGAGTGACCCTGAGTCCAATGTTCATGCCCGCTAACTCACTTCAGCATTGTTGAACTAATTTGGAGGATGAAGTGGACGAGCCTATCGCTTGAATAGCCGCCTGACTGTCCGAAAAAATAGCTGTATTGCGGTTTTGATTTGGATCTAGTTTAAGTAACTTGCATGCTTCCTTGATCGCGAGTAGTTCAGCTTGAAAAACACTAGCAAAGTCAGGAAGTCGCAAGGACCTGGAGACATTTAAAGACTCGGAGAAAATTCCTGCACCGACCCCATACACCATCTTTGAGCCGTCAGTGAAAATAGTTGTGTCGAAGCCTCTCGTCACTAAGTCATAATCCCATCCATTTCGAGATGGTATGATAACTTTAAAATCCGCACTGAGGTCCACGGTGGGGGTGCAGTAGTTGGTTTCTGTCGAAAAGATGTCCGCTGGGATGAGGTTAGTAATATTACTATGACCATAGGGCCTAGAATACCAACTATTCGATTCCCTAAGTCTCAACGCGCTGCAAGATACTAAGTATTTGATATGCAGGTCTATTGGTAAGAGGTAGAGAAAAACGTTTAGCGCGTCCGTTGGACATGAGCACAAAGCTCCAGTGGAGCCAACACTAGCTGTTCTCTGAACCTTTTTTAGTTAAGGTATATTGTAGGCTTTACTAAGCGCGGGCCACCAAACAATCGAACCATAGGACAAGATTGGACGGACCACGGCTGTATACGTCCACAAGATTATCTTCGATTGCCCCACTTTTTGCCAAAGGTTTTACTGCAGGCATAGAAAGCTATGCTGGCATTCTTGACCCTTTCATCGATATTAAGTTTCCAGTTTAACTTTGGGTCAAGTATTACTCCCAAATATCTAGCGCTGGAAGACAAGGAAAGAGTTTCACCCTTGAGGCGGGGGAGGGTGAAGAGTGGTACTTTTGTTTTCGTAGTAAAGAGCATCAGTTCAGTTTTGCTTCTATTGACACCCAGGCCACAACTTGTAGCCCAGTTGCTTACTTTTAGTAATGCCATCTCCGTAATCTCACTAATCACGGAAGTGAACTTTCCTGATACCATTATCACCACATCATCTGCGTAAGCAACGGCCTTCACACCACAACTTTCCAGTTTAATAAGAATTTTGTTCATGACCAGAAGCCAAAGAAGGGGGGACAGAACACCCCCCTGAGGTGTTCCCCTGTTTACGCGCCTGGTCAAGTAAGTGTTACCTAAGGTAGCTTGAATTCTTCTATCACTGAGCATGGATACAATCCAATTTCTGATGTAGTCCTCTACACCCTGATCAACTAGTAATTCTTGAATAGATTCTGTTAAGACGTTGTTAAAAGGTCCTTCTATGTCTAAGAAGGTAGCGAGAGTAAATTCTTTGTAATGTATGGTTTTTTTCAACTGTACGCACTACCTCATGTAGGGCTGTCTCCGTAGACTTGCCCTTAAGGTAAGCGTGTTGAGAACTCTCAAGAGGACATACATCTAAAATGCCTCTGATATGGTAATCAAGAATGCGCTCCATTGTCTTAAGCACGAAGGAAGTAAGGCTTATTGGTCTAAAATCCTTCGCGGATTCATGTCCTCGCCTGCCGACCTTCGATATAAAAACTACTCTAACATGTCTCCAAGACTCGGGAACATGATTTAGACAGAGACATCCTTTAAAGATCATCTCCAGCCAAGGAATTGCCAGAAATTGCGTTTTCTGAAGCATGATCGGCATTATGCCGTCCAGGCCTGGAGACTTGTACGGGGAAAATGTGTTGATTGCCCAAGCAATATTTTCCTTGTTTACCAAGGTATCGATGTGTTCTATATCCGCCGTCGACGCGCCATTTGAATTAAGAGTTTGAGGGTTGTTATTCTCACAACCCGGAAAATGCGCCGCCAACAGCAGTTCTAGGGATTCTGCAGGAGAGGCTGCCCAGGAATCGCCAGACTTTTTAAGAAAGGAAGGACAACAAAGGTCTTTCGATAGAATCTTACTAAGCCTGGCGGATTCTTTTATGTTTTCTATTTTGTGGCAGTAATCCCTCCAGCTTTGCTGTTTAGAATTGGCAATGGCTCGCTTGTAAACTCTTAGACAGTCTTTGTACGGTTGGTAAAATTTGTGTTTGTGGCAAATATTGACGACCACTCTAGTCTTTTTCCTGAGACTAGACAGTTCTTCATTCCACCACATAGGGAGTGATTTGCGACTGTATTTAATGGGGCACGAGACTTTGTAAGCCGTGTCAAAAGCTGCCTCGAAGGTCTTTACTTTAGACTCGAGATCGCTTACCGACTCTGGACACCGATTTGGTGTATTACGCAGTTTCGTGTTAATTATTTGACTGAATTTCTTCCAATCAGTTTTTTTGGGATTTCTGTGAGGGTGGGGAATTTCAGACTCAAAATTTATATTGAAGAGTATCCACCTGTGATCAGAAAAAGAATTCACAAGTGAGACTCTCCAATTTTCCACCATAGAATGAAGATTGTTATTTGATAGAGTAACGTCAAGTACATCTTCCCAACCTTCGAAGTTATCCGAGCTCGGAAAAATGAAAGTTGGGGTGTTACCTCTATTGCATACATTTAAATTATTGTTAATAATGAAATCGAAAAGTGACTCATCTCGTTCATTAATTACCGTGCTGCCCCAAAGAGAATGCCGTGCGTTGGCGTCGCACCCCATCAGGAGGCATATCTTTTGGTGTTTGGAAGCGGTTACCAGGGTCTCCAACTCTTCCGGCGGTGACTGCCGGTCGTGGCCACAGTAAGCCTTCAGTTCTGACAACTGCCAGATCGGGGGTACTAAGGTTGGGACACAAAAAAGCTTTTAAGTGTTTCTTAGCTAGAATGCAGGTTCTAGGCTTACCTTGGTCAATATTGGGGATTTTATATAGAAGGTCGTATTTGTGATCAAGAAGGCCTCGAACTCTAAGGCCAGTCACCAAAGGTTCTTGTACAAACGCTACGTCCAAGTCTTCCTGACTCAGGAAGACCTTTAGATTATCTGAGGCACATTTCGAATGCTTCAGATTAATCTGTATAGAACGCAGCGCGTTTTTTAATTGCCTGAAGAAGGGCCTGCACCTTCAGGGCCCGGCGACTCGCCGGGGACTTCGGCAACAATGATGTCATCGTCGGTCATGACTTTGCCATCATTATTGTCGCAGTCTGCTCCCTGACTCTGCAGGACCTTAATCTTGGCATTTCTAATGCCGAACCGAAGCTTGTATTCAGCCTTCTCAAGGGCCCCCAAGCTTTCCTCGCTAATCCTCAAAAGATAAGACGAGCTGTTCTTTTGCGGCTCTTCAGCCTTGATGACTGTCCAGTCACGCATTGGAACCAACGGGTTTAGCCTCTGAAGACCACGGATCAGCTCCTGTCCGCTTGGCTTGATGCTCATGAGGGGCAACCAAATGCGAGCCTTCGGCTGTCTGGGGATGTCCTTAGCTGGGATAAGCTTAAGTCTCAAGCCCACCCAGTCATTGCTTATCTTAGCAATGCATGATCTAAGGAAATCCCTGGAAAACACGTCATCGCATTTGATTACCCTGTGTCCCCTGAGCACCTTGCCAGAGTCAAAACTAGGGTAGGGACCCTCTATTGCCGAGATTGTGTAAGAAAACACCATCTCCGAGAGCTTGGCCTCGATAGAACTCCACACAGCCAGCAGACCTCTGCTGTTTGTGGAGAGCTCATCCACAACCGATACTTGGAGGTCGTCTCTGACAACCTCACTTAAAGTACGCTGTTGCGCCGCTCCGGAAGATGATGCCTTCTCATCTTTTTTAGAGTTTGGTGCATTTGGTTTTGGCTTTTTTGAGGGTTTTACGGTCTCTTCACGAGACCGGTTTCTTTTGTCGGCCTTCTTTTTTGTAGCCAAGAGACTGTTGTATTCAGCAACAATCTTTTGGTACATGATCTTGTCCTCGCGATCCTTCTCCAGCACAATTCCAGCCTTCTCATTATCAGCAATCTTGCTAAGAATGAAAGAGGCCTTCTTGAACTGGTTCTTGATGCGGACACCAGACGACTTTTTATTCTTTCCTTTAGCAGCATTGCTATGGCTGGCATTGCTGGTAGAGGAATTTGGATTTGGAATTGGTTGAGATCGAGGCACAGGAGTACTATGGCTGGTACTCGCTGCACTTCCAGTTTTTGCAGGTTGCCCCACAATGGTCTCCTGACTGGAGGCCAAAAGTTCATCCTCATAGTCGGCGGATGGTCCTAAGTTCGTCATGTCTGAAACGTCCTGGAAAAATTTTTGAGAGTTAATGTTGGTCCCACGAGTAGTACGGTAAGGGAAAGGTCAGCCCAGGCAGAGCCGATATACCGGGGTAAGGCAAGATGTAAGACGGACCCTGCCAAGGCATCCGAATGAGCTCGGATGATTCTCAAAAGGCAAATCGTGAATTTTATTTGTAAAAATAATGCATTTCCAAAAGTTATAGCTTACAAAAAAAACAAAAGATAATGTTCACTGCGGCGTATACTTCACCAAAATACCACTAATATGGATACTTACTTTTTTCTCCCAACTCAAAAGCAATTTCTTCCCATTGCTTATCAACAACATTTCTGTTGTGGTAGTTTTTGTTTTGCTGATCCCAAAGCGATGGCCTTTCAAACACAGCTGAAATGAGTAGCTCCGAAATCATGTTTTACCTAAAAAGAAATAATTCTATATCCTATCCACCATAAGTCTTTAATAATTATAATTACCACCAAATTAAATTTTTGAATACACAACCAAATTTCCTATTTTTCAATTTATTATTTATTATTCAAACGTCAAATCAAATTTGAAACAAACTTCTTGCTACAACTCGCTTCAACTCGCTTGAAAAACTGGTCGGAACAGTTTTGAAGCGAGTTGCTTTGCGAGAAACTCGCTCGATATATCGCTTCACTGTACGCACGCTCATAAGAATTAATGTAAATTGTTCATAAATGTTTTCTAAATCAACGACGACTAAAAATTTATTGAAATATTCAATTATTCAAAATTCTAATATTTAACCAGAAGACGACACGATGCAAAACATGTGCCAGTACCAATATGCTGCAAAAAATAAGTTATTAAGTGATGCTTCAATTTTATACTTATTTATTAGGTGTTGTCGGCTTGCTGGTTCAAATCGAAAAGAGAACGAGTTTAACAAAAATCTTACATAGGTAGGCAATGATAGCATTGATTTAACAGAGGATATCGTAAGAAAGAAGAATATGCAATTACTTGAGGGATTATAAGATTATAATTATTATAACATTTCATAAAAGCATAGGGCAAATATTACGATGTTTGGTATTGCTTAACTTTACAATAAATTTAAGTGTTGAATGTTAACAAATTAATAATTTAAATTTAAACATAACTAAAATAATTTAACAAACGATTTAAGTATTAAACATTCAGCCCCCCGCTGAAAGGTCTGGACCTTTCAGTAAAGGGTAAAAGAGCCAGCTTTGATATAGGGCGTACATATTCCCCAGTTTGGGTTCTTATGGATGCTACTCTAGTGAGGTTGTCCTTTCCTGGGTGAACAGTCTTGACTCGACCGAGTATCCACTTCGAGGGAGGTAGATTTGGATCTTTTAGCATTACGACATCATTGACTTCGATATTGACTTTGGGTTTTTGCCATTTTGGCCGCTGCTGCAAGGAAGTCAAGTATTCTGCATGCCATCGCTTCCAGAAGCCTTGGGTTAAAGTCTGTAAAAGAGACCAATTAGAAATAGGGCTTTTAGAACATATATTAGGGCGAGGTATAGAAGTGTATGGTCGACCAATCAAGAAATGAGCCGGACTAAGGGCAATTGGATCCATATCAGATATTGGCCACATAGGTCGGGAGTTAAGAAGCGCTTCAATTTGAGTCAGCAGAGTATACATCTCTTCAAATGTGAGCCTTTGTTCCTTGGTTACTCTTTTGGTGAAATTTTACGGATTTTACCCCGGCCTCCCACAAACCTCCGAAGTGAGGTGCAGAAGGGGGAATAAATTTCCATTCAATCTGATCCTTTGATAGATGGTCGGTCACTATGCTGTTATGTTGTTCACTTATGAGAAGCTGGAACATTTCATTGAGGTTTCGTTTGGCACCATGAAAATTCGTGCCGTTGTCGCTGAAGATTTCAGAGGGCTTTCCACGACGAGCGACGAAACGATCGAGTGCTGCCAGAAATGCGGATGAGGAGAGGTGACTAACCAGCTCCAAGTGGATGGCCCTTGTGGTAAAACAAACAAATAAGGCAATATATCCTTTTACGAATTTGGGATTCCGTCCTCTGGCTAAACGTAGAATCAACGGACCAGCATAATCCACTCCAACCTTGTTAAAGGGTGGAGAATACAAAACACGTACAGCTGGCAGGTTACCCATCAGTTGTATTGAAGTAGACCTCTTGTAGCGAAAACAATGAATGCATTTAAACACGACGTCGCGAAGTAGATTTCGGCAACCGACGATATAAAATTGTTGTCTTAAGATTGCAAGCAATTGTGAAACACCTGCATGTTGATAACGACTATGGATGTGTTCGACGATGAGTCGTGTGATTTTAGATGACTTGTCTATGATGACTGGATGTTTTGAATCGTACGATAGGTCTGACTCCTGGATTCGACCCCCTACGCGAAGAACTCCTTCATTGTCTAAAAATGGATTTAGGGCTATTAATTAACTTCCGTTTTTAAGTTCTTTCCCGGAACGAAGTGCTTCAATTTCAGAAGAAAAGCTTAAAGACTGATTCGCCTTGTTAAATTTCAATGTTGCTTGGGCAATTTTGGCACTAGACAAGGGAGGAACATTACAACTAGCTAAACCTTTTAATTGTCGTTTAATACCACTGTCACTCTATTTACGCGAGTTCGAAACGAAACGAAGGATATATGCGAGCACACGAATTGTCTTTGTATAACGAGATGAAACTTCAAGCAACTTGTTAATTAAATAGTTTGGTTCACTGGTAGAGATGAATACTTGGACAAGCTTAGATCGTCTTTCTTCGAGTTGTTCTGTATGGATGTTCTGGATTGATTGATTTGATGATGGCCATTGGTCTTGTTCAAGTTTTAGCCACGTTGGTCCGTTCCACCATAACTCATTTTGCAATAAATGAGAAGGTAGAATTCCACGTGATACGCAGTCAGCTGGGTTATCT
The DNA here is from genome assembly GCA_943590905.1 of Sphaerophoria taeniata. NCBI lineage: Eukaryota > Metazoa > Arthropoda > Insecta > Diptera > Syrphidae > Sphaerophoria > Sphaerophoria taeniata. The sequence continues at coordinate 4,494,582 of OX016543.1, forward strand.
TCAGATCGGACGTGGTGCCAAGATTCTCTTGGTATTGAGGACAGGATTTCTGACGTACGATTTTAAACAAATACTGACCACTTTTTGGGTAAAACAGAGAGCCAATGAAGGACTATTGATGAGTCCGTCCATGAATAAACTTGCATATCTTTATAATTTAAAGAACATTTAAGTTTGTTAACCAATCTTGTAAGAAGAACTGCTCCACAAAGCTCCAGACGAGGAAGCGAAATAACTTTAATAGGAGCAACTCGGCTTTTGGCGGCGACTATATTCGTTGTTACATGACCGTTTAAATCTACGCTCTTACAGTACACAACGGCAGCGTAGGCGTCAAGTGATGCATCACAAAATGCGTGGAACTGAATGCTGCTTTGATTGATAAATAAGGATCGAGGAATATTCAAAGCCTCAAGAACAGGAAGTTCCTTGCGAATCAAACTCCATTTGTTTGAATGTTCCTCCGAAATAACATCATCCCAACCATATTTGCTACGCCAAAACTCCTGAAATAGGATTTTCACACCAATAATGACAGGGGCCAGAAATCCTATAGGATCGAATATTTTAGAGGCTTCGGACAAAATGCGACGTTTAGTTAAAGACGAATATTCAACCAAATTAACTTTATACGAAAATGAGTCCTTGAGGGCTGACCATTGTAGTCCTAGAAGGTTCACGGTGCTACACTCTTCAAAGTCTTTCGGAGATAACTCGCGCTGATCTTCTGGTATTTCGAGAAGTAATGGCCAACAATTTGTTGGATTGTAGAAGGCTGACAAGTTGTAATCTCAACGACGTTACTTCTTCTATGGTGTTTGCACTAGTCATAACATCGTCCATATAAAAATCATTTAAGAGAACTTCGGCTGCTCTGGGATATTTATCTTTCGAATCCATTGCTAATTGATAAAGCGTACGCACGGCCAAAAATGGCGCGCAAGCTGTGCCGTAAGCTGCCGTCGAAAACTTGTAATGTTTGAGAGGAAGATCACTGCTTTCTCTCCAAAGTATTCGTTTTAAATGAGTGTGTTCTTCAGACACATTTATTTGGCGATACATTTTTTCAATATCACCCGAAAGAGTATATTTGTGTCGACGAAATCGAATACAAATTGAAAAGAGGTCGAGCTGGTGTGTTTGGCCAGTGAGTAGTGCTTCATTAAGAGAAGGATAGTTTCCTGACTTGGTAGATCCATCGAACACCACCCTTAACTTTGTTGTGCTACTGTCAGTCTTGATAACGGCATGGTGGGGCAAGTAAAAACACTTTGATGTTGAGCGTGGAATGTCGATAGGCTGAATTTCATGCATATGGCCTAACGCTATGTATTCCCTCATAAATTTAGTGTAGCTTTCCTTAATAATTCGATCAGAGTTCATCTTCCTTTCCAGAGAACAAAAACGCTTCATGGCAGTGTTAAGACTATTTCCAAAATCAGTATCATGATCCGTCTTGAACGGTAGCTGAACTGAGTATCTACCATTCGGTAAACGTGAATGGGTACTAACGAAGGAATCTTCAGCACGGTGGTCTTCAATAGATAGAATGGGATGGACATGAACTTCTTCAAGGCGCCAAAACCTCTCAAGCTCAAATGATTGGTTTGCGTCCACGTGAGTAACAAAGGAATTCAAACTTCCCTCCTGACAAGAAGGAACGGTGCCCATATTTCCACAGTTACCCAACCAAATATTGTAGGGATCAAATCTGGAAGACCATTATATCCACACACAGCTGAACCGTTAAAAATGCTGAACACCTTATCGGCTCCTACAAGAAGGTCAATGTTGCCTGGAACGTTGAACCCAGGATCTGCTAACGAATACGAATCAAACATCTTAGCACTAACTAACTTGACCTCAGAAGCCGGTACGATTGATGTCAAATTTGAGATTACGTGGCAATTTATCTCGACAGAATCTTGAGAAACACGAGAGAAAAGCCGAACGGTCACGACTCACTTCGTTACACCTGCTGGTGTGGATCCAACACCTAACACTGTCAAACGCGCCTTTTGCTTCACAAGACCCAACGTTCGAACAGCTTGTTCTGTTATAAAGGATACTTGGGATCCTGAACAGTGGCGTAGATAGGGGGGGGGGGGGATCAGGGGGATATATCCCCCCCCCCCCATTGGGATTCATAATTGTTCAACATAGCCAGTCAAGCCAAATAAGTTAAAGAAACGCACTTTGAAATAAAGTACCTACTTCCTACGTGAATCAAGTCTTATTAGTTCTCACAGGATTCCTAGAGGCATTGTTAACATTCTATTTCTATACCTACTACGGGGAAAACACAAAGTCAACTTCATCTGAAAGAAATTATTACTTCGGCTATTATATCGATTTTTAAAAAGTATTTTTTCTCTCACCAATGATAATAGGTAAACGCGCAAGAAAAAGAGCTTAAATCCAGCTTTCCACAAAAACCCACACCGACACAAAAATTGAAAGTTATTTAGATTTCTTCTCGCCGTGTGTCACATTGTTAATATGGTGTAAGAAACCGTTCCAAACACGCAACACACTCATCCACACGAACACAAATGTTCGCACAACTTCGGTGAAGTTAACGCGAATCCTAACGGTAACGATAACTCACACTAATTCATTTTTACCAGTAAGCGAAATGCGCTATTACCCATCACATAAAGCATGTCTAACACAAGCGGCAGATTGACAATCATTCGTCGTAATTTAGCGAATTATTTGGAGTGTTTTTTTTTAAATTAATTTTTTATATATAAAATTTTTCGAAAATTTCCTTAAATTAATTTGAGTATGCAGCGTTCAAGAATATGTGAATTTGCATTTTGTTAGTGAATTTCGATTTTAAATATTGATCCGACTTCGAGATATAGAATTTTTAAATAAGTTTAAAAAGGTTTTTAAAAAATACAAAAAACAAATTTTAATTTTTTTTTTGTATTTTGGAGGAAGTTAAAAAAATCGTTTTTGAGAAAATTGAAACTTTTGGTTTTTGGCCAAAAAAAATTGTATGGTGGCTTCCCTTAATTTTGATCTTAAAAAAATAAAATAAAAAAAGACCACAGCGAACTCGCTCAAACCTCAAATTTTCAAGTTTTAAGTCAATCGGACCAGTGGTTAAAGTTGCAGGTGCGTTTACAGCATGACAGACAAACATCCAAAACTTTTCATATATTCTATACTAGCAGTTGCCCGCGACTTCGTCCGTCTCTCCCTCGTGCCCCGGCCAGAGGTGCGTCTTGTGCATCATGCGCGTGAATTTGATTGCAAAGTTATTTTAAAATTGTGTATTAGTCGACTCGCCCTAATTCAAAATTCTTCTTAACTCGAAGCCTTCAAATATGTATTACTTTCCCCGTTTTAGTAGGTAAGACTTTTAACTGAAGCTTTGCGATTATTATTCGCAGCGAAACTTTGTATAGCTTAAAGCCTTCCTGGATAATTGGACTATTCAACACAAAAAGAATTTTTCAATTTGATTTAGCAGTTCCTGAGATCAGCGCGTTCAAAAAAAATATAATACTTTCTTGCCGTTTTTTTCCACATTTTACACTGATTCTTCGCTCCTATTGGTCGTAGCTTAATGTTATGTAGCCTAAAACCTTCCTCGACTATCCAACTCAATTACAATTCGAACCAGTAGTTTCTGAGATGAGCGCGTTCGAACAAACAAACAAACTCTTCAGCTTTATATATTAGTATAGATGTCGGAAGTAAAAATGAGCGAACTAGATCCATCCCCCCCCCCATAGCGAAAAGCTATCTACGCCACTGATCCTGAATCCAATAATAATCGAATGCTTTGAAAATCTCCTTTGTTGTTTTGAATAAGTCCAACTGCAGTTGGCAATAAAGTTTGGAAATTCTGATTCGAACACGACGAGCTATCTTTAGCATACAAAGAAGAACAAAGCGAGAGAGATGAATTTGTTTCAATTCCTATTGAAGGATTGGAGGTTGAACTTGACGATATCGATGGGTGTGACGACGGTGATGACGACGATGATGACGGTGTTGTTGACGATGACGATGGCGACGACGACGACGATGACGACGACGACGGCAAGTGGACGAGAGAATTATGACGAGTATGACATACCCTACAACGTCTTTCTGATTTGCATCTATTAGATGAATGACCTGACCGTAGGCAATTAAAGCATAATGATTGGTTTTTGACAAAACTACGACGGCAGTCGATAGTAAGACCAAGAAATTGCTTGCAGCTGGTGAGCTGATGCTCTTCCTTACAAAGTGGGCACTCCATACTTTTCTTAGACTCAACTACATGAGAACGAATTACAGGCTGATTTTTACTTTTTAATTGCGAGCGAGAGGAAGACGAAGAAACTGATTCTAAGCACACACATCGATTTTGAAGAAAGTCTAATAATTCCTTGACGGTGGAATCTGATTTTGAGCCAATATTTTCAGCTCACGATTGCTTCGATTCTGGATCTAATTTGGAGACTATTAAAAATATGAGCCAAGGGTCTCTTTCGTTGCAATTGATAGCATTCAAGCCACGAATTACTTCGTCCGCACCATCAGTCAATTTTCGAAGTTGATAAACATTTGACAGGTTTATCGACGGCAGCGATAAGAAAGTTTGTATAAACGACTGAATGATAAGATGTGGACGGTCATACCGTTGTTCCAGTTTTTCCCAGGCCTCTAAGTAATTATCCTCTGAGATTGCGATTCCATTAAGAAGCTTGCTGGCGTTGCCACTTAAAAACGATTTAAGAAGGTAGAACTTATGCGTGGCGGTGAGTGTGGGATTAGAATCAACTGAACCCGTAAACATATCTTTAAAGGTTGGCCAATCTTTATAATCCTCACCAGAAAAAATTGGAATCGATATTTTTGGTAAATTAATTGTGGCCGGACTCTTCGAAGTAGCATTGAGTCGTTCAAGAAACGTGGCTTGCTGACAAGCTAATGTTTCAGCTAATGAAGTCTCATGGGAAGCGTTAAGTGCTTTTTTGGATTGCAAGAAATTGGCAAAAATAGCTTGATCTGTATAGTATTTTGCCTCATACTCTTCAAATTCCGGTTCTGGATCAACGAATCCATCATCATTTGCAAAATCGTACATTTGTTCATTGAGCGAAACGAATAAGGCCCACGTGTCTTCCAATTTTATTAAACGATTTTCTAACATCGCGGCGGGTGTCTCAATATTTACCGATTCTGCAAAAGTTGCAGCTCTACTTATTATGCCTTTTGCATTTCCGCGCTTAGCTTTAATTTTATTCATTATGACTTTAAGCAAAAACCGACTTTAAATGTTCAAAAACTCAAAAGTTCATTCACAAATTTCGCACTTGAGTCAATCAATTTGTCTTTACAAAGGGTTCATATAATAATGATCATCTGGCTTCAAGAAGGACCAAGAAATGTTCATAAATGTTTTCTAAATCAACGACGACTAAAAATTTATTGAAATATTCAATTATTCAAAATTCTAATATTTAACCAGAAGACGACACGATGCAAAACATGTGCCAGTACCAATATGCTGCAAAAAATAAGTTATTAAGTGATGCTTCAATTTTATACTTATTTATTAGGTGTTGTCGGCTTGCTGGTTCGAATCGAAAAGAGAACGTGTTTAACAAAAATCTTACATAGGTAGGCAATGATAGCATTGATTTAACAGAGGATATCGTAAGAAAGAAGAATATGCAAAAGTAAAGGGATTATAAGATTATAATTATTATAACATTTCATAAAAGCATAGGGTAAATATTACGATGTTTGGTATTGCTTAACTTTACCGTAAATTTAAGTGTTGAATGTTAACAAATTAATAATTTAAATTTAAAGATAACTAAAATAATTTAACAAACGATTTAAGTATTAAACATAAATATTTTTCTCGCACACAAACGCTTCTCGCATCGCATCGCTTTCTCGCACTACTGTACGCGCAGCCTTAGATCTTTAGGTTTGACATGCGAGCATTTGCCCGCCTTGGGCATACACCTCACTTCTTTCCATCGCTGAGGTATACTGGCCAGATCTAGACAACTTTTGAAGATCATCTCAATGATGGGCAAGGTTAGACAATGCAAATACATAATTATTTCCCCGCTCTGAAATATTTCTCATTTTAAATATAAAAAAAAATAATTAAAAAAAAAATCCAAATCGTTGCTGTCTTATTAGGATTTTCTATCAAACACTTCATTACCTCGACAGTTCCCTAAAAGATTTTCTAAGAATAACAAATGCCGTAAGCCCTTTATTTATTTTATTTGCAAAATCTTAAACCGATATGTTGATGGATAATTTAATCCTTCGTTATCTTTTTATACACACAACTCTTTTAAGATGGAAAAAGTCATATGCTGCCTACAGGAGAACTCTTAGTATTAAATGTTACACGATTAGATGCACTTAGAATATACAGATGTCGGACACACCACCAATTAACACAGGAAGCAGTTGTTAGCAGTAATGTTGGTAAAATACAATTAACAGGTATAAGATGATGAAAACACAGATAATAAACTTATACAGATGTCTCATCCATGCAGCAAAAAAGGAATCATTTTTTGTCTGTTCAGCAACAAGCCTTAACAGACAAGGAGCTTTTTTCTTTGACTAACAGCCTGATTCTCCCCATCATCACTGATACAGATACCTCACAAGTCATAAGAAGAGGTGAAATTGATTTTGTAACTTTTTCGTATTCTCCCCAAAGTCACAACTTGTGAGAGTCACAAAGACAATCGAAATTGTGATCTCCTTCAGAGCAGGTCATAACTAGAAAATTATTATTTGAGATTTGACATTTTCTGTGGTGAGTTTCGTTGTGACTTTTCTTGTGAGGATTAAGGGAGAATCCGACAAATGTTATCGAAGCATAACAATCCTCACAAGAAAAAGTCACAAGGCCTTATGACTTGTGATTCCTCACAAGGGGGATAAACAGGCTGTTAGTGAATGTGTTAAAGCTTTTTGAAAGAGCTTTTTTTGTTTATAGCTTCCAGTTTCATATATCTTTCATTTCTCGCCATAAGGGTGAGACATCTCTAATAATTTATTATCTGTGATGACATTTTAATTTTTATTTTATTTTATAAATAAATACGCAACACATTGGGCGCGTTTTTCTTGATTGAGTTCGATAGCCAAATTTGGATACCTGTGATAACAAGAATACAAAACTTAGCTGTTTATGAATTTCAATGGCTCTTTTGTCAGATAACCTTGCAGCGACCATCTCATTGTTATTATTATTATTATTGTTATTATTAATATTCACTTGTTTAAATTAACTCTGTTTCAATATTCATTATCGTTATCGTTAGTTTTGTCCTTCTTTTTGTTGCCGGATGGGTATGCGTGAAGTGGTGCTTGAATCTGAGCAGCTTTCGGAATGAAACGTCTGTAAAAACTGACCATACCCAAAAATTTTCGCAGCTCCTGAACTGTTGACGGTTTCTTGAAGGAGGTCAACTTTGGCGTCAACTTTGGATGGTAGTGGCTTGGTTCCCTCTTCAGTAACAAGGTAACCCAAGGAACTTACGGATGACGCTTCAAATGTGCATTTGGATGGATTGATTGTAAGGCCATAATCTCTGAACCGTTGGAAAAGCTGTCTCAGGTGTTCTCGATGTTCCTTTGCTGAGTTGGATGCGACGAGAAAGTCGTCGATTTAAGGAAAACAGAAATCCAGGCCTCTCACAACTTCGTGGACAAACCGCTGAAATGTTTGAGCAGCGTTGCAGAGTCCAAAAGTCATCACCATAAACTCGAACAGTCCAAAAGGCGTTATTATGGCTGTCTTCGGAATGTCTTCTGGCTCCACAGGGATTTGATGGTATGCTCGTGTGAGATCTATGACGCTGAAAACCTTCTTGCCTTTCAGATGGTGAGCGAAGTCTCCAATGTGCGGAATGGGGTAACGATCTGAGACGGTGTTTGCGTTGAGTCTTCTGTAATCTCCGCATGGTCGCCAGTCACCATTTTTCTTCTTCACCATGTGGAGAGGACTAGCCCAGCTGCTTTTTGATGGTCGACAGATTCCTTGGCTGAGCATGTATTCAAACTCCTTCTTAGCTATCTTAAGTTGTTCGGGTGATAGTCGTCTAGCCTTTGAATATAGAGGCTGTCCCTTAGTTTGAATGTGGTGAGTAATCGTGTGCTTCGTCTTGGCCAGGAGATTTGTTTTTGTGACGTCTTCATATTCTTTGAGCAGATCATAAATGAAGGATGACGGATTTATAGTGCCAATATTTGCGGCACTCGATGATGAGATTGCGCCAAAGCCAGACGTTTGAAGTGTTGTTTTTCGATCAATCAGTTTATGATTTTTGACATCAACTAATAGATCGAAAAATGGTAAGAAATCGGGTCCAATTATGGGCTCGGTGACTTGAGCGATGACAAATGGCCAGCAGTAGCTTCTGCGAAGGCCAAGATAAAGTGTCATCAGTCGTTCTCCATAGGTTGGGATTTCAGTTCCATTCGCAGCATAAAGGATGCGATTTCCTTGCCCATTGCGTTTTTCTATCAATTTAGGCGGTATTACTGAGATGGAGGCTCCGGTGTCTATGAGAAAGCTTTGATTTGAAGATTTCTCCTGAACATAAAGGCGACTTATTATGTTTGCGGACTGGCTAGTCGCTGTTTGCTGTCCACATGCTAGTTTTCCGCTTGAAACTTACATGGCTCTTGGCACTTCCTCGCATCTTTGCCAAAACGTCACGACGATGGTAGAAACAAAGATGGTGTTGGTCTTGGTTCCTAGAACGGGATCTGTTTCTCATCTTCGATGAACTTCGACTACTTCTTCCAAAGCTGAGGTGTTTCATTTCATCTCTTAAAGCAGAAATTTGCTCTTGAAATTCGGAGATGGCAGAAACACTGGATGGTGCTGAGATGGAAGCAACAACAGAATTTCCGTAGACGTCAGAAATTTTGTCTGCCATGTCTGCCAAAGTTTTGAGGTCTTGTTTAGGGCTGCATGACAGAATTGACTGTGTCGTATTTGGCAGTTGTTGTATCCACAGTGTTCTGAGGATGTCGTCAGAAATGCTAGCTGACGAAAGCTCCTTCATCTTGCTTAGCAGCTGTGTTGGTCATCTTCCATCAAGTGTAATTCCACTCAGAAGCGTTTGGAGTCGTTTTTGCTCTGACTCCTGAAATGCTGACATAAAGCGGGTCTTCAGACTTGAATATTTTTCGGTGACAGGAGGATCTAGTATGGCATCTCTGACTTCAGTAACGATGTCAGCTTCCAAATTTCCGACCAGGGTGAAGTACTTCGTGTCGTTGGAAGTGATTCGACTGGTGTGGAATTGGGCTTCAAGCTGGTGGAACCAAAGATCAGGGCTCCGCTTCCTGAAAGGTGGAATTCTCATGGATACCTTCGATATAGTTTATTCGTTGGCCATATTTTCGTTGGTTGTGCGGATGTATGGATGTATATGTTGAGTAGTGTATTAAGAGAGGCACCTTACCAGGGGTCGGGGGATACCAACTCAAATGTGTGAGTGTTTGTATATCGGGGTCAACAATGTAGGAATCCTGAAAGGGAAATATATGAAAAGGCCAAGATCCTAATCGTTTGAATTCCCAATCAGAATTGATTTTTATTTTAATTGTTTCTTCTATTTATACTAAAAATATATGATGAAAATAAACAATGAAATAACGATAAGAATATTGAAACAGAGTTAATTTCAACAAATGAATATTAATAATAACAATGAGATGGTCGCTGCAACCTAAACCTATACCAGAAATTGTTGGATAGCTTTGGAATTTTTTGTTTGGTTTGAGCCTCTGCCTCTGCAAAAGCTATCCGAATCTTGGATCAAGATGGCAAAGTTAACGCGCCCATTATGTATGACTGTTTTTTCTAATTAAACTAATTAAAAACTGTTTTGTTGCTTATTTCGTTTAAGAAATGCGAGAGCTTGTGCCTCCAATCATAAATGAAAAACTTGTCGTTCTGACAGTTCGTGTTGGAGATCCTGTTGTTATTCCATGTGTTGCATATGCGAATCCAACGCCAGTGTATCGGTAAGTAGGTATTAAAAATTGATAACGCACATTCGCGGTTTTTTTTTAATAATTTGCACCCACTCAAGGGATTTTTGTATACCCTTTTGCTTTTGGAAGCAGGAAAGGAGGTGCCGGTGTACATTGGCCTTAATTTCCTGAACATTGCAATGATTTGGAAAGACAGAGTGTGGAAGGGAGTTCCACATTCGCATAGTACAGCTAAAGAACGATTCTCTATACTTGAGCGTACTTCCGAAGTTGGGCTCGAGGGTGAACTGATGGGCATTCCTAGACGCGCGAGTATTACGGGTGAATTGCTTGAGGGGAGGAATGCAACTGACTATTCCTCTAGAGCACTTACCGTAGAAGTAACGGTAGAACAGGGAAAGACATGAAACGTTACGACGGTGATCTAATGATTGGAATGACGCAGTGATGTCTCTGTCACCGATCATTCTTATCTTTTTTGAATACCATCCAAGAGGCTTAAGTAAGTAGCTGGAGCACCAGCCCAGAGATGAGGCTTGTACTCAAGCTTTGGACGGATATAAGTCTTATAGATAGTAGCCAGATAAGACGGGGAAAAGAATTTCTTGCACCGTCTTAAGAAACCCAAACATCTTGCGGCATTTTTGGCGACAACGCAAATGTGCTCGTTCCACAGAAGGTGGTCAGTGATGCACATACCGAGAATCTCGAGATGTTCGGTCTCATTGATGCAAGTGCCCTACATGGATAGTGGCAAGGGGGGCATATCTCGCTTCGACGATACAAGACAGCATTGAGTTTTCGAAGCATTAAACTCTACGCTGTTTCTTATTCCCCATTGTACAATGCTGTTTAAGTCAGAGTTTAATGAGCTTATCATATTTTGCCGTTGCAGCTCCACATCCGAAGAGGAAGGATGTGAGTCTGGAAACGAATATGAAAAGCTAAGGGTACTATCGTCAGCGAAACAATTGATTGGATTAGAAGTAACAGACAAGAGATGTTAGTTAGTTTAATTATTTATTTCATTCAACTTAAGTTTATAAAATATTTAGTATATACATAATTTTATTTAAATATAAAGTGAATAAAAATAGTAATCGTTCTGTAATTTGTGAACATGAAAGTTCAAAATTAGTGATGAACGATACAACAATATAAGTTTAATAAGTATTGAGATTTCTGATGTGGGGTGACATCAGTGAAAGTAAAATGTGAATGCATGATGTATATAAACAAAAATTTTAATAAGGTAAGCAAAACAAAAAAACAAAGATCGAAAAAAAGAAAAAAAAACAACAAATATTCCTAATATGACGCCTTTTAACTTAGGGTTCTGAATATTGGTATAATATCAGTGTGGTTGAAGGAAAATAACCAATTTCTAACATGCTTGATAAAGATGTTAAAGTTATTAATTAGTCGCGTTGAATGTGGAAGTTTGTTGAAATAATTTGGGGCAGTAAATGTGTAAAAATGAGAAAAGTGTGTTGTTCGTGCAATGGGAATATTAACATAAGCCATATTATTCACTCTTAGATTATAGGTTAAATTATTCCTACTAGGGGTGTTACCACTTTGTTTGAAAAATTCTCTCAACACCTTGAAAATATATAAATGCCTTAGTGGTAATATTTTGTGCTTTTCAAATATGGACCAGCTGTGAGTGCGACGATTAGAATGGGAGATAATTCGGACAAGATGCTTCTGTGCAATGAAAATAGGATCAAGTGTGCTTGAATATATCCCTCCCCAACAGGTTATTCCATACTGCAATTTGGAATGAGCAAGCCCATAGTATATTTTGCGTAATACATTTTTAGAGCAGTATGGTTTAATAAGGTACATTTTTCGTGCAACTAGAAACATATGAGATTTTATTGTTTTGACATGATCTTTCCAATTCAGATTATGGTCTATTACAACTCCTAGATACTTAAAGTTTTTTACAGATTTTATTTTGAAGCAACTGGGGGAGCATGAGAGATTGCTATGGTAATTTGGTAAACTACAACAATGCAATGGTAGGCTGTATTTATGACAATCATATGCATGGAAATAAAGTTTGTAGTCCAATAAAATGTTTTCGGTTAATTTAAACGTTAATAATTGAGTTTTCTCGCTAATGACTAATTTGTGAGAAGCGAACCACATTCTTAGTTTCTCAAGGTCTTCTCCAATTTTCACAACACAATTAAAATGATTACTTTCCATATAAGTAAATGATATGTCATCAGCGAAAGCTGTAACCAGTCCATTAAATTGTTGTTTAAATATAGAATTAATGTAAATCAAAAATAAAATCGGGCCGAGAACGGATCCTTGGGGAACACCGTTCTTCAAAACACTTACTGTGCTGTAAACACCATTTACCTTAACCTTTTGTGTTCTTTGACAAAGATAGGTTTTAAGCCAGCTATACATCGTTCCCCTGAATCCAGCTCTGTATAACTTGTCAAGTAATAATTGATGGTCAACCATATCAAAGGCTTTAGTCATATCAATGAATAAAGCCATTGTCGATTGATTATTATTAAGACCATGATATAATTGGCTACAAACCCTAAGAACAGCATCTTCTGTTGATAAATTGGACCTAAAGCCAAACTGGTTACTAGAAAAAAAGCTATATCGGTCCAAAAATTTTATCATTCTAACTTTTAACAGTTTTTCGAAGAGCTTTGCAAAGGTAGGTAGAAGAGAAATTGGTCTATAGTCTGCGGTGTTCTTTTTATTACCTTTTTTAAATATCGGAATCACCTCAGCACATTTAAGAGACTCTGGGAAGTAACCTTCAGTAACACTCAAGTTAAATAAGAAAGAAAGTACATCAATTATTTGCCAAACAATAATTTTTAACAAAGAGTTAGTTATACCGTCATTTGTGCATGAATTTTTGTTTTTCAAAGACAAAATAGCTTTAAAGATCTCATGAGGGTTAATAGGGTCAAAAACAAAACTATTCGTTTGAATGTCATCAAGAGCAAGATTATCTAGGATGTTACATCTGCAAAAACTGTAAGGTTTGAAAGATGGTTTCAATCTCTCTGAAATACCCGAAAAGAACTCATTGAAATTATTCGAAATACTACCAGGATCAGTAACACTTTGTCCATTGATTTCTAGCTCATTGATTTCTGAAAAGTGCTTTTGTTTTCCGAGTATACAATCTACAACTTTCCATTCATCCCTACTGCAACCATTAGCACGTTCAAACATCATTAAAAAGTAATTATTTCGCGTTTCTGTTATGGTGCGAGACACTAATCTGCACAACTTCTTGTAGTAATTTTTTAAATAATTGCTACTAGGATGCTTGGCAACTTTTTTTGCATATTTATTTTTTCTTTTTATTAGGTTCAGAAGTGTAGCGGTCATCCAAGGTTTCAAATGTTTTGTTTTATTGGAATTATAAGAAGATTCAGAAGTGCAAGATTTAAAATGCTTATTTAAGATTGAACAAAATAGGTCAAAAGCAATAGACGGGTCAATTTCAGAGTAGACTGGCTCCCAAAATTCATATGTTAGTTTTTGTTTTAATAAGTTGAAGTTAGTAATAGTTTTCTTCTTTGGTAGATGAATTTTGTTTGATTTACCTGAATTGATTATGATTTTTAGAGAAACCATTCGATGATCGGTGATACGGTAATCATACACTGCACTGACAAAATCATTAATAAAGTTCTTATCTGATCTTAAGAATATATGGTCGATACAACTCGAGGATGTGACCGTAACTCTTGTTGGTTCATTAATCATGCTCTTTAAACCATACGATGACATAAGGAACATATAACTTTCCGTATAATTGTCGCACTCGTCTAATAAATTTATATTTATATCACCCAAAATAATCAAATTCTTATCATTCAAGGAACTTAGTAACACATCTAGTTCTCTAATAAAGACAGATTTGCAAACTTCATGAAGTCTGTAAAAGCACAGAATGGTGAACATTTTATTATCAATTCCAAAAGAAAGGCTCAAAACATCAGCACTTGAGACATTAATTTTAGAAAAATTGCACGTATAACCTTCTCTCACAAATACCATTACACCCCCGGCTTGATACGAGTTATTACAATTAGCAAAAGGCGGCATATACCCCGGAATATGATATAAACAGACTTCACTATCGTAAATCCATATTTCACTTAAGATTATAATTAGAGGCAAATTTTTAAATGAATTTAGGTGAGCTAGGAAAGCTGAGAAATTACTTCTTACACTCCGAATATTTTGATGGATACAAAAGTCTACAATATTAACAGAAGAATTTGTGGAGTTAGTACATGCAGTTGAGTTTATTTGTGGGACTGAATTGTTAGAGTTCATAATTTGTCAAAATCAGCAATTGAGTGAATGCGTATTACGTTTTCTCCTTCACTCTTACGCATGTACACAATTCCACCTTTGGTCCAAGCAAATTTATACTTCTTCGAAATCTGCCACTGCTTGGCAGCCTTTAACAGCTGACGGGTTTGATAAGATAAGCTCTCGTTGATGTAGATCTTTTGCGAATTCACCTCAGTGTTGAGTATACCGGTTGTAAGTTGGTCTTTTCTTACACTTCTCGCTTTCATTATTTTCTCTTTAATTTGACGAGTTGTTAGTCTAACACTAAGAATGTTGGTGAAGGATGGTGATATGTTGCTCTCCTGGTTTTGATCACGTCTCTGAGCTTTTTTCACGTAACAATAGTCAATATCTCTCTCCGTTACATCCACAGCCAAGCCATCACGGAACACTTTTAGCGCCAGATCCAAGTTGGTGGAGCAATTGACGCATTCGGGGGGGATATTAACAATTTCGATTGAGTTAGCAACCATCTGATTCTCCAAATTATTAATTTTTTTCTCCAGAAAAACAATTTTTTGCTCACATTCTTTGTTCTTAGTTTGCAGCTCCTCTATTTGCTTTCTTTGAATTTCTTTTACCTCTAGAATTTCAGAATAAATCATTTCAAGAGAGATTTTGGTTCCAGGTTTGGGAGAATAGCTAGGAATTCCACTCTCTGAAGACACACTAAAACATGAGTCACGACGGCGGCGTTTTGATATCATGCAATTAACACAATGCCAAGGTTTTTTATTCTTTTTAAAATCTTCCAACTCCTGCGGTAGAACATTTACACAATAAATATGTGAAACCTTTTTACATTCACTGCAGGCGATTTTTGATTCATTGGATCTGATTCTTTTCGAACACGAGTTGCAAGATGACATTTTCACAAATTTAATCAAAGAGAAAGCTCTCGACGCGTGCGCACCCCACGACAGACGACAGACGATCATTAATGAAAATGAGGAAAAGGGTCGGAGACAAAACGGAGCCCTGGGGTACACCAGCATTTATTTTGTAGGTTTCAGACTTGAACCCGTCCCATACAACTTGTATAGAACGGTTCGAAAGAATGTTTCTAATCCAACGAAGAAGGGATTCATCGATACCGATGGCACGCATTTTCGATAAACGAGCAAGATGCCAGACTTTATCAAATGCCAAGTGCAACAATCGTACTTTCTCCAAAACGATGTAAAGATTTGTTCCACTATTCGGTGAGATAAACCATCAGATCACCAGTGGACCTGTTGCTGCCAAAGTAGTACTGCCGGTCATTGAGAAGCTTTCGGTCTTCGAGATATTTCTTGAGCTGATAGTTTATCAGCGTTTCCATGGCCTTAGAAAGAAGGGACGTAAGTGCAATCTGTCGATAATTGGTGGGAGAAGAAGATTCGCCTTTTTTTGGGATTGGCTGGACAAATGCTGTTTTCCAACTGCTCGGAACGAGCCCAGAAGAATAGGATAGATGGAAAGGGTTTTGCCAGCGTGGAAGATCGCCACAGCACGAGTGCGGAAGAAGATTTGTCCCATGGAATCATTGACGCGCTCGAGAACTGGATGAGTCATGACACTCTCTGGCAGCGAAGAGTTGGCAACGAACTGCCTAGCAAAAAGGTTAGGTTTCGCGAGCGAGCTAACAACTGGAGTGTCACTGTCAACGAGCGTAGGGCCTGAGGAAGAAGAAGAATTCTTCATACTGCCTTTGGGACATTGCAGTATTTTTTGGCTTAATTTTTCAAACTTCCACCCGACGACTGGCCTAAAGAAATCCTACAAGACGAAATAGTAGAAGAAGAACTTAAGACATGCTTTGTCATTTTAAAAACATACCTGATACCCAGATCAAGCATTCTAAATAAGTAAAGAAGTAAGCACGTTTCTTTTAAAACGCAAATTGTACATCTTGTGTCCTTGGGTTATCAGTTGCATCCAACCCTGCGGGAACGATTATTTTTCCTGGTCTTTTTTCTGTTTTAAACTGCACTACTTGCTGTGTAGTTCTCTTTGTTCAACAATGTACTTAACTCTCACGACAGAGTTGACAATTTGACATTTGACATTGCATTAAAATGGCATTTCCGTCTTGTTTCCTGAACAAAAACGGATGCGGAAGCGGATAATGCACATATAGAATTTTATATCGAAATTTAACTCACTTACTAAGCTAGAATTAAGCGTAAGCAATGAGAGTTTGAACTCTAATTGTTTTGTTTGATTTTTCGCAATTAAATGTTTGCCTTATTGCATACTATATTTGTGGTGCGTGCTTCAATTCACATCCCTGATGCTCGTCCTCGTCCTCGTCTCCGTGGCACTTCAATTTTCTTCAGTTTGTATGTACAATAGGGTGGTCCTTAAGATAAAATTTATGTAGACATCCGCTCAATCGTCTCCAAATAAATAAAAAATCCTCTAATTTTTTCAGATTTTTATCTATACCCCTTACTGGCCCTAAAACTAGGGACTTTGCGGCTGATTTTTTGATTATTCCCGTATATCTCCATTTCGGCTTAACCGATTTTGCTAAAACTTTGCACAATTATTCTTAACATTATCCTTAGTGATATTGCATTCCAAGATTTTATTTAAAATATATTCTTCAATAACAAAAAAATCGGAAAAGAGATCGATTTTTGTAGTACCTTTTGGGTTTATAACACTCTTTTCTAGAATTCTCAAAAACGGCTCAACCAATTTTTTGGAAATTTCGTCAACACGTTTAGATGCAATGTCTTAATAATGTTGCATACCAAAAAATGTCATAATGTCTTCATTAATTTTCGAAAAAAAGCAAATAAGACCCACCCTAATGTACAATGTACAGTTGTGGATGCATAAACGAACATACATTTTTATATTTTTGTAAAGAAATTTCTAGTATGATTTGAATACTTAAGAACGAGAAGGAGAGTAGGACGATGACACAAAACGACGAGGGTGATGACGATTACGTTTACTCGGCTCTACGTGTGCCCCTTTAAGTATTGATATGTAATGTGTGTGCATTTAGGTCTTACATTTGCCTCTCTAGAAATACACTTGGTAAACATTTGTATTTGTCGGTCCCTTTGTAATGATGTTGATCTGGTTATGTGCTTTGCTTTTACAGTTCTAAAGGATTAGACCAGAGTTAGAACCAAGAAGTATGAAGCCGACATAAAAACAACGTTCCACAAGAGTCTTACATTGTTTACTTACATACGTCATACGTAATGTACGTTTGCATTGAATTTCGTTGTCGAGTATATCATTCAACTGTCGCAGCTTGAAATGCTTAAATTTTCTAAACAATTTTGTTTGTTTAATTGGACTTTAAGGAGATATGCACGACTATCCTGCTGTAGCTACCGTAGTGACCGCCTTATTCCGTCGTTTGTTTTAGCCAGCACTTCTCTTGGAGTTTGTACCAAGAGCTTCAAGAGATTGGAAACGTAGCTCCGAAAACTCCAATAACTCTTTGATTGAGGGTAATTCTCTTGGATTTTCTTAAAGATTGTTCCCAAAGAGCGTGGGTATTGGAATCGATGTTCTTGATGAGTTGATGCAGCAGAAGAGGGTCCCAATATTGTGTATTGACGCCCAAATTTTGTAGACTCAGCAAGCATTCCTTCATGGTATCATGAAGAGCCTTGATTGATTCCGCACCTGGGCTGAAAAATTCTCTGAAATTTTGTTGATTTTCTACTGAAAATTTCTCTGAAATTTTGTTGATTTTCTACTGAAAATTTCTAATTTTTTAGACTCAGCAAGCATTTCTCATGATATCATGAAGAGCCTTGATTGATTCTGCACCTGGGCTGAATATTTACGTATCGACTTGTGATAGTCTCCCAAGCCGTGCTGTAGTGCGCATCAGATGTGGAGAAGTGCTGAAGCAGTTAATGTGGTTTTGAGGTACCACATTTTTTGGCATTGTGGAATGGGCTGATTGTGAACCAGTTCCATGTAAAGGTCACGAAATTGAACCCATTTCGAGTAGGTTAGGTTAGGTTAGGTTATGAGGGGTGTGCACAGCGTGAGCTGTTGCGTACACGGGGGCCTATTGGTCCATTGTGATCCCCTATAAAAATAAAAGTGAGCATCGATGCTTCTCAAGGTCGATTAACGTAGACTGGCTCGTTAACGAACCAGCCTGTGCTATCTATAAATTTCCTCATGTTTGCCATTGAGACCTGTGCTAGATCATCCAGTTCTCCAACAAACCTGTTTCCGAAATGACGGAGTCGACTGGTTTGGAGGTTCGGACAGTCACAGAGCAGGTGTTTAATGGTTTCTATTTCCTCCTCATCCTGACAGCTCCTACAAAAATCGGGTGCAAATGCCCCTATCTTGTTGGCCATTGTGCCAATGGCACAGTGACCCGTTAGTACCTACACCTATCAAGATCTTAATGTTCTTTTTACTCAGCGATAGAATATACCGAGTTTCCTTTTCATTTGTGCTAGGCCATAAACTTCTCGAGATTACGCAATCGTCCCTGGATTTCCAAGAGTTATTGGTTTTCTCTTTTGATTTAAGGTCTATCTTCCTCTTGAGTACCCCAATTGGGACAAGTGGTCCCCTAAATGAGTGGTCGCTACTACTTGCATCTGCTTCTGACCCTTTCCTGGCTAGTTCATCTACTATTTCGTTCCCTTCTATATTGCTATGTCCAGGAACCCAGCAGAGCTTTACCTGGTTAGTGTGGCAGATTTTATGGCTAAAGCTTTGATAGCGGCCTGGCTGTCCACGAAAAAAGTTATCTCCGAAGAGCTAAGCTTTTCGTGATGTGCCAATTCAGCTGCTTTTTCAATGGCAAAGATCTCGGCCTGAAAGACACTGCAGTCAGCTGGGAGTTTATACGATGCTCTGATGTTGAGAGATTGGCAAAACACTCCAGCACCTGTTCCTGATTCCAGTTTTGAACCGTCAGTGTAGAAAGGGATACCCTGTTTACTTATAAGTGAATTAGTGTCCCAGCCCTGTCTTTCTGGTATGAAAATAGAAAATTTCCTATCGAAATCTAGTAAAGGGGGAATGTAATCGGTTGTCTCCAGCAGTCCTGGAATCGTGTCATATCTTTTTAGGATTGACTCGTGCCCATAAGTGCTGTGCCTCCAAAAACTCAGTTCTTTTAAACGAATTGCGGTTTTGGCTGCCGTGCACCTTATGAACTCATCCAGGGCCGGAAGGTCCAAAATCATTTCCAGCCCAGCTTGTGGTGTGGATCTTTGAGCCCCTGTTAATCCTATACAGGCTAGTCTCTGTACCTTATTCAGGTTCTTGAGATAGCTTGATTTTTCCACCGCTTTCCACCATACAATAGAGCCATAGGTAAGAATGGGTCTGACAATCGCTGTGTACATCCATTGGATGACCTGCGGTCGCATGCCCCAACGTGCACCGAAGGTTTTTTTGCATGTGTAGAATGCGCATAGTGCTTTTTTCATTCTTTCCTCAGTATTACGCTTCCATGTAAGCTTGGAGTCAAGGATTACTCCTAGAAATTTAGCTTCCTTAGAAAGTTTTAGAGGAATACCATTTAGTTTGGGAGGGTTGAAGCCCTCCAGTTTCCGTTTCTTCGTGAACAAAACTAACTCCGTCTTGGTGGGGTTGACCCCGAGACCGTTCTTAGTTGCCCAGGAAGATAAATCCTTTAATGCGTTTTCCATAATGTTTTCGATGATGGTAAGAAACTTGCCTGATACTAAAACCACTATGTCATCTGCATATGCCACGATTTTAATGCCCTGATTTTTGAACTTTGTGAGAATTTTGTTGACTACGAGGATCCAGAGCAGGGGTGAGATGACTCCTCCCTGTGGTGTGCCTCTAGTAACTGTTTTCTCAATAGTGCTAACTCCTATTTGAGAGTTGATAATTCTGCCATTTAACATGGTGAAGATCCAATCGACAATGACAGATTCAACTCCAACTTCAACTAAGGCAGTTTTGATTGATTCCGTTTTAACGTTGTTGAACGCATCCTCGATATCAAGAAATGCTGCCAGGGTATAAAATAAAACTACACGCTTAGAGCTTAACTTTTGGAAAAAAATTTATTGATGCGAAGTGGTCAGCTTCCAACTAAAGACAGACTTAACAAAAAAGCAACTGTACCAAGCATAATTTGATTACAAAGCAAAATGAATAAAAAAATGTTTCTCTCTTTGAAATAACAGTATAAACAGTTAACTTATTGCAAGTGTCTATGTAAGTAATGTGAGTAACAATGTTTCGTCGATGAAATAATCGAGCAAGAAGAATGAGCTCTGCATTAGGGTTACCAGATGTCATAACTCTTCCCCTTCTAAAACTATGACGTCCTCGTCTTTCTCATGAACATAGATAGTTTTACATTAGCAAAAAAATGTACAAAATTATAAACTTGTATCAATAGACATATTACTAAGTAACAAATTAATAAATTTGTTTACGAAAACAATAATAGTTATTTCTTAAAGTTGCTTGAACATTTTTCTAAATATTCAATAATAATAAATTTTTCTCAAATTTAAGAATTAAAAACAAAATTGTAAATAACAGAACAAAATAATAACATCGTATTTAATTCATTGCTCATCGTCATCACATATCAATTCAGTTACAACTACGTAGAAATAACAAGATATCTTTTACAATATTGGTTTATTTTTGCATATCTAATTTTTATTATTTTTGTACTTAATCCAAGATACCTACTAACATTTCGCAAATCTCAGCAATACATTTGATCAACATAAATTATTGGAAAAAAATTATCTTAAATTTTCTTTGTGGACTTCTTTTCCATCAATTAAAACTTTCGTTCCCAGATCTTTTTGGATAGTTTTTTTTATATAGAGTTTTCGAAATTTGTTGCCGATTCGTTTATTTGTCTTTACGAAGACTTCATCACCGGGGCTATATGTCAAAGTAATTCGTTTTTTATTATGATAAGCGAGGTCCTTTCTCTGAGTCGAAGCAATTCGTTCCTTTATTTCTTCTTGTAAACAAGAAGGAATAGAATGAATAATGTCAATCGGTCGGTAATTGGTTACAGAATGAATCGGTCTATTATACTTAACTGTGGCAAGCAAGAGGAGATCAGAAGTATCCGTTACATTTTTTTCAAGTTTAATACACCTTGATATCTCAGATAAAGTATTGTGAAATCGCTCCACCTGACCGTTTGTAACACTATGGAAAGGTGGGGTGTTATACATTGTTACTCCAAAATGGTCCCTTAACAGTGATGTTATACTTTGAGATGTGAATGACTTTTCGTTGTCACAGACAATCGTTTTTGTGTCCTTAAAGAAATTTAGTAGTTCTAAGATAGGCTCTTTAACATCTATTATTGCTCGGGACCTTATTCGTTTTATAACTGCAAATTTCGAGAATTTATCTACACAAGTCAAAAAATGATCTCCTGCTGTTGAGTAGATGTCAATGTGAATTATTTCACCTGAATAGGTCGGTAGAGGAGTTTTCCCAATTTCTGGTTTAGGTGGGTGCCTTTTGTACTTTGCTTCATGACAAATTGTGCAACTGGAAATTATTTCTTTCAATCTTTTGCGTATATTTGGGAAGTAATAGTCATTTAAGATTTGATTTGAGTTTTCGCGAGCGCATCGATGTGCTCGATTATGTTCAGACGCTAGAATTTCTGCTTGATCATCAAGATTGAAAATGTCAGTAACAATTTTCTTTGTGTGTACAAACTTTACCGACGGAAACATGGAAATCAATTTGTCTTGTATTTGAGCAAGTATATGTAGATCGCAAAAAATAGCATTAACACAATTGGGGTTTATAACTTCCTTTAATGAAAAAATAAGGTTATCCATATTGTCAAATGTGATTGTATGCCTTAGTTGCGTTTTGAAAATAATTTTAGTTTTTTTCTGGTGCTCTGCGCCATTGTTTAAAATAATTTGATTTCTAAAGCAGTTCAAAGGGTTTTTAACGCTGGGTATTGTTTGAGAATAAGAGACTTCGCTATGAGCTGTAGAACAATCATCACTAGAAAACTGTTCTTCAAGGGAGTTTAGATATTGCCTCGACAATGCGTCTGCAACAAAGTTTTCTCTTCCTGGCTTGTAGTGGAATGTTGGAGAAAATTCCTCTACAAATGCCCTCCATCTCTTAATCTTTGCATTCGGATTTTTGTCTGATATGGCAAAAGTCAAGGGCTGGTGGTCAGTGTAAATGTTAAGCCGATTGACTCCGTATAGATAGTTTCGCAGTTTCTGCAATGACCAATCTATGGCCAATAGTTCTCGCTCATTAGTAGCGAATCCTTCTTCTGTAGACGAGAGCGTTCTGGATATCATTGTGATTGGCCTACCATCCTGCGAAAGAACAGCTCCAATCGCATGGGAAGAAGCGTCAGTGGTCAAATCGAACAGTTTTTTAAAGTCGGGATATAAAAGTAAAACGTCTTCTGAGGCCAAAATTCGTTTAACTCTGTCAAAAGCATCGAGTGCTTCTATGTCCAACTCTACCTTCTTATTTTTCGACTGATATTCGCTCACATTTCCATTCTCGCCTCTTAAGTACCTAGTAAGAGGTTTCGTGATCTGGGCATAGTCACGAATAAACCTTCGATAATACCCAGAGAGCCCTAGGAATGATCGCAAGCTTCGAAGGGTTCGAGGAGTTTCGTATCCAACAATATCTTTGACCTTATCCGGACATGTTTTTATACCTTTACTAGACACAACGAAACCTAAAAACTCTACTTCGTCTTTCAAAAATCTAGATTTTGTTGGTTCAACTCGCATGTTGGCGTCATATAACAGTTGAAGAATATTATCTATGTCTAGAAGATGTTGCTCTTTAGTCTTTGAAAAGATTATGACGTCATCTATGTAAACATGACAACATTTCCCTATCTCTTCCCTCAACACGTCATCAATCGCTCTTTGAAAAATGCTGGGTGCATTTTTAAGCCCAAACGGTAGCCTACAGAACTCATATTTCCCATTATTTATAGAGAAAGCTATTTTCTCTCTATCTCGCTCTGACAGCTTTATTTGATGAAATCCAGATTTCAAGTCGAGTGTTGTAAAAAAAGAGGCTTTTCCGAGATTAGCTAAAATGACTGAGGTGTTGGGTATGGGATATTTATCGCTGATTGTTTTTAAATTCAATTTTCGGAAATCGATGACTAGCCGCATTTTTCGTTTCCTGTTCATATCAGTCCCTTTTTTGTCTACAACCCACACAGGATTATTGTATGGGGATCGCGAAGGTCTAATGATGCCATTATCTAACAAATTTATAACTTCATTATTAACAAACTCGGATGCTGACATGGGATAGGGATAGGCCTTAGAATAAACAGGATCATTATCGGTTGTTCGGATGGTAGCAACAACTCTTGTGTTGAATGGTAGAGCATCATTGGGATCTGCAAAAACCTTTGAATTTTGGGTTAGTAATAAGGAAAGCTGGCGATTGTCGTCCATAGGAATGTCATTGTTTTGAGCATTATTTACGTCCCTAGAGTAGAAATATAATAATCTTTCTTCTCCTCCCTTATAAAGTAAAATTCCTTTAGAAACGTTAAGTTTGGCGTTTATTTCGTGCAGAAAATCAAAGCCAATTATGCCATCAAAAGTTTTTAAAGTGGAAGCACATAAAAATTTGCATTCCTATTAAAAATATTGATCACACACTTTGACGTCACTTGACTTGTTCCATGGATGGATTTTACCGCGAAAGGTTTTGCAATAGGAGTAATGGATTTAAGCGAGTCAAAATGTATTATGTAATTTTTTGAAGCACCTGTGTCTATTAATAGCTTTATTTCTCTACCTGCGAGGGTGCGACCTACATACGGCAGGAGAGACTTTCCTCTAAAAAATTTATTTCGTCAGACGGCTCCTGATTCGAAGCTTCACTTTGCCTAGTAATCTCATCATCATCAACGTCGTTTTCGCAGTCATAATCAAAGAGATCATCATGATGTGGATGCGAAGCATAATCGTAGGCGCATGCAGAAGCTTGGTTTTCTTCCCTTGGGGTTGGCAAGCACAAGCTTTGTTGGTGGATGTGATTCACTCTTTGCAGCTTTGGTTGAGTTCGCCTGTCGGAACTACGATGATGTCTCTTTAGCTGGTTATTGTCATTGGAAATATTTCGAACTTGATTTGGTTGTTGAGATCGTGCTTGGTTTCTGAACGCCATACGGCTCTGATAGAGAGGTTGATTTTGTACGGGAAATTGTTGGATGTTGCATGGATTCTGAGAAGAATTTTGAAAAGCTGTTGGGTTTCTGTAGTGTGAAATAGTCGGATCTACTTCCATTTGAGTTGTTTTTGCTTGCATGTTACGGTTGACAGGCATATAGTGTGGGGAATGAAATGGGCTATAGTGGGTGGAATTGTTGTATTGCCGTGGTGAAACGTTTATTGGCCGTTCATTTCTACTAGAAAAAGAGTTCGCCAAAAAATATCGCGCCTGATTTGCTTGTAGCTCTTGTGCTAGTGCGAGCGCTCCTGGCATGTCAGTTGGTTGTGAGGAAAACAAAATGTCACACATCGGCTTTGCTAAGCCTGAAATAAAGATTCTCAAAGCGTCTTGACGATATTTTTGGCTGAGCGCATCGATGAGGCTCTTATTTCCCTCGTGAATCATTATAATTTTATTTATTATCAACGTTAATTTCTTTTCTACCTCGTCATAGAAATCTGTTATAGATAATCTTCCCTGACGTAAGGTAGACATCTCCTGCTCTATAAGGTATACGGGTCTCTTATCAGCATATGTGAAATCAAGCCGAGAAATAATTGCCTTGAAGTTTAAAACTGTATTGAATGAGGATAAAACCTGATCCGCAGAACCAACGATTTTATTCCTCAGGATGGCAACTGCCTGGTAGTGCTTTGAGCTACCCTCATATCCCTCAAACAACTTATATGCTGCAAAAGCAGCTTGACGCCAAGAAACATATCGTACCTGTTCACCGGTGAACTCAGGCAATGATTTTACAAGATCTAACGACTCGTTACATATTTTGTCAGAGTCAATAACTACAGGCTTATAAACCTCTACTGCTTTTGGCGTTTCAAGTTGTCTTAGTCTTGTTGTCAGTTCATCAATTGTACTGTGAAATGTTTGCCTTGTTTGCTCTGTGGCAGCTTGGACGGCTGCAGTTATAATTGCGGTTATTTGTTCGTTATTCATTTTAAGAATAGTTATTCAAAGTTACTGAAAAGAAATATTGTAATTTATATTATTTATATAGTTTTTAATCAAATGTTAAGTCCAATTTAAGGAAATGAATCAAATGGATAACAGAATGAGTAATTAAACATGAATTCTTGAAATTAAATAATAGGTAATGTATAATTATATAAAAATTATTTGAAATACAAGTTAATTTTACTAGTATTATAAGTTCTTAAATAATACGTTATTTGCTTATAATGAAATTTTTTACAAATTAATTTCTATTAGTATTATAAGTTATTAAATAATGCAAAATTTGTCTTCTTGTTGCTTGATGCTAAAAGCTCTTCTCTTTATATTTTTGCGTTGGTTTCTTTTGCGGGACTTGATTTTCAATGTTTTTTTAGTTGCGGGACTTGATTGTCAAGGTCTTTTTTTCTTTACTAGCGGGACTTTTCTACTTGAGAGACTTGATTTTCAAGGTTTTTTTTTTACTTGCGGACCTTGATTTTCAAGGTCTTCATTTTTAAGTCACTTTTTTCTCGTTGTGCAGGATTTATTTTTTATAAAATCAGACTTTTTAGTTTCTTAATAATTCTTTTTAGTTTAAATTGTTTTGTTTAGCATTTAACTTTGTAGGCACTTTATGGGCATAAGCACATGGCTTCCTTTATAGGCACAAACACATGGTTTTCTTCATAAAAGAATCAGAAATTTAATTTCTTAAAATGTTATTTTTTCACTGTTTCTTCCTTTAAGGATTTTATCGTTTACTTTGTTAGGGTTTTTAATATTTTGTTTCCTGTTAAGTTCATAAACTTTTTCACAATTAAGAATTTTCTGTCGTAGAATTTATTACTTTATTTTTTTATTATTTAGTGTGGGGGCAGAATGGGTTTCGATAGAAATAGGCCGAATTAGTTGATTAAATTGAAAATTTTTTGACAAAAAATCAACGCGACACTTAAAGTTAGGCGCAAAATAAAACTACACGCTTAGAGCTTAACTTTTGGAAAAAAAATTATTGATGCGAAGTGGTCAGCTTCCAACTAAAGACAGACTTAACAAAAAAGCAACTGTACCAAGCATAATTTGATTACAAAGCAAAATGAATAAAAAAATGTTTCTCTCTTTGAAATAACAGTATAAACAGTTAACTTATTGCAAGTGTCTATGTAAGTAATGTGAGTAACAATGTTTCGTCGATGAAATAATCGAGCAAGAAGAATGAGCTCTGCATTAGGGTTACCAGATGTCATAACTTATATTCTTTATGTTCAAGACTTTTCTCAATATGTGAAACCACTTCATGCAGAGCAGTCTCCACTGATTTACCTTTAAGGTAAGCGTGTTGGTAGTTGCATAAATTGTTTTCGTTGAGAAGTTCTCAAACATGTAGATCAATTATCCTCTCCAGTGTCTTAAGGAGAAACGAGGAGAGACTTATTGGTCTATAATCCTGAGCGGTCGAGTGAGTCGGTTTCCCTGCTTTAGGGATGAAGACTACCTTGACCTTTTTCCAGCTATTAGGGACGTATGGACGTATCTAAGTTTGATACAACTTATGAAGATTACCCTAAGCCACGGAGTTATTACTTTGAGAGCATTTTGAAGAAGAGCTGGAAAAATCTCGTCTGGTCCCGCTGATTTGTAGGGTTTGAACGAGTTTATTGCCCAGATAATGTTTTGCTCAGTAGTAACCTGTTTTAGTTCTAAATTTGATTCTGTATGAGTAAAATCCAGCGTGTTCGATTGCAAGTAATCAGAACTTTCTGGGTTTTTACACTTCGAGTAATTTCCATCAAATTTTGGTAGCTC
The DNA here is from genome assembly GCA_943590905.1 of Sphaerophoria taeniata. Lineage (NCBI taxonomy): Eukaryota > Metazoa > Arthropoda > Insecta > Diptera > Syrphidae > Sphaerophoria > Sphaerophoria taeniata. The sequence goes on from OX016543.1 coordinate 4,521,882, forward strand.
TATCGTCGGCAATTTTGAGGCCTGATTGGAGAGCATACTTCCTTGTTGCTGTTGCGCTAACCTTAACCTCAATATCGATGAACTTGTTCGAATCATATCCGGTGGTTTGTGGGTTTTCCATAAATTCCCATATCAAATTATGGATTTCTTCTATTTGCATTCAGTATCTTTGGATGGTTTTTTCTAGTGATGTGCCGAACCGTAAATTTTGCAAACCGAGTTAACTCGAGTTGGTTTTTTTGCAAACCGAGTTGCAACTCGGTTTTCCAACTCGGTTTGCCAACTCGGTTTGCCAACTCGGTTTCCCAACTCGGTTTCCCAACTCGGTTTGCCAACTCGGTTCGCCAACTCGGTTTTTCAACTCGGATTGCCCTGAAAATCGATCTAGAAGACACTTAAAAAGCGGAAAAAATGAGGTTTTAAATCAGTCAAAATCTACATTGGCTCAGCCGTATCGAGCGAATTGATGATAACGCTCCAGCCAAGAAAGTCTTCTGCCAGCCCCCAGCTTCGAGACGGCAAGGAAGACTGAACCTACGGTACAAGGACCAAGTGACTGCGGATGCCAGAGCGCTTGGTTTCGGCGACTGGAGAGTGCATGCGAGGGAGTGTTCACTATGGAAGGATGCAGTATCTCAGGCTGAGATTGTGAGCCGGATAACTAACTAACTAACTAACTAACTAACAAGCTTACTTCAGTTAAACATTTACAATGATGTCTTCACTGCCGCTAGCCATGCACTCTTAATCATCGTCCTATTTCAGTGTTCTACTTCATTGTTCGTCCTCATCGCTTCACTTCCCACCTTCCTACTGATTTTCAGAATATTACATATGCACTTGCAGCTACAGTCTTGTGCAAATTAATTGGGACAAACCGATTTTACTCGTTTTGGCATCGACAGAACCAACTTTTCACAAATATTTTTGATTTCAGATTCGTGAAACCATGTATCAATTATTGCTGAAATCAGCTTGTTCTTCGTGGTGCAATCCTTCTTTCGAAGCCATTTCTTGATGATTTCCCACAAGTTTTCGATTGGGTTCAGATCAGACGAGTTTCCGCGCCATTCCAGCACTCAAAGAATTGCTTCATTTTTTTTTTTGACGGAGCAAGATCTCGTTGAAAAATCGAATCCTACTAGCCCATCTTAGCCTTTTTTTCTGCATGGCATTCGTCAGAAGCTGTTTTTTTTTAACGGTCTTCGGGCTTTTCGACCAACTTCAAGAAGCCGACATCGAACTGTTGAGGCGTCTATTTGCACTCTAGCTGTTTCTAAATCTCTGATCTTCCGTTGATCTTCCCAGGATTTATTACGCTGTTTCGGACTAGTATTTTGTCATCATTAGTCGTTGTTTTTCTTCTGTGACCATATTTGCCTTTCCTGCGTGCCTCAATTATTCCTGTCGACCTGCCAACACTTGATTTTGGCACTCCGACATCCAAAGAAATCTCCCTGATCGTTTTCCCCGTGTGTTCACGAAGAGCGATGATTTTTTCTTTATTTTCAACTGAGATATCCATTGTTACTTTTTTTCGACAAATTCTTGATAAAATATGCGACTTAACTGCACAGAGTCAAAAGAAAGACTAATTCATCAAGCACTTACCATAAAATTCAAAAAAACAAACGCAAAAATCAAGGCCTACTACCAAATTCATTTAAAAATTTGTTTGTCCCAATTAATTTGCACAAGACTGTAGATTGTACATCCATCCTTGTTCAAAAGCTTAAGGTAAAGAAATTGCAAGATATACATCACCGCAAGATTTAATTTTACAAGCGAGCGAAAAGTGTAATACTTTGTATGGTGGGCATAGAAACTGCATGTGTGTGTGTGTTGTAGATAGTATGCGCAATACTTTCTTTAAAGCTCCCTTGATGCAAGCATCCAGAGGGTCACGCGATAGAATGAGCAACTTCTCTTTCCACATACCACATTGATGAATGGATCTAAACTTCGTAGATTATGTGATCAGTGTGTGTGTGTGTTTTAACTTGCGACAAATAGAATAAATGGCAAGTATTTTATTCGCAAAAAAAAAAACCTTGATATGACAATGTGTCATTACGATGGGAGTCGGAAATTCCGAATCTAAACCTCTGTTACGATTGACTTCGAACTTTAAAACCAGAGGTTTGAGGAATTCAGGTGAACCGTCTTAACGGCTTCCGCAGCTCCCAGCATTTCCAATCCCTCCATAATGCACGCCAAATTGTCCAAACTTGCATCATCTTCATCCTCAAACCAAATAGTCAGCATCGCTTTACACGCATCACTCGGATTCTGATTTTCTGTTTCGAAGAACAATATCTCATCGGCCGTATAGCCTTGTTTCTTGCCAAGTTTTTTCCAGTTGGTTCCGATTTTCGGTGCCAGCTCTTTGATGTTCTTGTGTGCGTTTCTATCGTCTTGTATGAATAATGGCTCAGCCTTCATAAGTTCAGATTCCTCATTCGTACTTTCGAATTCGAGGGCAACTTGCTCTGGCTGGGGTTCTAGTTCTGGAACTTCGACGCTATTTTCTGTTGTATTTTCTGGCTGGTTGCCGGCTTTAGGTACTAGCTTTTTTTTTGGATCTTCTTGCGAACACTCTCGGCAATTTTGTAAGAAGGCGCGTTGACGGATGTGAAGATGTGCTGCGATTGGCGAGCTAGCAAACGCAGTGCCCTCCATTCTAAAGAAGGATCGTTCTTTTCGCGGGAATTTTCAATGCATATATCGACCGGTGTCGGTGGCAGGAAGTTGGGGTCTGGTAACAGATTCCAGAGTTTTATTAAAACATCGCTGAAAGAGGAAATATATTTTTGTAAATATCAAAATGAAAGAAAAACAATGTCTCTTACTTTCCGAGGAAGAACTTTCCTTGGCGATTGGCGACTTTTTGGGCCTTTTATTCTTTTTTAATTATTAAACTGTCAAAGTGTCAAGTGAATCTGAATTGACAACACTTCTTCTTCTCCATTATCGACGATAGTCATGATCTCGGATGGGGTCACAACTCTCCCACTCTACTGCTTCACACTACGGCTCCGCATGTGGGGTTCGCCAGGTTGACCAACTGAATGCAGTTGTCGTTGCATTTGTCTTCTCCATGAGTTCTAAGGCCTGCCTCTTCTTCGCGATTGCGTTGGAACGTCGTAAGCGATCGCCTTTTGAACTGAGTTCTCAGGGTTTCTTCTTTGTACATGACAGTACCAGCTTAAACGGTCATGCTGTATTTAATTCAAGACGGTGTTTTTGACGTGAAGAATTCCTCGGATTTTCTTGCTTCTGATTCGATCAAGCTTTGTTACTCCTGCTGTCATACGAAGCATCTTCATCTCAGCTGCTGTCAGTTTACTCTCATACGTTTTGTACATTGTCCAACATTGTGAACCGTATGTAAGTGTTGGGCGAACAACTGCAGTATAGAGCTTTCCTTTCAGTTTAGGGGGCATTTTTTGGTCCATCCTACACTTATTCGGTGGTTGATGTCGTCATCACAAGAAGCTTGGTTGTTGATCATAGATCCAAGGTATTTGAACTTTTCGCACTTGGGAAGTATGGTTCCATTCAGGTAAATGTCCGGAATAGGGCCGTCTGGGTCAGCAAATGGACAGCAGAGATATTCTGTCTTTTTCGAGCTTATCCGGTACCCACTTCCCTCCAGAACATCCACCCATACATCAAGTGCTCGTTGCAAGGATTTTGGATCTTCACTTATGATGGCTCCATCATCAGCAAAGAATAACTGATTCACTTTCGGATCGGTCACTTTTTCTTCAAGCAGAAAGTCAAGGACTGTGATAAAGAGCAAAGGACTCAGGACGCTTCCCTGGTGCACACCGACTTTGATTGGGAACTCTTCGGTGACTCCTGCGGGGCATTTTACCTTCGTTTTTACTTCCTCGTACATGTCCTTGATCATCCGCACGTAGATTTCCGGAACCCCTCGCTGTCTCAGGGACACCCATATTAGATCCCGTGGTTGTCAAAATCAACCAGCACAATATGCAAATCCCTTGAGGAATCACAGTGTTTTTCCATTCGGATTCTTAAACTCTGTATGGCATCTGTGGTTGATTCACCCGAGACAAACCCGCACTGGTCATCAGACAGCTGTATTATTTTTCGCAGTCGGCCAACCAAAATCCGTTCAACGATCTTCATGGTGTGTGACATCAGCTTAATCTATCGGTAGTTGTCGCAGTTTCGTGTGTCCCCCTTTCCTTTGTAGATTGGGAGAAGGTACCTTTCTCTCCACTGATTTGGCATTTGGTCACCGCTAATGAGTTTGGAGATGAGAAGCTTGAGCCATTTACACCCAATGTCTCCCATCTTCTTCCAGAACTCAGAGGGTATTTTGTCTGGACCAATCGCTTTTCCTTTCTTGGAGTTTTTCACCGCCACGCTAACTTCTTCGACTGTAAGGTCGGGTACTTCTTCTAAATTAGGTTCGGCTGTTGGAAAGTATATCCTGGGAAATTGCTCATTTAGGAGTTCATCACCATACTGTCGCCACCTGTGAAGAATTTTGTCGTCATTTACAAGCAGTAGGCCTTGGGCATCGTTAATGAACTTTGGTGAACGTATTTCCTGAGCATTCCTTCTCCTTTGAGCGGCAATTTTGAAGATAGCTGCACCCTTGTTCATCTTGGCATGTCGCAGTTCCTGGAGAGCCTGGTTTGCATCAGCAGCTGGATCAGATATTTCCCCAAGCTCGCGATACATACTTTCCGTACTCTCTGCTTTATGCTGGGCGCATTTCGTCTTTGCTTCCTTCTTGTAGCGTTTGTAGTCCACTTCGAGTCGTAATTTTTCATCTCTATTATGAGGGGGACATTTGGACCAAGCTTGGAAAGCGGTCTTTTTCCTTGATATCACTGCTTTGACTTCATCGCTCCACCACCATGTCTCCTTTTCGCGTTGGTAGTTTCCATCACAAATCAGCATAATGTTTTCTTTGTTTTTGCCCTTTAGTCGGAGGGCGAGAAATGAACTCTTAATTTTGACAACGCATTGCCATTTCGTATACGAACTTCATCGCATGCACAAAGTCGCATACGAGTTGAATTAGTTCAAGAATACAACTCCGCTTTCGTATGTGAGATTATTATAATTTATATAATTTTATAAAAGTCACAACGAAACTCACCACAGAAAATGTCAAATCTCAAATAATTTTCTAGTTATGACCTGCTCTGAAATAAATATAAATAGAGTGACGCGACAGCTCTTGAAGAGCCAAGGCCTAAGTGGCTTACTCTCATCAACAATTCTCTGAGTGCGTGTGAAGAATTGAGGGGACCTACAATTTAACGCCGATTCCAAACGGCAGAGTTGAGAAGCACCTTTTCATGACAGATTGATACTCTTGGAAGATTTGTCAGGTCTTCGCAAGAGGCAGTGCCCGTGAAAGATGAAAGAAAAACTTGGCCTGAGTAGGACTCGAACCAACGACGTTCTGCTTAGCAGTCAACGCACTTACCAACTAAGCTACGGGCAACTGCTCTGAAGGAGATCACAATTTCGATTGTTTTTGTGACTCTCACAAGTTGTGACTTTGGGGAGAATACAAAAAAGTCACAAAATCAATTTCACCTCTTCTCATGACTTGTGAGGTATCAGTGATGATGGGGAGAATCAGGCTGTTAGGGTACAAATTTTTGCAGCCAAAACCGAAAAGTTTGAATTTTCTCAAAAAAACGTTTCGGAATATAGGAGCATGTACGTGCGACCCACTCGTGCACTTTTTTGTGCGAGGGACTTGTCTTCATTTGAAATTATGCATTGTAACAATCTCTGGTTCTATTCCTGGTCATAGCGTATGTTGCTGGGTTCTGGCTCTTGATTCAGGCATTCTGAACAAAGGACGAAATGTATGTTCTCCGTTAGTGAAATTCAAACGCATAGAGACATGACATTTTCTCTGTCAAAGTCAAAGCAATTCAACTAGCACACACCGAGACCGACCAAATGAATGTTTGATTGAATTGAAGAACGAATGAAATCAATAAACAAATTTCGCATTTTGCTTAATGTCAACAAATCTACTAGTTTTTTGTTCGTTTTCGTAATAAAATTGTGTACAAGGGAAGTCCTTGTGCCGAGCTGCTGATTAAATAAAAAGTGAATTTCATATGAAAAAATGGAATGAACCCTCGTACATACACATGTTCAGTTCATAAACATGAATCTTGAAATTGAATAAAAAGCATCGTTTTGAAAATTGTTTCGCATAAATGTTCCTATTCACAGATAGGTGCTTGACTAAAAGCAGAGTTTTGCGGGAAAACGAAACCAGACACAAACAAAAAGGACCAAAACAATGCGTCGTTGAGCAAAATGTGAAGAGGTCTTATCGTTAAGCGATGTTTTGTGTTTGAAAAAAAAGCGTCTTCAATTAGAAGTTTTTTGTACCAATTAACTTTAAACGATGTTTTCTTACTCGAAGTTCCTGAATGCCATCATGAACATTTTCACGGAAGGCCCGGGGGTGATATTTTTAACAAGAGAAGAGTTCAAAAAATGTAGTTTTGCTAAACTTAAGCACTCCATACACAGTTCAACTTGTCTTTCAATTTAATGTCAATTTCATCAAATCAACTCGTGTGACTTATATTTTATGTGGTAAACTGATTTAAAAAAAAACACGTTTTTAATTACGTTTAGCCACAGGCCAGTATTACATTTTATTGTTCTCGATAAGTTACAAATGTTATTATGAGACTTAATCTATAGTAACCCGCCGTCGTCAGCGTCGCTGCAGTTACCTTTTGATTTTGATTAATATCGTATTACTGGGCGCCGGTCGTTTAGCGGTGCCCTTCCTATATACTCTCTTTCTGCTGAGGTTGCCATTTTTGGTTCGATTAACTGACCTACTTGTGTAGGTGTTGTCATCAGTTGTTTGCTGTATGTTGTAATTGCTGATGTTGCTATTGTTGGTTCGATTACCTGACCTATTTGTGAAGGTGTTGTCATCAGTTGATTGTTGTATGTTGATATTGCTGATGTTGCTATTATTGGTTGGTTGGTCGATGAACTTGCATATGTTACTCCTCCTCGGTTTGAAAAAAATGTCTCCTGACATTTGCTATTGTCTTTTACATTATATTTTTTGTTATATATTTCATTACAATTATACATTTTATTACAAACATATGCAATGCTCATCATTGTTACAATAATTATCAAAATCATAGTTAAATTTATTACGTATGATATATTTTTATGGAATTTAAGTTCTTTTATTTCTTTAATATTTTCAAAGTTACTTACAACAATGTCATCAAAAGTCATAGTTTTTTCAAAAGAAACGTTAGGATTATTTTCTTGATAAACAAATTTTTCTTGAACCATTTTCTTATTATTATAAAAAATTTCGTTTAAAAGATGCAATTGACAATTGAAAAAGATAATTAGATAATTACCATTGAGTACAATTTTTCGGTTATCGCAATTTTGTTTCAATTCTTCTTTATGGGCATTTATAATAACAATAGTTTCATCATCTATTATTTTAATTTGCGTTTTATTATTATATCTTAGTTTGCAAGTTTTTGTTACAACACAATGCGTACTTAATTTCAGTTCTTGTAATGTTACATCATTCTGATATTCATAAGTCTTATTATTTATTTCTACTATATACTGACTATCGGAATCTATTTCAAATTTATTTTCATTTGGTATTGGAGTAATTAATTTTGTTTCAATTGATACATAGTTTTTCGGGATTTTAATAGCAATTATTAGAAATTTATTTTTATATTCTAGAACACCCATTTTCATTAATTTCAGTTTATACAAATCAATTTTATATTCGTTAAGTTCTTCTAGTGTTAAAATACTTGGGTGAATTATATTATATTTTGCTGATACAATAGGTATTGTCTTGAATTTGATTTATTTTGTTTTCTATAAATCTTAACTTTGTGATTTGGTCTAGAAATAGCTGTTGTTGTACAAGATTTGTAATCGAATTTTTCTACTTTATTGTATGTATTCAATATTGTTTTCCTATCATTTTTAATTATTATATTTAGTGTTTCTATGGATTCATTAAAATGTTTATTGATTTTAATTTGCTGATTTATACCTTCTATTGCATTATGACTATTTTCTACTGCTATATTTAAATAATTTGAAATTTCTTCTCTATCAACATTGTCCATGGTTCCAAAGAGCCATCTTTCTAGATTTCCTACTATATTTATTAACCCTCTTTTTGATCTTGTTTGGTCTCTAGGCATAATTGATTTAATTTTTGCTACTAGTGTTTCTATTTCTTTCATTATCATGGCTTTATCTTCAATGTTTAAATGTTTTATGTTAGTTTGTATAAAAGAGACTGTGTAAAGTATCTCTTGTGGATTTATTATGTGTAAAATAGTGTTAGTTTGATTAGTGATTTGAACATTTTTAATTTTAATTTTCATGTAACCTGTGTTTTCGTTAACTAGTGTTGTTTGAAGTGTTCCGTGTATCGTTGGTGTTATTAGGAGTATGAGAATTATGTGAATAAATGTTGCCTGAAAATTTGTAAGGTCTTTTAATGTTAGTTAAGTGTACATTATTAAGGTTTTTAATTTTATATCTAGTTTCTTCTTTGTGTCTAACATTTTTATAATTCTTAATTGGTCCTATTTGTCTATTTTCTGTGTATTCCTCTCGTTTTTCATTAAGTTTGTTAATTTTCTTTTGCTTAGTCTGTTCGGCTATTTCGTGAAGTACTTTTTCGTCAATTTCTTCTTTAGCTTTTGTAGGGGTAGTTTGTATGGTTGAATGATATCTGTTATTGTAATTATTTAAAACTATCTGTAATTTCATTTCTACTGATAAATCTTTTTCTTCGATTCCTGTTATTTTTTCTAAAATTGTTGAATGCAATCTTTCGATGTCGGAATTTCCGGTGTGACTATTTGGTTTCGTAAAGTGTATTTCAATATCGTTTTCATTCAGAAAATTAATAATATGTTCTGATTTGAATTCGTTATCAGTAATGATCTTCTTTGGTTTTCCAAACTTTGAGAAATGCTCTATTAAGATCGTTTTCTTACTTCTCCAATTCCTGTCAGTAATGGTGTATCCTACTGCAAACTTAGTTAATTTGTCTATTAATGTAACAAATGCTTTCTTTTGTATGTGGAATATATCTAGGTGTAAAATTTCGTTCTTGTGTTTTGGGGTTTCTGTAATATGAAATTTTGATTTGATGGGTTTCCTATCATACTTGATCTCTTGGCATTTTCTGCAATTATTTATTACTAACTGAATTTGTTCTAAGAGTTTGGGGAAATAAATTCTGTTTTTTAAGGTATAATATGTTTCATTAATTCCACTATGCATGGATTCTTTCGTATGGTATAATGAAATCTGCTTATGAATTTCCTCCTCGGTTTTGACTTCGATTGCCCTATGAGTACATTTAATAAACTTCATATTTTCATTCATGGAAAATAATTGAATTATAATTTGTTGTACTTTATTATAGTCATGGTCTTCTACCTCAGAATATATACCTGTTGTTCCTTTTTTCATGAATCTAATTAAAATATCTTTTATACTTTCTATTTCATTAAGAGGATTTAGATGAATAATTCTGCGTTTGTGGGATATTTCGATTTCATTTGTTATAACACTATAGGTTAATATTAATTGTGTTTTATATTTGTTGACAATTTCGTCTTTGATACCTATATGATCTAAATGTTGTTCCTCAACTGAATGAGCTGTTTCTGTGAGGTCCATATTAGATTCTGAGTTGTTGTCTTCATTAATTTTAGGTGTATTTTCTAACCTGCTAAGAAAATCTGCTACTTTGTTTTCTTTACCTTTCAGGTATTCAATTTCAAAATTATATTCTTGAAGTTTCAAGAGCCATCTTTGATTTCGTTGGGAGAATTCTTTCCCTTTGTATTTGCTATTAAGATATTTAATAGGAATGTGGTCAGTTACAATTTTAAAATGATTTCCATATAAATATGGTCGAAAATAATTGACTGAATACACTATTGCAAGGAACTCCTTATCAGTTACACTATATTTTTGTTCGTGCTTATTAAGGGTTCTGGAAACAAAGCACACTGGGTGTCCATTTTGAGAAAGAACAGCACCAATGGCATAGTTACTTGCATCTGTAGTAAGTACGAAAGGTTTATCATATTCGGGATATTTTAATATTGGGTGTGAAGTAATTAGGGCTTTAAGATTTTCAAATGCTGAAATATATTGGGGGTCATTAATATTAATTTTTTCGTCTTTCTTTAAGTACCTTATCATTGGGTAAGCAATCTTAGCATAATCTTTTACGAACTTTCTATAATACCCTGTCATCCCTAGGAATCCTTTCAGTTGTTTCTCTGTTTTTGGTATTTTTAAATTATCAATTTCTTTTACTTTATTTGGATTTGGTTTAATCCCTTCTTTGGTCAACACGTGTCCAAGAAATTCAGTGTCCCTTTTCATAAAACTACACTTATCTGCTTGTATTTTAAGGTTATGATTTTGTAGTTCTCTAAATATTTTTTCTAGTGAATTCATATGTTCTTCAAAGGTTGTGGAGAATATTAATATATCATCTAAGTAGACAACGCATATTTTGTTTATATAGTCCCGTAATATATCGTTCATTAGTCTTTGAAACGTTGCAGGTGCATTCTTTAATCCGAAAGGCATCCTGACGTATTCATATAAACCTGATGGTGTCACAAAAGCTGTTTTTTCAATGTCCTGTTCTGCTACTAAGATCTGATGATAGCCTTTTGCAAGATCTAAAGTATTAAAATATTGAGCTTTCCCCAATTTATCCAATATACTGTCGATATTTGGTATTGGGTACTTATCATCAACTGTTACTTGGTTCAACTTTCTATAGTCAACGACTATCCTGTATTTCTGTTTTCCTGAACTGTCCAGTTTTTTCGGAATAACTATTATTGGTGAACTGTAACGACTATTACTTTTCCTAATGATTCCTTGTTTCTCCATTTCTTCCATTTGTCTACGTACTTCGGCTTCGTGTTTTGGTGGGTACCTATATAATTTAGAGTTAATCTGTTCGTTGGTTATGGTTTTTATTGCATGAACTACTGCAGTTGTGTTTGTTAATTGATCTCCGTCTTTGAAAATCAATTTTTTGTATTTATTTAAAAGTTTTTCAATCGATTCTTTTTCTAACTCATTAAGATGATTTGTTTGAATGTTGCAAACTTCGCTTATTTCCAACACATTAACTTCTTCAAGTGATATGGTTAAGAATGGAAGATGCTTATCATTCGTTAAAACAATCTCTTCTTTTTTCATATCAATAGTTTTAGCATTATTTCTTATCCAATCCTACCGACTGCGCCACTTATATTTTATGTGGTAAACTGATTTAAAAAAAAACACGTTTTTAATTACGTTTAGCCACAGGCCAGTATTACACTTTATTGTTCTCGATAAGTTACAAATGTTATTATGAGACTTAATCTATAGTAACCCGCCGTCGTCAGCGTCGCTGCAGTTACCTTTTGATTTTGATTAATATCGTATTACTGGGCGCCGGTCGTTTAGCGGTGCCCTTCCTATATACTCTCTTTCTGCTGAGGTTGCCATTTTTGGTTCGATTAACTGACCTACTTGTGTAGGTGTTGTCATCAGTTGTTTGCTGTATGTTGTAATTGCTGATGTTGCTATTGTTGGTTCGATTACCTGACCTATTTGTGAAGGTGTTGTCATCAGTTGATTGTTGTATGTTGATATTGCTGATGTTGCTATTATTGGTTGGTTGGTCGATGAACTTGCATACGTTACTTGTGTGGGCTTGAATTTGATTTTTTTGAAGGTTGACGATTGAGTTGGAAGAAAATCAAAAGATTTTGAATTTGTTTAAGTTGATGTGAATGTTTTCAACTTAGTTGAGGTGTGTGTAGGCAAGTCATTTGATTTACTGTCAAACCAAACGCATTCCATCTCTTTCTTACCAAGAAATTAAAGTGGGATAAAAAAAGAGACGTGAATAATCTCAACCTAGTTGAGGTGTGTGTAGTGTAGGCAAGTCATTTGATTTACTGTCAAACCAAACGCATTCCATCTCTTTCTTACCAAGAAATTAAAGTGAGATAAAAAAAAACAGAGACGTGAATAATCTCAATAGTGTGTGGCGAAGCATCAATTTAGTTGACAACTAAATTGAAAATAAAATTGAATCGTGTATGGAGTGCTTTAGATACGTTCTACACTCAGTTATCAACTAGAAGCGATTCGTCGCCTGAAAAAATTATTGTCGTATGTAGGATTTCGTAATGTTAACATAGTGTAATGTGTATACACTTTATTTATCTCATACGCTCTGTTTCTCCTTCTATTGTAATGTCTAATGTGTATACTTTACTATCTCTTACTCTCTGTATCTCTTTCTATATTTAATGTACACACTTTTCTTACTCTCTTTACTTAGTCTGTATCTCTTGTTTATTTAATGTACATACTCTCTTTACTTAGTCTGTATCTCTTGTTTATTTAATGTACATACTCTCTTTACTTAATATCGTTTAATTGTAGTAGTAAACACTCGTGAGGGGCAATAATTAATTAAGATTAAGAGAAACTTTTTGTTTAGCATTAAGAACGTTAGCCCCTACAAAAATCCCAGTATTCCTTATTTGTAAATAGAGAGCTTCTCGAACTTTCAGCTTCTCCAAGAACCAATAGGAACCAATAGTAGTTTCTAGAATCCATCATTTTTGTTATATAAATAGCCGTTTAGTGGCGAGATGGATGAATTAATTGTGAACTGCGATAAAGAAAAGTACTCTGTTTGTGAGTGATTTGAATAAAGTGAATTTGTGTTTTATTTAAAAAGTGAATAAGTTTTAATTGTCGGACCAAGCCGAATATTACATTGGTGTCAGAAGTGGGATTAAAACTTATTGAGAATAAAACAGTGAACAGTGATTAAACTATTTTGTGTGAAATAGTGAAGTTAAAAAAAAAAAAAAAAATGAGTAAAGTTTTGAAAGACCTAACTGTCGCTGAGCTTAAGGCCGAATTAAGCAAACGTGGCTTAAGTGGGGCAGGATGTAAAATCGAACTCGTAAAACGGCTACAGGAATATCTGGAAGAACAAAATGAAGACCCAGATACGTTTGCTTTCGAAGTGGAAGCAAAATCGAAAGAGGTAAATGCAACTGCCGACTTATCTACCATGATGACACTTCTTCTAGCCAAATTTGAAGAGAATCAAAAGAATGTTCGGGAGCAACTAGAAACTCAAAGAAACGAGCAAAAGAAGGAGCAAGATAATGTTCTCAAGCAACTGGAAACTCAAAGAAACGAGCAGAAGACCGAGCAAGAGAATGTCCTCAAACAACTACAAGCTCAAAGGGATGACGTTCGAGATCGGTTTGATGAACAGAAAAATCTGCTAGAAGGCAGGTTTGCGGACTTCGAAGACAAAATCAATACTCTCGATGAGCGTGTCGAAAAACAAAATTCAACGACTAATGCACGTTTCAAGAAAATAGACGACCAGATCGAAACCATTACAAGCGAACTAGAAAAAGTGCGAAAGATGAAAGCTCGAGAACCTTCTGGTGAGTGCTCAAGAAAGAGAGAAGTGAATCCTCCAAGCTTTGATGGTCAGATACCGTGGTCAATCTACAAGAAACAGTTTGAAGCAGCAGCGTTAACAAACGGCTGGGACGATGACGAAAAATACATTGCTCTTACGCTTGCCTTGAGAGGAGCAGCTGCTGAACTGCTACAAACCATCCCAACAGAGAAGAACGGTGACTTCAAAGTTCTGGTAAACGCAATCGAACAGCGGTTTGGGGATAGCCACATGACAGAAGTCTTCCGAGTACAACTAAACAACAGGGCACAGAAAAGAGGGGAAACTCTGCAGCAGCTTGAGGCAGATATCGAGCGATTAGTCCACCTGGCATACCCAACAGCTGGCAACGAGATAATAAATCAACTTGCTGTTGAAGCCTTTGTGAGAGCTGTGGGCGATATAAATCTCCAAAGGGCTATTCGCACTGCCGGAAAACAAACACTACCAGAAGCATTGGCTTTCGCTCTAACAATGGAAGCCGCAGATCAAGCATCCCAAAACGTGCATCGCGTTAGAGAATTGGAAGTCCAAGAATGCTCTTGTCAGAAGGCTACTCTGGAAAGGAGTCAGCGAGACGGACCAGCACGATGCTGGAACTGCAACAAGACTGGGCATCTTCAACGACAGTGCAGATTACCGCGAAGACGAACCTCATGCCAACACTGTGGAAACAGAACTTTCTCAACAAGTCAAAGTAACTCCAACAACGTTGCTTCCGAAGCTGTTTCCCACCCGGGAAACGAATAAGAACCAACTTCGAGGGGCAGAAGCTGGTTTCTGGTATCGATGGCCCCAGAAACGACATCCAGGTTTCTCAAACGAAACGTGACAACAAGAGCCTGACCGTGGAAGCAAGTATAAACGGCAACAAATGTGTGGCTACCATCGACACCGGTGCCACGGCGTCCATTGTACGGCAGGACCTCGTTAAGAAGACATGGCTCCACAACACCAACAGCTATCGTCTAAGGACTGCAACTGGAGAAGCCGCAAAAGTCTATGGTGAGGTACGTCTTAAGATCCGGATGGCAGAGCTGGAATTCTCTCACCTGTTCCTGGTAGCAGATATATGCGACGAGTGCATTGTCGGCGTCGATTTCATGAAAGATCACGGAGTGATATTGGACATCGGGAACCAAGTCCTGAAATTTCCGATGATCTATGGGATCCACTCGTATGAGACCTCATTATCTGTGAAAACCGTCATCAAAGAAGATCTGACTTTGCCTGCTTCTTCAGAAGTATTCGTGTGGACGAAATTGAAGGGTTAGCCTGGCAGCCATCGATACCTCATGGTCGAACCAGCATCTCTAAAGTCCTCCCAAAACGTCACCATTGGGAAGACTCTTGTTAGACCTGTAAAGAACATGGTTCCCGTACGAATACTGAACATCAAGCCGTACGAAGTTAAGCTTAGAAAAGGTGAGATTGTCGGACAATGCGAATCTGTATCAGCGATTACAAGAATCAACGAAGAAGAGCCAAGGCATACCTTGAAGTTCGAAGAAGTGAATTCCATAAAGACGAACATTCTCAAGTCATCTAATCTTGGCCACCCACAACGAAGAACTGCAGAAGGTCTCCTCGAAGAATTTGCAGACATCTTTTCGTCATCGCAAGGGAAATATGGCAGAACACAACTGGTTCAACATCGAATCAACACCGGGGATGCAAAGCCGATCCGTCAACCTGCAAGACGCCTTCCACTAGCCAAACAAGGTGAGGTTGAAGAACTGATAACCACCATGAAAGAAGAGGGTTTGATCGAAAACTCTAAAAGCCCTTGGGCGTCTCCAGTGGTCCTGGTAAAGAAGAAAGACGGATCAACCCGCTTTTGCGTAGACTATCGAAGGTTGAATGATGTGACCAAGAAGGATAGCTACCCTCTGCCTAGGATCAGTGATACTCTGGACGCAATGGAAGGAGCACAATGGTTCTCAACGTTGGACTTGAAAAGTGGATACTGGCAAGTAGAAATCCATCCTGAAGACAAAGAGAAGACAGCGTTCTCGACAGGAAACGGATTGTGGCAGTTCAAAGTGATGCCTTTTGGACTGTGCAATGCTCCAGCGACTTTTGAGCGCCTTATGGAATGTGTCCTGCAAGGACTCACTTGGAAATCTTGCCTGGTCTATTTGGATGACGTCATCGTATACGGGAAAACATTTGACGAACATTGTACAAATCTGAGAGCCGTGTTTCAAAGACTTCGAGAAGCCCACCTCAAGCTCAATCCAGAAAAGTGTTCACTCTTCAAAACCGAAGTGAAATACCTGGGACATATCATCTCATCCCAAGGAGTTAAGACGGATCCTGATAAGGTTGACACCGTGAAGAATTGGCCAACACCACAGGACAAACATCAACTCCGAAGCTTTCTGGGTCTAGCCACCTACTATAGGCGCTTTGTAAAGAACTTTGCTGAGATCGCCAAGAGTCTACATCAGCTAACGGAAAAGGGAAAGCAGTTTAAATGGTCAGGTGAGTGCGAGCGCAGCTTTCAAGAGCTCAAGCAACGCTTGTGTAATGCACCAGTGCTGACCTACCCGACTCCAGGAAAACCGTTCATCATTGATGCTGATGCCAGCAATGTCGGGATTGGTGCTGTATTGTCACAGGTACATGATGGCGAAGAAAAGGTGGTTGCCTATTACAGCAAGGTACTCTCGAAGTCGGAAAGAAACTATTGTGTGACCAGAAGAGAACTTCTTGCACTGATTTTGGCAACAAAGCACTTCCATATGTATCTCTATGTACAGAAGTTTCTTCTCCGAACCGACCATGGAGCACTAAACTGGCTTTTGAATTTCAAGAATCCAGAGGGTCAAGTGGCGAGATGGATTGAGAGGCTGCAGACGTACGATTATGAAATTCAACATCGGAAGGGGAAGCTTCACTCAAATGCTGATGCACTGTCTCGGAGACCATGTAAGCAAGACTGTAAGCATTGCAGACGCCAAGAAGAAAAAGAAGTGGTTACTGTCCTACGAACCAGAACCGATCCCATTTATGGCTGGAGCAACGACGAGTTGAGGAAGGCTCAACAAGAGGACCCAGATATTGAACCCATCCTCGCATGCAAGGAACACCAGGAAAAACCGGAATGGGCTGATATCTCCGACAAAAGTCCAGCTCTAAAGGCCTATTGGGCACAGTGGGACTCGTTGCATGTCCAAGAAGGTGTCCTTCGACGTAAGTGGGAATCAGCAGATGGAAAGTCCTATGTAATGCAGCTAGTCTTACCGAGATCGAAGATTATGGACGTTCTGCGAGAGATGCATGATGGAGTTTCGGGAGGCCATCTAGGAGTAAACAAGACGCTAGAAAAGGTTCGACAACGATTCTATTGGCTACATGCAAGGGAAGATGTCGAGAAGTGGTGCCGAAAATGTGATACCTGTGCTGCCACCAAAGGCCCAAACAAAAAGAATCACAGCCAAATGCAGCAGTATAATGTCGGATCACCCTTTGAAAGGATTGCAATAGACGTGGCGGGTCCATTTCCGGAAACAAATAATGGAAATCGTTATATTCCGGTCGTCATGGATTACTTCAGCAAGTGGCCTGAAGCATACGCCATTCCGAATCAAGAAGCCACAACAGTCGCAGACCAAATTGTGTTCAACTGGGTGAGCAGATTCGGTGTTCCATTAGAACTGCATTCCGACCAGGGAAGGAACTTTGAATCAAACATATTCCAGGAAGTTTGTGGGCTTCTTCACATCAAGAAGACAAGAACAACACCACTCCACCCACAATCTGATGGCATGGTCGAACGGTTCAACCGAACCCTTAAGGAACATCTTTGCAAAGTTGTGGACGACAACCAGCGAGATTGGGATCGACACATTCCACTGTTTTTGATGGCGTATCGAAGTGCAAGACATAGCTCAACTGGCCATACACCGTCTGAGATTTTGATGGGAAGGAACATCAGATTGCCGAGCGAAATAAAATTTGGATGTCCCACGTCGGAACCGCAAGCCGAGGATGACTACTTGGATGACCTCAGAGAAAGACTCCTTCAGATCCACGACGATACTAGGTCAAAAATAAAGATGTTCAGTGATCGAATGAAGACACGCTACGATATACGAGCGACAACAACAGAGTTCCAAGCAGGAGATCGAGTGTGGCTTTACAATCCCCATCGACAAAAAGGGTTGTCACCGTAACTTCAACGGGACTGGGAAGGTCCATATACAGTGATTAGCAAAATCAACGACGCACGTCGTATACCAGATACAAAAAGGAGTCAGAGGTAAACTTAAAGTCGTACATCGCGACCGACTACATCGCTACAGTGGTGATGAGAATGATGGATTTGTTG
This sequence comes from Sphaerophoria taeniata, assembly GCA_943590905.1. Taxonomy (NCBI): domain Eukaryota; kingdom Metazoa; phylum Arthropoda; class Insecta; order Diptera; family Syrphidae; genus Sphaerophoria; species Sphaerophoria taeniata. The sequence goes on from OX016543.1 coordinate 4,539,797, forward strand.
GGGACGATCAATCCTAAGGAGGGGGCAATGTAATGTGTATACACTTTATTTATCTCATACGCTCTGTTTCTCCTTCTATTGTAATGTCTAATGTGTATACTTTACTATCTCTTACTCTCTGTATCTCTTTCTATATTTAATGTACACACTTTTCTTACTCTCTTTACTTAGTCTGTATCTCTTGTTTATTTAATGTACATACTCTCTTTACTTAGTCTGTATCTCTTGTTTATTTAATGTACATACTCTCTTTACTTAATATCGTTTAATTGTAGTAGTAAACACTCGTGAGGGGCAATAATTAATTAAGATTAAGAGAAACTTTTTGTTTAGCATTAAGAACGTTAGCCCCTACAAAAATCCCAGTATTCCTTATTTGTAAATAGAGAGCTTCTCGAACTTTCAGCTTCTCCAAGAACCAATAGGAACCAATAGTAGTTTCTAGAATCCATCATTTTTGTTATATAAATAGCCGTTTAGTGGCGAGATGGATGAATTAATTGTGAACTGCGATAAAGAAAAGTACTCTGTGTTTGCAAAGTTATAATAATTGAAAGTGTTGAATAAATAAGTTTGTGAGTGATTTGAATAAAGTGAATTTGTGTTTTATTTAAAAAGTGAATAAGTTTTAATTGTCGGACCAAGCCGAATATTACAATAGTATTTGCCATTTTTTATCGTTAGGAACCCGAATAAGCTCTCAAAAGTAAGACTCGTCTGGGACGAAGCTGCAAAGTGCAATGGGGTTTCCTTGAACGACTTTCTCCTGAAAGGATCCGACCAGCTAGTCCCAATTACAACCGTTTTATATGGCTTTCGCTGCGGTAGGTTTGCGATCTGCGGCGATATAGCTGAGATGTTTCAGCAGGTGCGAGTGCGTGAAAAGGACAAGTCAGTACAGAGTTTTTTATGGAGATAAGATAAGACAATGAGTGAGCCGAGCGTATATGAGATGCAGCGTGTTCACCGTGCATTGCTCACTACTTTAAGAATCGAAACGCTTTGAGTTTTTCAAGAACAAAGCCGAGAGCTGTTGAGGCCATAATATTGAAACACCATTATGTAGACGATTTTATAGATTGTGCAAATTCTATAGATGAGGTAATTCAACTTGCCAGAGACGTAATACTAATTCACGCTAAAACGAAATGGCTTTGTTGGCAACCGAAAATTTTTGGGTATGAATTGGAATACGTCTGTTGACATTTTCACTAACGTTTTGAAACTGAATATTCTGAACAGAAAATAAAGTGCCAACAAAACGTGAAGTTCTTAGGATTTTGATGTCGATATTCGACCCAATGGGATTTCTTCCGCACTTTCTAGTTTTTATTAAGGTCCTTTTGCAGGATATATGGCGTTTCGAGCTAAACTGGGATGAAGAATTGCCCGAATCCTTATAAGAGAGATGGTTGCGATATGGCAGGTTTTGTTGCCTAGGGTTACCGAACTGCAGATCCCAAGGTGCTATTCCCTGAGTGGAACTTCAATTTAGCTGCACGCTTTCGTCGATGCTAGCGAAAATGCTAATGCTGCCGTGTCCTATTTCCGCATCACACATGAAAACAAAGTTGAAACAGCTATAGTAAGCGCGAAAACTAAAGTGGCTCCTAGTGGCTCCTAGAACTGCAAAAGTTTCTATGATCCGATTCAAAAAGCGTTCTTTCTTGGCTTTGTACTGACGCTCGAAATTTCCAGCAGTTTGTAATGTACCGAGTAGGCGAGATTTTGGAATCTTCAATTGAATGTGACGGATAAGGTATCTAAATGGAGCTCATATCCCAACTTAGATTCATCTGACGAGTGGTTTAAAGGGCCTGCTTTTCTTCATAAAAACCAAGTTGATTGGCCTGAAATGCCAACAATTCAAACTACCGATAAAAGTGAGTTACAGCCCTACTTGCTACAAATAAATGAATTTAAACAACCATTTCAACTTATTGATGTGAATCGTTTTCAAGAATTAAAAAAAATTTCGCGTTCAATGGCGTTTGTTTTCATGTATGTTGATCGGTTAAGAGAAAATGTAAAAAAGGCTCGTGAACTTTCTAAAATGGGGAAAACTCATACGGTCACAAGAAATACAAAGGAGTTAGGCCACTTGGCAATATCGTCGGGAGCAGTAAGAAAATCACAGCTGATGCTTTTTCGACAAGCCCAATCCGAAATGTATTTACAGGAATTGCATATTCTGAAAAGTAATATTGAAAAAACTCACCACCTATTCCTAAGAGCAGCACCCTTAATAAGCTCTCCCCATTTTTGGATGAAAATGGGGTAATACGAATGCAGGGACGGACTGCTTTCGCCGACTTTGTGACATTAGACTGCAAGACACCTCTTATAATTACCGAAGTCACATTTCATTACGAACATGATAGTCAATGCTTACCACCGTTAATATCATCAACCTAAATCATGAAACAGGCTTGAACCAAATACGTCAAAAATTCTATATTTCGAATTTGAGAGCAATACTTAAATCTGTAAGGCCGTGTGTGAATTGCGTGAAAATTTGCGTTAAAACTTCTACCACGATTAAAATTTGACGTCTTGTTTGAGGTGGGATCAGGAGAATGACCACTTTTCATACAAGTCTGGGCCCAGAGCGTACACACATAAGACAGGTATCGATAAAAAGGTGACGCTTAGCTGAATATACATTCCAAATATTTTCAAATTCGGTTTTGTAGTTTTCGAGATATTTGACCTTGAAGTTGATGTTTGTAGAATCACAAAAATGGCTTATTTTCACTATAAACGCCAATAACTTCTGACTCATGGGTTTTACAGAAAAGATTTTGGTACCAAATGAAAGATCATAAAAATATCTTTCTTAGCAAATCAGTTTTTTTTATATATATATAGTACATCATATATACAAGGCTCCGATATTGTTTGAAAACATATTTTTAAGTTGCTTTTCAAATGCAGATATTTTGAAAATATCAGTGATGATTTTTATACATAGTTCTAATCCTTATTTCATAACCTTTAATTTGATATATAAATCAACTATAGTTTCTCACAAAAAAACCATCTTATTAAAAGAATTCTTCTGAAAATACAGATTTTTGTTTTCAAAGATATCATTCAGTGTGTTTTTGTCTCGAATATTTCTTATTTCCATATATACATATAAACATATATATTTATTTATTTATCGTTTTAATCCTTATTTCATAACCTTTAATTTGATATATAAATCAACTATAGTTTCTCACAAAAAAAACCAACTTATTAAAAGAATTCTTCTGAAAATACAGATTTCTGTTTTCAAAGACAACATACTTACTTTTTCTTCATATTCTTTTTACATTTTTTTCTCCCAAAATAATCACATATTCTATTTAGAAAACTAAAATTCATTCAACGTTTATTTTAAGTCTTAATTTATTTTATTTTTTGTAAAAATATGGTATATATTTTATTTTACGTGTCTTCATCGTAACGATACCACCAGCTTTATATTTAGATAGTGTTCTTATTGATGAAAACGGTGATGAAGACACGTAAAACAAAATATATACCATATTTTTACAAAAAATAAAATAAATTAAGACTTAAAATAAACGTTGAATGAATTTTAGTTTTCTAAATAGAATATGTGATTATTTTGGGAGAAAAAAATGTAAAAAGAATATGAAGAAAAAGTAAGTATGTTGTCTTTGAAAACAGAAATCTGTATTTTCAGAAGAATTCTTTTAATAAGTTGGTTTTTTTGTGAGAAACTATAGTTGATTTATATATCAAATTAAAGGTTATGAAATAAGGATTAAAACGATAAATAAATAAATATATATGTTTATATGTATATATGGAAATAAAAAATATTCGAGACAAAAACACACTGAATGATATCTTTGAAAACAAAAATCTGTATTTTCAGAAGAATTCTTTTAATAAGATGGTTTTTTTGTGAGAAACTATAGTTGATTTATATGGTGCAGTGCATTAACGCCCATGGAATTAACGCCCGCGGGTGTTAATTCCAATATCAAAAGGAATTTATCCCCGCGGGTGTTAATTCCTTTTTTGATTTGGAATTAACACCCGCGGGGGTTAATTCCTTTTTTTGGTGGGCTTTAATTCCAATTTTAATTGGAAATAAAACACACACGTGAAACAAATGGTGACGTGAAATAACGTCTGACGAAATAAAGCCTTATTTCAATTTCTTATGGAAATTAGACCCTTACAAGGGTTGCGGTCTTATGTCCATTGCAACCTAGAAATAATGCCCGTATGGCCTTATTTTGTTTTTTCGGTTTTGATTAGAAACTTGGCGCAGGGAAACTCGTCTCGAAGTCAGAAGTCCCGAAAATGGTTTTCGGAACTTCTGAGCCACTCTGGAAACTAAAAAGTAACGAACTAGTTTTAGGGATTATTAACCCACTATGGCCAGTCAGTAGTCCCAATTAAATTTTACTTTTTATGGGACAAAAGTCCCAAATGAAAAAAAAGTGAAACAACGAACGTGCATGCTAAACAAATAAACAAAAAACTTAAATTCTTGTATGTATGTATTGTTTAAGTACACATTGAAATAAATAGGACCACGTTTCTTTATTAGCTGTCGACAAAATTGTCCGAGCTGTAAAGGTTTCCTTTTATTTGGAAAAGTAGTGGTTTTACATTTTTGCAAGCATTTCAATGATTCATTTTCAGCATCATTTCGACTGAGGTTGAAGCCGATACAAAAAATTCAAGATCGATTTGATTTGATCGCGAGCGTAGCGAGCGGAAAAAATTTTGGCCAAAAGAGAATCAATTTGGGGTGTGAAAATAAAAAAATTCGCGCGAATTTTTTTTATTTTCACACCCCAAATTGATTCTCTTTTGGCCAAAATTTTTTCCGCCTGTGCCCATCCATCTTTCAATGTAAATGAAATAGCTTGCTTATGTAAGGTGACAGATAGATACAATAAGATGAAATTGGCTTCAAGTATAGTGTGCTTGTAGAATGCCATATCCTCTCCGAATTTTGACATCCCAAAGATTTATTCAGTTTTTGAATTTAAAAAAAAAATTGATTCACAAACCGAATAAGTCTTGAATGACAAAAAGTATAATCGTACGAAGTTAGAAATGTAAAATTTGTAAACTTCATTTGTGATGTTTAATTTGTATCTACTCACGTGGCCAAGGTGTCTAGGATGCCAGCGCAAGTGTTCACATCCGAGGTTGAAAAGATCTCTTCCAAAAGAAAATAACACTCGCGGGTGTTAGTGCCAATTTCAAATGGCATTAACACCCGCGGTCGTTAGTTCTTTTTTATGGTGGGCCTTATTGCCAATTCAAAAAGGATTTAACACCCGCGGGGTAAATTCCTTTTGTTTTTGGAATTAACACCCGCGGGCGTTAATTCCATGGGCGTTAATGCACTGCACCGATTTATATATCAAATTAAAGGTTATGAAATAAGGATTAGAACTATGTATAAAAATATATATGTCATCACTGATATTTTCAAAATATCTGCAACTTAAAAATATGTTTTCAAACAATATCGGAGCCTTGTATATGATCATGTACTATATATATATAAAAAATACTGATTTGCTAAGAAAGTTTTTTTTATGATATTTCATTTGGTACCAAAATCTTTTCTGTAAATCCCATGAGTCAGAAGTTATTGGCGTTTATAGTGAAAATAAGCCATTTTTGTGATTCTACAAACATCAACTTCAAGGTCAAATATCTCGAAAACTACAAAACCGAATTTGAAAATATTTGGAATATATATTCAGCTAAGCGTCACCTTTTTATTGATACCTGTCATATGTGTGTACGCACTGGGCCCGAAAATGGTCATTGTCCTTTAGCCATTTGCTGTGTGAATTGCGTTAAAACAATTATTTTAACCAAGATTTCTGCGTCTAGGTTAAAAAAATTTCCCTCGATAATTTAAGAAATTTCCCTGAAATATAGAAAAAATGTGCACGATTAAGTCGCGCGAACTATATTCCAAAACTTAAAAACAAAAAAAAAACATTGAGAAATAAATAAATTTGGATATAATTGAAATTCATAAAAAAAATAAAATTGATCTACTCAAAAACACATGTTATCTGAAAAGATTGGAGCGATTTTTTTAAATTAATTTTTTATGCATACAATTTTTCAAAAATGGCATAAAAATAATCTGGATATGTATTCAAGAACATGTAAATATTTTCTTAAAAATCCAAAATTTGTGTTGAACACAAAATATTAATTGGGCAATAATTAATTGTGTTAACCAATCTGGTTTTCGCCCTAAGCATAGCTGCACCACGCCTCTTATCAGTGTTGTAGAAAATATAAGACAAGCTGTTGACAGTGATAATGTCACCTTTTTAGTTCTCCTTGATTTTTCAAAGGCATTCGACACCGTCAATCATAATATACTGTTTAGTAAACTAACAAATCAGTTTAACTTGTTTACCTCTTCAGCAAAACTACTTCATTTTTATCTGAGCTTACGATCGTAACTGACTGCAAACTCTTCTACTTCAGAATTTCTTATGCTTAAAAGAGAGGTTCCATAGGGTTGAATATTGGGACCAATATCAATAACCACTAATCAATAACTGCTTACAACCGCATGTTAGAAGAATTGAAAATGTTGCGTTCCATTAAATTATAACGTTCTGATGGTGGCAAGGATTCGATGAGCTCCTTAATTTTTGGTACCAGGAATATGGTGTAAACGAAACTGTTTTCCAGAATGATTGTTTTGTAGAACAATTTTCCACTATCATACCTTGAAATGCCATAATTGTACATTACGATTTTATTGTTGAAAGCATCTTTTACGTCTGTTAAGGAAGTAGGAGATTTTGGCAATAAAGTCGCATTCTGCCTATTTATTATGGCGTACAAAATCCAGCTGCTTGTGGAATTTGTTGACGCTTTGAAAATGTCTTTGGCTGTCGATACTCATTTCTCTGGAACAGTGCAACTAGTCTTAATAGAAATTTTTAACTTCATTTTGTTAACAATTTCCGCTTTATCCGGATGGGGATGAATGGCCTCACTTATTTGTGCCATAGTTTGTTTTGCTTTAAAAAGGACGTAATTGAGTTTGTCTCCTTATACAGGCTGATTCACGAATGTTGTGCCAAAGAGCAAAACGTCAGACCTAAGACGTAAAACTCTCACAGGTGTTGTAAGACTTTGTTAATTTTATATTCTTTTCTTGACACCAAGAATCGCTTGCTCCAACTGATACTGGACAAAGCTTAAAATTGGAATTTTTTTCTCTTGAGCTTCTGACTTATGAATTTCTACTTATAACGAATTTTCCTATACAATTCAGGTGGCATACAAATCGAAATGGAAAGGAGGGTCCTATAGATTCATTTATTTCGACAAATCGTGCCAAAATTCGAGACGGAACCCTAATCATATCAACAGTTGAGCAAAACGATGGTGGTCTGTATTTTTGTACTGCAACCAATTCCGAGGGAAGTGAAACGCTCGAAGTTCAGCTTTCAACCGTATCTCCATTATCAACTACTATTCAGCCAATCATACAAACCGTAAACCTTGGAAAATCCGCCGATTTGGTAAGTTTGCAGAAAAAGAAACATTTTCATATTTTTTACTTATGATTGCAATGCAGATATGCAGATGTACAGGATTTCCAATTGATAGCCTAACTTGGTTTAAAGATGGACAACCGCTTCGCTCCGGAGCCAGGGTTCGACTTCTATCAAACGAACACATACGCATAACATCAATCACTAAAGAAGACAAGGGAATGTATCAGTGCTTCGTCAAAAATGACAAGGATTCAAGTCAAGCAACAGCGGAATTGCGTTTAGGGGAAGTAGCACCACAGCTTATATACAAATTTATTGAGCAGACAATGCAACCGGGTCCATCGGTCTCATTAAAATGCAGTGCAACTGGCAATCCAACTCCTCGAATTGTATGGAATTTAGATGGTTTTCCCCTGCCAAATGTAAGTTTCAAATGTATTTTTCTAAGTTCTAGTTCCAGGTCCGACCAGGGCCTCATCCAAAAAACGTCTCCAGCCAGCTTGGTCCCTAGCTAGCTGTCTCCAGTTTCGCACGCCAGGTTGGTTCAGGTCCTCTACCACCTGTGTGCTCCACCTGAGTCACGGCCTTCCTCTTCTGCGACGTCCTTCCGGTTTGTATTCGAAGACTCTACGAGCCGGAGCATTATTTTCCATTCGCTCAACATGACCCAACAACCTAAGTCGTTGGACCTTAACTTTTATGGCTAGGTCAGTGCCGCTGAACAGCGAGCGTACAGTTCTTCGTCTCAATTCTCCATTTATGCGATGTTGGTTGTCCTTTCTTGTTGACAGCATTAACTTGGTCTTGCCCTCGTTAACCGCTAGACCCATCTTCCTGGCCTCCGTCTCAAGACTCACAAACGCTCCGCTGACATCTTGCTGTGTTCTTCCAATTATGTCAATGTCGTCTACGTATCCTAGTAGCTGGACGGACTTTTGAAAGATTGTGCCTCTGGGGTTGACGTTGGAGCTTTGCACAATCTTTTCAAGAATGATGTTGAAGAAATCGCATGACAACGCATCGCCTTGTTTAAAACTTGTCCTTGTCCGACCATGATGGAACAGCGTGAGTTTTCCATTGTCATCTTACACAGACGGACTAGTTTTTCTGGGATGTCAAAACTAGACATTGCTCTATTTAGTTGGTCTCTATTAGACGCTGTCATACGCGGCCTTGAAATCGATGAAAAGGTGGTAGGTTCCTGGGTCTTCTTCAAGATCTGCCGTAGGGTGAATATTTGATCGATGGTGGACTTTCTGGGTCTGAAGCCACACTGATAAGGACCTATCAGGTTGTTGACGAAGGGCTTCAAACGTTCACACAGCACGGCAGACAAGATCTTGTAGGCGATGTTAAGGAGACTTGTACTTCTGTAGTTGGTGCAGTTCAGGGGATCTCCTTTCTTGAGGATCGGACACACGATGTTGAGGTTCCATTCATTGGGCATGCTTTCCTCCGATCAAGTTTTGCAGATGAGCTAGTGCATGCTCCTAACCAAATCATCTCCAGCTGCTTTGTACAGTTAGGCGGCTAGCCCGTCTGCTCCAGCGGCTTTGTTCGACTTAAGTTTATCTTCACTTAGTCCATGTCGGGTGGGTGGAATTGTTGGCCTGCTGCACTCAAATTGCTGGCGGAGTTTTGCTCGTCATTGCCATTATACAGCTTGGAAAAGTGGTCTTTCCATATCCTCAGCCCTGACTGTGGTTCAACTACGATGTTCGCATGATGGTCTCTAAAGGCTTCGGTTCGGGGTGTATAAGCCCTGGAGGTTTGATTTACCTTTTTGTAAAAATTTCAAACCTCGTTCCTGTTGTGACATCCCTCTATCTCCTTAATCACGCGCTTCTTATGCTCCCTGTTTTTCTTGAGAAGTTTGTGCTCCTCACTCCTTTTCTGCTCGTAGAGCTGACGAGTTGCTCGTGTCCTTCTTTGTAGCGCCGCCGCTTTGTATGCCTTTTGTTTAGCTGCATGTGCTCACCGACACTCATCGTCAAACCAGGGATTTCGTTGTGGTGGCCGTGTAAACCCTAGCACTTCAGAGACGGCATCTCTGATAGCTGCTTGGCAGTGTTGCCACTGGTTCTCTACATTTTGTGCTAGCAGCAAGGGACTTCTGAGGAGATTTTCGGAGACACGATCGGAAAGGATCTAGAAATCTCTTGCGATTGTAGCCGTTTGACGTCGAGTTTTCTCCTAGTCTTTGGGATCTAACATGTCTAAGTGCTCATATTTTTAAAACTTTTGCAGAACGATCGTCTCATGATCGGACAATACGTAACTTTATTTGGGGATGTCATCAGTCACGTGAATATTTCTGCTGTAAAATCTGAAGATGGTGGTGAATATGAGTGCAAAGCAATTTCCAAAGCTGGTGAATCATCGCATTTCGCTCGATTGAACATTTATGGTGAGCAACTTCCACATAATATGTGAGAACTATTTCATTATTCTTGTTGTTTTTTTATTCTATTCAAAGGTATGCCTTATGTTCGACCGATGCCACCAATTTCAGCTGTAGCTGGCAAGTCATTTTTTCTTAAGTGTCCAGTAGCTGGATATCCAATCGAAAGCATAACATTGGAGAGAGGTAAGTTGAATCTAATCCAAGGTACTTTGTTTCGGTACGTAACGGTATAGAAGAGTTAAAAATTGTTAGGCTCAAGCCTTTGCTCTCTTTTACTGCCCGATAATGACCGTTTTCTACTGGCATTTCTAAAACAAGTTGGCCCACTTAACAACCTTGAGCTTGGCACCCGGCTAGACTTCTGGCAAGCCATTGACAGCAGGCCTGAACAGATCGAAAGATCACTGATCACCACAGGCGATGAGTTTGATACGATTTTGGTACCATCCTACATCGCATGTGTCTGGGAGAGGCCTGGGATTCTCCTCGATGACAGATAAAAATCTGAAACCGAAGAGAGCCTTGACGTCTGCCCATTGATCATGAGAGATGTAGCCATCCACATGACTCCTGTCAATGAACGCGGCTATAATCTCTTGCCTTTGAGCGCGTCGCTTAAAGAAAGATCTTTATTGAAAGCTGGAATGCACTTTCTGCCTTTTCGCTTCAGGCTTGTCGCCCTCAAGACACCTATTGCGCTTTGACGTTTAGTCGCTGCAGGTCAGTTTGGTGTTTCTGCTAAGGAAGCCACTAGCCAACTCGAGTTTTCACGTTTGCTCCGGGGTTCTTTCCGCCGCGCCGCCGGTATGACACCGACTGCGGCCATAATCCGCGCAGCATTACGCTGATCTCGATTGGCCTGTGACTTCATGGACCTCTTTCTGGCCGAGCCAGAGCTGTGTCCGTGTGAATCCACCTGCATAGTTAATCGGCTCTGCGAAGAGTGGGTAAGGGTTTGGAAAGGATTGCTTGCAATTCCAAGTACAGATTTCTTGCCGCTCATGTGCGGAAGGTTCAACCTCCAAGTGGTGCAGAGCGTCAACCTGACTCTGTCAGGGCGAATGAACCTACGTTTTTATTGTACATGTATCATAATCATTTTCTTTTGATACCGTGATTAATGAGACTGTACTTGAATATCATTGTGATAGAATAAGGCACTAATGAGTGTTCTTAAGAAAGTTGGTGGTGCATGGCAATATGTCATGCAGTCTTCCAGTTTGGTCGACCCGGCTCCATTCTGGATAAAAGACTGCATGACAATGGACACCAGTGTTCCTGTGAGCCGATAAGTCATGAAGCTGGAAAATTATCCTTTTGGTTTGTAAGGATGTGTGATAATTTCACACATCCGATAGAATGTATGATGATAATGTCATACATTCACGGAGTACAAAATAACAAAAGAGACGACCATGTCTTCTGAAAAAACTGGTACTCTGGGGTAGTTGATGCCCGGATTCTAATTGAATCTTCAACTACAGTTGCGGTCGGCCCCCTTGTGGGAGTTTCAGAGTGGCTGTGGTTAACGAGAAATGCGTTCTCGGTAACTGAGTGATGGTGTTCCTTAAGCTCAGTTATATAGATAAAAACACATTTACCAGTATGGCTTTTTTTATCGGGAAAAGAAAACTGGTACTTGAGAAAAATGGAATTGGTGGAAGACAAAGTCTATGGCAAATGGGACATATGTAAAAGACTAATTTTGTGCCTTTTCCCTTATCTACAAGGCAATACACCAAAATATGCATGTAATTCATGCATATAAAATGGAGTGGATTGGAAATCAATCCACCACGAAATTAAGGCCTCGGGCCAGGTGTTCGTGTGTAATTGTTTTCATAATCTGCATAGTTAATCGCTACCGATAACCAATCGGGATGCGCCCTCATCCTTCGAGTCTTTTCCACATGTCCTCTCCGGATGGAGTGTCCCTTCTTGCGATCGCTTGCGACGTCCTAATAGGAGCGGGGATGAGGTGGGGTGTGGAATTACCGCCCTTGGGATAGCCGAGCGTCACAGCTGTACCACTGACGGGTAGTTCCTTCATCTAAAAATTTCGGCTTGAAGAGGGATTAGGATTCCCGCTACTAGTAGCAACCACAGGGTTGACAACGCGTTCACACCCCTGAGTTGACGCGACAGCCTTTTCAGGAGATTTATTGTCCGATTCGATGTTTTGTTCTTCATTGTTGAAAGACGGTAAGCCCCGGCAGAGCCGCAGAAATATGACGAACCTTGCCACAGCATCCGAAAGAGCTCGTTAATAGCTGGATTAGGAACCTCTAAACTATGATTGAATTGGGTGTCCGAACGTTGCAGTATTGAGGAGTTTCAACAATTCGGCGACCCAACTCAACCATCCTGACAAAAACGCACAAGACTACTGTGGTGATCATTGCCCGCCCGGCACCCACTTGGAGGGTTTGAATAAGGATTTTTTCCGGGCTTCCTCCGATAGAGCTGGGGATTTTCGTAGAAAAAGAATGCTACCGAAGCTAGGACTTGAACCGTCAACTATTCATTCCTCTGAGCCATGACCCCCTTACTAACTTACTTAAGGTGGCACTACAGTCCGGTGTGGACTTGGGTCTCCACCAGTCAGCTCGGTCCTAGCTAGCTGCCTCCAGTTTTGCACTCCAAGTTGAATGAGGTCCTCTTCCACTTGTGTGCGCCACCTGAGTCGCGGTATTCCTCTCCTTCTGCGTACCTCGGGAATAGTGTCGAAGACTTTCCGGGCTGGAGCATTGGTGTCCATGCGCTCTAAATGACCGAGCCATCTAAGTCTCTGGACCTTGACCCTTCTGGCTAGGTTCACGTCGTTGTACAAGCCGTAAAGTTCGCTGTTGTATCTCCTTCTCCATTCCCCATCAATGCACACGGGGCCAAAGATGACCCGAAGAACTTTCCTCTCGAAACAGCCTAAGGCACATTCATCCGATTTTGTCAGGGTCCATGCTTCTGCACCATATAGCAGGACAGGGATGATGAGGGTGTTGTACAGTTGTACCTTAGTTGCTCGAGAGAGGGCTTTTCCACTCAGTTGCTTTCTTAGCCCAAAGAAACAGCGATAAGCAAGAGTAATTCTTCGTCTTATCTCGGCGCTGGTGTTATTGCCCGTGTTAATAGCGGAGTCTAGGTAGACGAACTCCTTAACTACCTCGAAGTTTTAGGTGTCTATTGTGACGTTCTGTCCGAGCCGTCAGTGTTGGGTGTCCTTACTCGAAGACAGCATGTACTTCGTTATTCCCTCATTTACCGCTAAACCCATTTTTGCCGCTTCTGTCTCAATTCTCACAAAGGCGCCATTGACATCACGCTGTGTTCTTCCCATTACATCAATATCGTCGCGTCGGCGTGGGCGAGAAGTTGAACAGATTTTTTGAAGATAGTGCCTCTGGAGTTTTGGACTATCTTCTCAAGAACGATGTTAAAGAAATCGCACGACAATGCATCGCCTTGTCTGAATCCTTTGTTGAAGTCGAAAGATTCCGTTAGCTCATTGCCAACCTTGATAGAGCAGCGTGAGTTCTCCATCGTCATTTTGCACAAGCGAATGAGCTTGGCAGGGATGCCAAAACTAGACATAGCTTTATACAGTTCGTCTCTGTAGATGCTGTCATACGTGGCCTTGAAATCGATGAAGAGGTGGTGGGTATCGATTTGGAGTTCGTAGGTTTTTTCCAGGATCTGCCGCAACGTGAAAATTTGGTCGATGGTAGACTTTCCTGGCCTGAAGCCACATTGATAAGGACCAATCAGATTGTTGACGAAAGGCTTCAGACGTTCACATATTACAGCAGAGAGGATCTTGTAGGCGATGTTAAGCAGACTGATTCCTCTGTAGTTGGCGCAGTTTAGAGGATTTCCCTTTTTCAGGATCGGGCAAACAATGCTGAGGTTTGGCAGATGATTTGGTGCATGCTCCTATCTAGATCGTCGCCTGCGGCTTTGAACAGCTCGGCAGCTAGACCATCTGCTCCAGCGGCTTTGTTGTATTTCAGCCGTGATATTGCTGTTTTCACTTCTTCTAGGTCGGGTTCACGGAATTGTTGGCTGTCATCGTGTATGATAAAAGGCTCCTGTCTGACGGCGGGGTTTTGTTCGTCGTCGCCGTTGTACAGTCTACAGAAGTGGTCTTTCCAAATCCCCAGCATTGACTGCGATTCTACTATAATGTTCCCTTGTTTATCTCTGCAGGCATCAGTTCTTGCTCGATGACCTTGAGCCAGCTGTTTTACCTTCGCATAAAATCTCCGAACTTCATTCCTGCTCTTAGCTCTCTCAACATCTTCGATCTGACGCTTCTCATGCTCTCTCTTTTTTCTCCTGAGAAGCCGGTGTTCTTCTCTCCTCTTTTGCTCGTAGAGCTCACGAGCAGCTCTTGTCCTTCTTTGCAGTGCCGCTTTGTATGCCTCCTGCTTGGCTGCATGGGCCTGCCTGCATTCTTCGTCAAACCAGGGGTTTCGCCATGACCCCTGCTCAAAAAATGTCAACTGCCTTATTAATTTGTTTTGTTCTTAACTTTGACAGATGGCGTGAAACTTCCGACGAACATATGACAGCGGATACAAAACGGAACTTTATCCATCGAAAATGTACAAAAGACTGCTGATCAAGGGACCTACACCTGTATTGCTCGCAACAAACATAACTATACTTCGCAACGTTCGGTCGATATTAAAGTTCTCGGTAAGTTTAATTTACGTTACGTTACGCTTAACAACGTCTTGTATACTTGATCATCAGTGTTCGCACTAATCGCCAATGATGTATTGTGCTCTGCGCAGTGTGTGAATTAGTGTGAACATACATTTACATTTTACATTGGAAACGATCATCATTAATTTAACTTACGTTACGTATATATTCTTCTTCTATCTATTCGCAAAAACGCACATGTGATGTCTAAATATTGCACCTTGCTTGCACTACTTGGCACTTTATTGAATGAAATGTTTTGCACCAAATTTGTCTTCTATTTCACTTTAACAATTTTACGTTTGGGACAGTTCCACCAAAAATAACACCATTTTCGTTTGCCCGTGATTTGAATGTTGGCGATAGAACAAGCATTCAGTGTGTAATTGGAACAGGTGATTTGCCGTTAACGTTTACATGGTTGAAAGATGGTCATCAGATATTCCAAGACGGAAGTACGAGCGGCGGACATAATGATGGTGTCGGCGGCGGTGTAGGAAATGCTGGTCAAATGTCATTTCAAAATAGTGCTAGAAATTTGGATGATGATTTGTTAAGCCCGAAATATAGGGCTCCTTTGAATAGTAGTGGAATCGTAACTATACGCCAAAACGATGACTTCACCAGCGCTTTGAGTATAACAAGTGTAACGCAGGCCCAGAGCGGCACGTACACTTGCCGAGTACAGAATAATGCGGCTACGGTATCACACTCTGCACAGCTTCGAGTTAACGGTAAACAAAAAAATACAGGATATCGCCGTTTGTTAAGCAAATTTGTTTTATGAGTTGAAAAGTAGTAAATTTAGTTAATGTTCTTAATGTATTTTTAGTCTTTGGTGTTATACAGTAAATTTCGTTAGTTAGAAATGAATGGGAAAGAACGTAACATTCACTTTCATAAAAGTTGTACATCATCTGCATATAGGTAAACTAGACAATTTTTAACAACTAGAGGGAGCTCGTTGATATAAAGCGAAAAAAAGAATCGGTCCAAGTATAGATCCTTGTGGTACACCAGTTAAAACACTCATAAAGCTGGATTATCGATCATTTATGACAACGCGTTGTTGTCTTCCACTAAGATACGAGAGCATCAACTTACAAGTCTCGAAAGAAAATCTGTAGTTATTACTTAGCTTTTTACAGAGTATTGAATGGTTGACAGTGTTGAAGGCCTAAGAGAAGTCTAAAAGGTTAAGGAGGGTTAAGTGGTCATTGTCCATTCTACTTCGTATTTCGTCTCTGTCACTAAAAGTAATAGATATTTACAACTGCGTTGTGGACGAAAACCAGATTGACATGTGCTCAAAAGATTATTCAAAGATAAATAATGTTGAATCTGCTTAAAAACTGCTTTTTCAAAAACCTTTGAAAGAAAAGGAAGTATTTCAGATTTTTCCATTCATTTTTACTTCAGGCTGAAAACAAGCTTTTGTTCATAAAAATGCTGACCTTATCATTATGACTACTTGGTTTCGAAGTCTGGGATAAGTTTGGTGAAAATGTTCTACCTTATATCGCCTACACTGGCTGTAGACGTCCGCGGCATCTCGTCGTCGTGACATCACAGATGAAATGTCGCCATTCAGCCAAGATGGAGCTATATTCTTTACTTAATACTAAACAGGTTTTAATTGGAACATGCATATTAAACAATATGTTGACGTTACGCCCTAAAAAGGGTACCTGTTCGTTTACATTTCTCATCACGTAAAGTGAGTTCCAGTCTATATCATTAAAATCTCACAACAATGCTGATAGGTTTATATTTTTGAAAACTTTGCTGACCAACCTGACGAGCTTTATCCAAGCAGGTAAAGATCAAATCATGTTTGGAGAAACCAGATATATGGAGCTGGCTGTAAGCTAACTAATTATTCCCACGCCTCTTTCCCCCCCAGATACCGCACGCGCTGGGTCCATTTTCACCGAGTTCGATTGCAATTACAGTTGCTAGTCGTATCGGCACTTAATTAGAAATTGTTTTTAATAAATAAAATAAAAAAAGTGATGGCGATACGAATATCAGGAAGATAAGTTATGGACTGCTTAATGCAAGCAGGTACAAATAGGAAAAACAAAATAATTTAAAATTTTAAATTAAAAATTAAAAAAAAAGAAAAAATGCAAAATCCTAAAATTAAAATTTTTTAAATTTTAAAGTAAAAAAAAACACGAAAAAAATATAGAAAAAAAGTAAATAAGCGTGTAGAAGACACTTGTCAAGTTCGTAAAGCAAAAATAAAATAAAAAAAAGAAAAAAGAGTCAGTTTCTCTCTACTATATACATAGGTATACGTATTTATTTATTTTTTTAATTGTTTAAGGAAGTACAGTGTAAAAGCTTCGTTTGTGTGATCTTGCTATGGTTGAAATCAAAAATATTAGAGTTTTGGTTAACCTTTCGTAACATTCTCGTTATTGGTTCATTGCTTCCATAGTCAGTTCTGTGCTGAGCTTGATGAAATTGGAGAACTGATCTTAGAGAATGCGAGTTAACGTTAATACTCATTGCGTCAAGGAGGGTGGAAGACTCTGTAGCACCGGATAGAATTTGGTGTACGAAAATAATATCGGCAACTTCACGACATTTTTCTAGAGATTGTAAGTTTATAAGCCGCAACCGTTCTTGATACGGAGGTAAGTTAAAATTGTCAACCCATGAAAGTCCTCTTAAGGCGAAACGGAGGAATCTACGTTGTATTGCTTCAATTCTCTTTATATGTTCTTGGTGATAAGGGGACCATACTTGGCTGGCGTATACCAGTAGAGGCCTTACAAAAGTGGTATAAAGAGATTTCGTTACGTAAGGATCCGAAAATTCCTTAGACCAACGTTTGACGAAACCTAAAGCGGAATTAGCTCTGGCTACTATATTATCATAGTGAGACCTAAAGTTAAGCTCGCTATCGCAAATAACAACTAAATCTCGGATAGTTGTTACTCTGTGAACAATACACTCGTTGATATAATAGTCCCGTGTTTGCTGACGGAAACGTTTACGGAAATATATGATTGTTTGGCATTTGGAAACATTAAGTTCTAAATTGTTTTTTTGACACCAAACATAGAATTTGTTTAAAGCGGCCTGCAGGGGTAAAGCATCATCGGGTGAACAAATCATTCTAAAGATTTTCATATCATCTGCGTACATTGAAACTTGGGAATTTTCAATCACAGCTTCTACGTCATTAAAAGTCAGAATAAAAATAATAGGGCCTAGATGACTACCTTGAGGGACCCCCGATTTCGCAGTAAATGGTTCTGATATTGAAGATCTAAATAAAACACGATATTTACGGTCGGATAGGTATGATTCCATCCACTCAATGAAACCAGGAGGGAATCCAAGAGCCTTTAACTTGAAAGATATAATATTGTGGGATATTTTATCAAACGCCTTGCTAAAGTCCGTAGCAATAACATCAACTTCTTTTTTACTTTGT
Organism: Sphaerophoria taeniata; assembly: GCA_943590905.1. Taxonomy (NCBI): domain Eukaryota; kingdom Metazoa; phylum Arthropoda; class Insecta; order Diptera; family Syrphidae; genus Sphaerophoria; species Sphaerophoria taeniata. Next base: position 4,557,876 of record OX016543.1, read on the forward strand.
ATTGAGTTTAATGCATAAGAAACAAATTCAGTTAAATCAGTGGTCGTTGATTTCCCTTTTAGGAACCCATGTTGTTTGGCCGAAAATAATGATTTACAACGAAAGTACATAGTGTCATAATACTTTCGAATAGCTTAGGAATGCAAGATAATTTGGCAATCGGCCTGTAGTTAGAAATGTCAGATTTACAGCCTTTCTTGTGAATAGGAATAATGAAAGAATCTTTCCACATAGATGGAAAAATTCTTTGAGAAAGAGATTTTTGACAAAGAATAGTAAGAGGCTGAGCCAAATTAGCTGCACACTTCTTTAATACAATCGCAGGTAAACCATCAGGTCCCGAAGAGAAATCATCTTTTAGTTTATTTATTTTGTTAACCACATCGTCAACAGTGATGTTGATCGATACCAATGATGTTTGGTTACAATCGTTCAAATAAGTGAAATAGTCAGCATCAGGTGCAAAATTACTGTCGGAAAAAGCAAGACTGAAGAAATTAGCAAATAAATTAGTTATAATTTTAGAATCATTAGAAGAATGATCTAAATAATTGAGGGTTTTAGGATATCCATCCGACTTTTTTTTTACGTTGATGAATTGCCAAAAGTTTGGGATCTGAGATTATATCAAACTGCATTTGATTAATATATGCATCATACAGGAGTTTTGAGAGAGCAGAGAACTCGTTGTACACTACTAAACAGGAGTAATATTCTGTATCTGATCTAGTTTTAAGATATTTATATTATATATATATGTTATATTATATGTTATATCTCCATAGACTATTTCGGGAGTTACGGAGTGAACGAAGTTGTCTTGAATACCATGGAGGTGACGGTGAGATATTTTTATGTGGTGCATAGGGAACGCATAGAAAAAAGCATTTAAAAATTATTGAGTAGAAGTTAGTGGTTAAAGTATTGATGCTATTGCTTCCAGATTGGTTCAAAATTAAGTCAAAATTTATGTTACTAAGAAGTTCGTTTAGTTGGGCGAAGTTAGCTTCATTTCAACGTCACTAGCGACAGCGAGATATAAGTCTAGCACTTGATGATTCAGTGAAGTGCGTAGGTGTGGAGCGGTTAATGAGTTTCAGTACATTAGCTATTTTTGTTTGTTTCGAAAAAAGGAAAATCGAAATTTCTCAAACAGTGGCTGGAAATTAAAATTGTCACGTTCCTTCCCATTATCTTTTTAACAAAATCAAACCGAAATGTTTATTTGTAGAAACTATTTAAAATTTGCATGCATCTTAGTCACTCCTAGTAGAACTTATTTTCAGCGAGTCTTACATTTGCAAATCATGCGTAAGTAATTGAAGGCTGCACGATCGGTGGCGACTGGATTTTAAACCAGAATCAAAAGAGAAATAGTGCACCTATTCAAACACTTATACTTAAACTTAAGCTTTTATGAAACGTAAAAAGAACTTATAAACAAATTTAGGATCGAGGTAACCGACGGAGCGGTCTTAGGGTTAGAACCTTAATTATAAAATTTCGGAGCAAATTTCAAAAAAAAGTGGAGCGAATGCAAAATTTTCGGAGTAGATTTAAAACAATAAAAAGATTTTTACTTTTCAGGGAATTTTCTTCAATAAAAGTTTATATTCTATATTCCTCTATATACAGGGTGATTCACGAGCGTTGTGCCAAAAAGCTAGAGCGCGTAGGTTGAGTTGAGACAAGAAAAAAATCGTATGGGAGGGGGGGGGGTCTGCTCGCCCCCGTTTAGCCGGGAGGGGCGATTTTCTGAAAAATTATTTTGTGAAAAAAATTATTAAAAATCAACGGCTTCGTTTACAACACCGAGCTATACCTTTCTGAAAAGCCAAAAACTTTTTCTTTCACTTTGTTTTTAAATTAAATTGTTTTAACGAATAGTTTAAAAAAAATAAATTTTCAAACTCAAAATTTTCAAAAAAAAAGCAAAAAAAAACATTTTTAAACTAGTTTTTTTTCAAAATTTTATGTAATTAAGTACTAATTTTGTTTTAAAAATTCAATGTCTTTGTTAATTTTTAGTCGAAAACAGAAAACCGAATGCAAAAATGTCTTTTAGTTTTTGAGAAATTAAAAAAAAAAACCACTTTTTACTAAAAAAATCTTTGTTTTTATTTTTACCTTTCTGGACTTTAAGTTTAATTTATTGGTTTATTTTATAAATTTAATTTTTTGTAATTGGAGTTTTATGAGGACTCAATAAAGCAGAAAAGTATTGGATTTTCTCTGGATTAATCATTTTGTTCATTGATAACGTCTGCCATTGACCTTTCACTTCTAGCTCTCCGTGCTCTCGTCGGCGGATTCTTGAAAACATGTTACGACTTGGGCGCCATCTATTGGGATATCTTTCAGCGTAAAGTCTTTCAGCTTCCCGATCTCGACAAAAAGTTAAACCGTAGCAGAAGTTCCTGTCCGCTAACTCTTCTCGAGCGTATGAGTTTGTTATTGTTATGTGTTGATGAGTTAATATTTTAATTGTAAATGGTTGTTTAGTAAATATGCGATGCCTTTTATTTACCTTTAGGTTGTTAATTGTTTTTTCAATCAAGAAAAATTGCGGTTTAATTATCTTAAGCCCCTAGCAGGTAGTACCCTTCGCCGGCGAGTGGCCGCGGCCCCAGGTATAGTAAGAAGAAATTGCAGGTCAGTTTTCAGACGTTATCAATGAACAAAATGGTTAATCCAGGGGTATTGTAATACTTTTCTACTTTATTGAGTCCTCATAAAACTCCAATAACAAAAAATTAGATTTATAAATTAAAATAATAAATTAAACTAGAAGTCCAGATACGTAAAAATAAAAACAAAGATTTTCTTAGAAAAAAGTGGTGTTGGTGTTTTTTTAATTTCTCAAAAACGAAAAGACATTTTTGCATCCAGTTTTCTGTTTTCGAGTAAAAATTAACAAAGACATTGAATTTTTAAAACAAAATTAGTACTTAATTACATAAAATTTTGAAAAAAATTAGTTCAAAAATGTTTTTTTTTGCTGTTTTTTGAAAATTTTGAGTTTGAACATTTTTTTTTTAAACTATTCGTAAAAACAATTTAATTTAAAAACAAAGTGAAAGAAGAAGTTTTTGGCTTTTCAGAAAGGTACAGCACGGTGTTGTTAACGAAGCCGTTGATTTTTAATATTTTGTTTTACAAAATAAGTCATTTTTTCAGAAAATCGCCCCTCCCGGCTAAACGGGGGCGAATAGACCCGCCCCCCCTCCCATACGATTTTTTTCTTGTCTCAACTCAACCTACACGCTCTAGCTTTTTGGCACAACGCTCGTGAATCACCCTGTATAATAAGTTGCTGGGACGTGCAATACTCACGAATCTGATCACATCGTAGTTTTCAGTGCTTCTTATTTTTGAAATTTATTCTTCAGAATTCTTTCTTATTAGATAAATTACTGCGAAGTGGGTTCATCTATTAATGACACAAAGTACTTATTATCGTCGTTAGTAGCTGGAATTTTTGACATAGTATAAATAGTCGTAAGGTATGCAACTTACAATGTACTTTGCTTTCTTGTTTTTTTTTTTTTTTCATTGTACTTTTGTATAAAAGTATCGTCTTCACTTTCTAGAGTTGATCTTTTCACAGCTTCCAGAAAATCGACCGAGTCCAGCCAACTAAATCTAGTTCGCTAAATCTTGTGACAAGCGTCAGTGGAAACAGCATATAAGATTTGTAGTCCAGTCATTTTAGTAATTTAAAACCCCAATCTGCGGAAAAATTCCTAGTGGTCTGAATTTTTGTGTACACCTTTATTACGGTGCTGTTATGAAGATGATGACATTGATATTGTGGCGGCTAAAATAGTTATGGTGGTCAAAAGGTCGCGAAATTCAGTTTTTCGTGAATATTTCGCGACCTTTTGCCCGGAGGTCAATATTGTTGTCTTGAAATTATCTTTAAAAAAAATGGTTTAGGCATTTTTCTCTAAAATCAACCGTTTTCGGAGTTGGGGAACTAGAACGCGCTCACATTTGCTCTACTTTTTTTTCTTTTTTCATATGAAAACCTTCAGTTTCGACACATCGAAATCTTCGTCATTGGTTGAATCTGTGGTTAAGAATGATTGGCTACCGCAATTTCCACAAATTTTTGAACATCTCATTCCAATTTTATTTGCATCCACCTTTGCTGCCACAATCTTTAATACAATTACAAAAGATCGTGTTCCGTGCATCATCGTGTGATTTGGCCTCTTAAGACTTTTTCCGAGCGGCTTTCTTAATTCGCAGGTCTACTCGAATAAGCCGCAAACCACTACAGCTTACAACTACAACATAATCGATGCCATCGGTCAAATTCAGTCTGATTGGTCGAAAACTGGACCTATCGAATGCGGGCCACCCAGCAAAGCCTCGTTGGCCATTTGAACGATGTTTTATTTCACACATAATGTCATTAATAGGTTCCTCAAATAAAGATAAAACTAATTGTTGTTTTATTCCGTTCCGTTCCCCCCATTTTCCATCACAATAGATACCCGAGTTTCATATAGAAGAAGAAAAAACAATAGTACAAATGTGAACGCGTTCTAGTTCCTCTACTCCGTAAACGGTTAATTTTAGAGAAAAATGCTTTAAGCATGAATTTTGTGACCTTTTGACTACCAGAACTTAGCCGGCACGATATCAATTTCGATTTTTCACATCTTCATAACAGCACCGTATTAAAGGTATGCACAAAAATCTAGCCCACTAGGAATTATTCCCCAGATGAAACCTAAAATGACTGGATTGTAGTTGAGGAACAACAATTTTATTTAGATAATAAAATTTTCTTCAACAAACAGAGTGTAAAGCTATGCAGCTATTTATGACTAGGTAAACAAAATTTTCCTTGTGGACAAAGCGAAAGTGGAGTAAATCTAAAAAAATCGGAGTGTCGGAGTAGATTTTTATTTTTCCTTAAAAGTGGAGCAAATTTGCTCCGATCGGAGCAAGGTTCTAACACTGAGCGGAATATTCCCCGATTTCCTCCGAATCGGAGACATATTGCTTGTTGGAGAACTACCTTGAAGCAAACTTCGGAGGAAATCGGAGAAAATTCCGCTCCGACCGACCGACGGACGCACGGTTACCTCAAATAAAAATGACATGAGTTAAATTCCTAATAGCATGTCACTAGTCAAAATATAGGTACACATTTTTTTGCTCACCGTCTTTTAATAAAAATAACTTTAAGAATTTGTTTAAATTAAGTCATGTTTTTATTATTCAGATTCAATTCTAAGAAAGTTTCATGTTTGCTAATTAGGTATTAGACATAAGCCACCTACATCGCTATGCAAACTAATGTTTAATGCACTGTAATACTAGCCGTGTTTTTTTCACTACTCAGTAGCCAGTACAGCAAAATTTCCCTTTCAATTATTGAAATGAAGACAGCGCTGTAAGCGCTACGCAAATTTAAGGAACTGAGCTTCTCTGAATTATGAACTCACTTAGACCTTAGACCCATTAGTCTAACATCGTTTATTTTGAAAACTTTTGAGAGGCTGATTGATAGGCATATCCAAAGCACCTTGAAACCGGACTGTATATCGGAAGCTCAACATGCCAACATTAAAGGAAAAAGCGTTGAAACAGCATTGCACAGTGTTGTCAGCGTCATAGAAAAATCAAAGAATGACAAGGAATGCACCCTTGCATTGTTCTTGGATATTGAAGGAGCCTTCAATAACGTGAAGAACGAAACAGTGAAGCAAGCCTTGGACGACCACAAAGTCGAAAAGGCAATAACACAGTGAATAATGTGTATGCTCAGAAAGAGGCAAATTAGCTCTGAGCTAGCAGAGGAAAGTGTGAGAGTAACCACATCCAGGGGTACCCCACAAGGTGGAGTTCTCTCACCACTACTCTGGGTTCTTGTAAAGAACGGCATACTCTCTAAATTGAAATCAAGTGGAGTAAAAATAATAGCCTACGCTGATGATCTTGTATTACTAGCGACTGGCAAATTCCTACGCACAATAAGTGAACAAACCGAATATGCCCTCTCGTTGGTAAGTAAATGGACTAGGAACTGTCGGCTGACAGTCAATCCAGCTAAAACAGAACTACCTATAGTGCTATTTACTAACAAACGCAAAATACCCGATTTTAAAGTACCTTCAATTGAAGGCTGTCCTCTTAAAATCTCTGATCATGCAAAGAATCTCGGTAAAAAACTAAACTGGGGTCTGAACACCATAGATAGATTCAAAAAGGCTTCTATCGCCTTTTACTCCTTCGGGAAAACCTGGGGACCAAACCCTAAAATTATCAGATGGATGTATTCCGCAATAGTTAGACCAATACTAACCTATGGTAATTTGGTTTGATGGAAAGCTTTAGAAAAGAGCACGAACCTGAAAACTTTGATAAAAGTTCAAAGACTTGCGTGCACAGGCATTACAGGGGCAATGAGATCCACTCCAACTTCGGGACTGGAGGTTATACTCAATTTAATACCACTAGATCTCTTTGTTCAAGAATCTGCGGCTAAAAGTGCTTTGAGACTTAGTCAAACTAAAGTCTGGAGAAACAGTTCCATAGGACATGCTCAGATGCTTACAACAGGCTATAAAATACCCGAACTTAATTTTCATAAATCATTCCAGGCTGCCATCCCAAGCAGAGAGGAATGGAAAGATAACATGCCATACTCCAGTGAGTCGTCAATAGCTATCTATACTGATGGCTCTAAGATGGACACTGGTATAGGGGCAGGCTTCTATTCTGAATCTCTCAAGTTAACCGCCTCGCTTAGGCTTCCAGACTACAGTAGTGTCTTCCAAGCGGAGGTCCTGGCAGTGACAACCGCTGCTAACGAGCTGATATCACCTTTTACATTGATAGTCAAGCGGCAATAAAAGCGATTACTGCAACTGAGGTAAAATCAAAGCTTGTTTCATGCTGCCGCGAAGAGCTTAAGGTTCTTGGCGCACAGCACAACATTAGACTCTGCTGGGTCCCGGGCCACAACGATAGACTAGGCAATGAGAAAGCCGATGAATTAGCAAGATTAGGGTCAATGCTTGACGTAAGCCAAGCTCAGCTAGTTAGCACCCCTACCTGTTATTTAAAACAGGAAATCTCAAAAAGAATAACTATCAAGGCCGATGAAAGGTGGAACCTTCTTGACACCTGCGGCACTACAAGAAAGATCTGGCCCTGTTTTAACAAACAAAGAACGGAAAGAATTATGCAGCTACACAAGGGATCACTTCGATCTCTTGTTAGCATAATTACCGGACATAATCTGTTGGGATACTTCGCACTTTCTGTGTCACTGTCCCGCACTCTCCCGCCAAAGGAAGAAATTGCTCGGCAACTATTTCTTCGGGGATTTAGAAGAACTCTCTAGTACACCAGGTACTAACATTCTGAACTTTGTCAAAGCCTCTAAATGGCTTGATTAACTGAACACATAGGTTTTTCTTATTAGCTTGAGTAGCAATACTCACGGATATCATAACGGATCTGTATTGATCTAAGTGTGACGGTAACGACATCAACTGTCAGCCCCTTAACCTAACCTAACCTAATCTAGGTTAAAGTATTTGCTAATTTTTTTCAAATCTGAGACGCAACCCTCAGGTCCATTTTGCGGCGTTTTATGTAACAATTGCCATACAAATTGAATTACAGATCAAGTGAGTTGGAGAACTTGATTACTGTGTTGGCTACTGAGTAGTGAAAAAACACGACTATTGTTAATAAATTTAACTGAGTCTTCGAGTTAACTGAGAGGTCAATCATTACGGAAAACTGGGCCTTAGTATTTTATTAAATTTAACCTTACATGACGAAAAAAATTCATAGAAACATAAACAAATCAATTTATAAAATATTGCTGACATTGAATAACCTTAAAAATATTTGTATAGTCCCTCCTCGAATTTCGCCATTCAATTTCGAAGATGAAATCACAGAAGGAATGCGCACCCAATTAATGTGTTCGAGCAGTCAAGGTGACCAGCCTTTTAATATAACGTGGCTGAAAGACGACAATCTAATTGACAATAGTAACAACATTGTAAATGGTGGTATAGGAAGCTCAAGAAATAACCTGAGATCCTCGGATCCTTCATTATACATAAATGAATATGCGCCATTTTCGAGTATTCTATCAATTCATAATGTCAGTTCGAGACATAATGGCAATTACACATGTCGAATAACAAATCGCGCTGGATCTGTCGAATATACAGCTGTTCTGTCAGTAGCTGGTAACTTGATTTTTATACTAAAATATTTGTGAAATGTCTTGAAACATGATGCACTGATTTTACTTTGGTTTCCACGCACCAATCAATTTGCTGCACCTATGCAATATCAAACGCACATTTTTTTTAAATTATGGTATGATTTTCTTTTTCTACTTTTCTTCAAGAAAATGCATTTTTAAATGTGTAAGAACTGAGATATTATTCAATGAACACATGCAAAGACACAGACCCCAGTGTCCGGACGATTTGCACTGCAGACAGGCTCCAGTGTCCGGACGATTTGCACTGCATGGGGAATAAAATGAGAAAGGAAGCACAGAATTTGCAAAAACCAACAAAATACAGAATCAGTAACATTTTCCACATACACAAGCCGATCAAATGTATAACGGAGAAGTTATGGGTGGTTTAAGCAGCAGCCGCTACCTTGGTAAAATATACTGAGAATAGTTGATTTTGTGGGATTTTGTAATCAAATGGAGTAAGTGTCCGGGACACTGGTACCAAAAGAAAGCGAAAATCTAGTCTCCGAACAGCTCCAAGGTTTATTTATTTTTTTTTTTTTGTTCAAACTCTTTGCAAAGTGATATTAGGAGAAGCTATCGCCCAGCAACACCGTTGCCAGCTGCTGATGCAAACCAGGCTCTCCAGGAACTGCGACATGCCAAGATGAACAAGGGTGCAGCTATCTTCAAAATTGCCGCTCAAAGGAGAAGGAATGCTCAGGAAATACGTTCTCCACAGTTCATTAACGATGCTCAAGGCCTACTGCTTGAGAATGACGACAAAATTCTTCACAGGTGGCGACAGTATTGTGATGAACTCCTAAATGAGAAATTTCCCAGGATATACTTTCCAACAGCCGAACCTAATTTAGAAGAAGTACCCGACCTTACAGTCGAAGAACTGAAAAACTCCAAGAAAGGAAAAGCGATTGGTCCAGACGAAATACCCTCTGAGTTCTGGAAGAAGATGGGAGACATTGGGTGTAAATGGCTCAGGATTCTCGTCTCCAAACTCATTAACGGTGACCAAATGCCAAATCAGTGGAGAGAAAGTTACCTTCTCCCAATCTACAAAGGAAAGGGGGACACACGAAACTGCGACAACTACCGATCGATTAAGCTGATGTCACACACCATGAAGATCGTTGAACGGATTTTCGATGGCCGATTGCGAAAAATAATACAGCTGTCTGATGACCAGTGCGGGTTTGTCTCGGGTAAATCAACCACAGATGCCATACAGAGTTTAAGAAACCGAATGGAAAAACACCGTGATTCCTCAAGGGATTTGCATAGTGTGCTGGTTGATTTTGAAAAGGCATTCGATAGACAACCACGGGATTTAATATGGGTGTCCATGAGATAGCGAGGGGTTCCGGAAATCTACTTGCGGATGATCAAGGACATGTACGAGGAAGTAAAAACGAAGGTAAAATGCCCCGCAGGAGACACCGAAGAGTTCCCAATCAAAGTCGGTGTGCATCAGGGAAGTGTCCTGAGTCCTTTGCTCTTTATCACAGTCCTTGACTTTCTGCTTGAAGGAAAAGTGACCGATCCGAAAGTGAATCAGTTATTCTTTGCTGATGATGGAGCCATCATAAGTGAAGATCCAAAATCCTTGCAACGAGCACTTGATGTATGGGTGGATGTTCTGGAGGGAAGTGGGTACCGGATAAGCGCGAAAAAGACAGAATATCTCTGCTCTCCATTTTCTGACCCAGACAGCCCTATTCCGGACATTTACCTGAATGGAACAATACTTCCCAAGTGCGAAAAGTTCAAATGCCTTGGATCTATGATCAACAACCAAGCTTCTTGTGATGACGACATCAACCACCGAATAAGTGTAGGGTGGATGAAGTGGCGCGAAAACTCTGCCATCTTCTGTGACCGAAAAATGCCCCCTAAACTGAAAGGAAAGCTCTATACTGCAGTTGTTCGCCCAGCACTTACATACGGTTCACAATGTTGGACAATATACAAAACGTATGAGAGTAAACTGACAGCAGCTGAAATGAAGATGCTTCGTATGACAGCAGGAGTAACAAAGCTTGATCGAATCAGAAGCAAGAAAATCCGAGGAAGTCTTCACGTCAAAAACACCGTCTTGGATAAAATACAGCATGACCGTTTAAGCTGGTACTGTCATGTACAAAGAAGAAACCCTGAGAACCCAGTTCAAAAGGCGACGTTCCAACGCAATCGCGAAGAAGAGGCAGGCCTAAGAACTCATGGAGAAGACAAATGCAACGACAACTGCATTCAGTTGGCCTTAGACATGCAAGAATTCAAAATCGAGAAGCCTGCCGACGTTTACTGAGGTCAACCCGGCGAACCCCACATGCGGAGCCGTAGTGTGAAGCAGTAGAGTGGGAGAGTTGTGACCCCATCCGAGATCATGACTATCGTCGATAATGGAGAAGAAGAAGAAGACTTCAGAGTCGACTCAAAAGGTGGATCGCCTCAAAAAATTTATTAAGTGAATTCCAAGCAGGTTTCAGATCGGGCTTCTCTACTATTGATCACATTTTTGTAACAGTATTGCGGATTCATTCCTAGCAAGAAGTAAAAAGCTTTATGTACTCTTCGTGGATTTCAGAGCAGCGTTCGACACGGTAAACCGGGATGCCCTTATTTACAAGCTGTACAGGCTTGACATATCCCTAAAATTTGGACAACTGATTCAGAATTTATATCGAGACACGAAATCGGCAGTATGGAATGGAGCAAATATATCTGATTGGTTTTCTAACAAAACAGGTGTCAGACAAGGCTGCGCACTTAGCCCCGATCTGTTTGCATTTTTCATAGACGACCTGGTCTGCTACCTACCTGGTGGCATAGAATTTGCGGGTCTGCAAATAAAAGCGCTGTTCGATACCAGTACCGTCGCTAACGGATGACGTCTGATGATGTTGTTGCTGTTCTGTCCCGTTCACTCCAAAAACTTGCGGTGTTTCGCTGAACTCTGCAATTTTATCGGCTAGTTCCGTTAATTTATTGAGTTCTTTACAGAAATGATGGAACGCATATTTGGCGACAGCAACTCATCGTCCATTTTGGAACCAGCTAAGTGTCGCATTTCTCTTAATAATTGTGATGGCCTTCGATGTCCTAACTCAATCTCCTGCAAAAGTTTTGCTTAAGCGTTGATTGTCTGAGTCCGCAATTCGTTAGATGAGCTTCATTTTTAGGTTCTCGTACTTTCCTTCCTCTGGGGGATTCAGTAAAATGTCGCTCACTTGAATAAGAACGCTGCTCTCTATTGCTGCGACAAATTTTCTGCTATCCGAAGTGAAACGTGCCATGAAGAACTGCGACTCAACCTGAATAAACCAAAGTTCAGGTTTTTCTTTCCAGAAAGGGGGAACTTTAACGTTCACTCCGGCCATTTCAGGACCCGCTGGTGGTGGTGTTCATTTTTCGCTGTTCGCCGGTTAGTTTGTCGCCGGTCGCGACATCAATACGATAGGCCGGGTAATTTTCGGACCACCCTCGTATTTCATTTATTTTTTATAGTAAATGTTCGAACTGCTTGCCATCTGCATCAATACACGCACGGCAGCGCCTTAAAAAAGACCGTTCTCTACGTCGCGTCGTCCATATTTTTTTTCGTTAATAAGACTTGCAGCTTGAGCGATTATTTGGCCAAAGTTGCAATCGGCTTGGAGTATATGCTGTCCTTAAGACAATCCCAGTAAAAAAATGTCAGGAGGGTTCATATCCAGTGAACGAGGTGGCCATATGATTGGACCAAGTCGACGGATCCAACGCGACTGATTTAAGAGTCGTGAAACCATGTATCAATTTGTTGCTGAAATCAGCTTGTGCTTCGTGGTGCAATCCTTCTTTCGAAGCCGTTTCTTGATGATTTTTTATTGGGTTCAGATCAGGCGAGTTTCCCGGCCATTTCAGCACTTTAATATTTTTCTCCTCGAAGAATTGCTTCATTTTTTTGACGTGTGGGGCACGGTGCAAGATCTTGTTGAAAAATCGAATCAAATCCTACGCTGAAGTTTTTCTTCGTATTGTTGGAGGAAGCATTTGCGTCAGGACCTCAGCGTATTTGACGCTATTCATCATGCCCTCAATGGGCTTCAAGGCTTCTCAAGAACCTCAAAAGTAAAACATTACTTTTGGCGCTTGTTTAAGGGCTTGGACGATATGGCCAGCTCGGAGTTTTTCTTTTGCACTTCTTTTCACCACACTCACCCTGTATCCTTGGACATCGAAATGGTTTTCATCCGAGAAAATTCCTTTTTTTATAATCTTCTTGGGTCCAAAAAGTCCTCTGGTGACTTTTAGCCCATCTTAGCCTTTTTTTCTGCATGGCATTCGTCAGAAGCGGTCTTCGGGCTTTTTGACCGACTTCAAGAAGCCGACTTCGAACCGTTGAGGCGACTATTTGCACTCCAGCGGTTTCCAAATCTCTTTGAAGCTCCCCGCTGGTCTTCCCAGGATTTATTACGCTGTTTCGGACTAGCATTTTGTCATCATTATCCGTTGTTTTTCTTCTGCGACCACATTTCCGCTTTTCCTGCGTGCCTCAATTGTTGCTGTCGACCTGCCAACACTTGACATCCAAAGAAATTTCACGAAGAGCGATGATTTTTGCTTTTTTTTCAACTGAGATATCCATTGTTACTTTTTTCGACAAATTCTTGATAAAATATAGAAAAATTGCGACTTAAGACTGACTCATCAAGCACTTGACATAAAATTCAAAAAATAAACGCAAAAATCTAAGTTACAATTTAAGAATTTAATTTATTTTGCTGAAGACGATTGAATTGGGCGACTGGTTTCGTAGAAGAGCGAATATCAAGTGACAGTCAAAAAGCACATCGGCGATGACAAATGAGATCAGCAAGTGTTCGATGAATTCTGACACTCAATCAGCGTTGCCGTTGTTGGTGAACTATCTGTTTGCTGAATTGTTCATTTTTCGCTCCTCGCTGGTCAGTTGGTCGCTGGTCGCCTCAAGTAAAATTAACTAATTAAGGTCTTTAAGGCTGTGTTAACACTTTTTTAATTTGTAAATCCTAATGAGCTTAAATTAGTTTTCGTTTATTTTTTGCTGCATGTGAAGAAAGAGCTTGTATTGGACACAGAAACTTTCATAACTTAAGACTAATAGTTTCCTTAATTTAAAAATAGTTCCACCAAGGTGGGTTACTAAACCAAGTGACAAAAATGCCATTCTTGGAACTTCGGTTGTAATAGACTGCATCGCTGATGGGTTTCCACTTCCAAATGTAACATGGAAGCAGTCAATGGGTGGGTTGAACTTGAACCACAGACCAAATATAACTACTGAAATTTTGTAATTCGTGTTTTGTTAGGTGAGCACTCTGGTGATTATAGGGATTTAGGATATTCTGGTTCAAACTCCATGATTATGACTCATAAGAACGGTTCGCTGATTATACCCAAAGTGAGTAAGGAGCACGAAGGAAGTTATTTGTGCCAAGCGAGCAATGGAATCGGAGCAGGATTAAGCACTCTTATCAAGTTGACTGTTCACGGTGAGTGAGATGTGGTGTCATAGCTCTGTTCAAATACAAAAATAAAATTGGTTTGTAGTTGGACCTCAGGTTACTGTACGCAATAAGCAAGTTACAGTTCGACGAGGGGATAGAATCAACTTGAGATGTGAAGCGGAAGGTGATCAGCCATTGGATATTTACTGGCGGGCCAAAGGCAATCGCATTGATACGGCTTATGACATTCGATACAACTTGAAAGACTCGCCAATAAATCATGGTGTTGTATCAGAGCTTAGCATATTGCAAGCCCTTATATCAGATCGAGGAGAATATACTTGCGTAGCGAGCAATGCTTATGGTCACGATAAGGCTGTTTTCAACTTGCAAGTCCAGGAGCCACCGAATTTTCCAATCAATTTACATGTCGTCGAACTTGGTAGTCGGACGATAACATTGGCTTGGTCGCGCAACGAGCAGGATCAGACGAATTTGAACCGAGAATCTCAGCCAATTTCAAATTACATTCTGCAGTACAAAAAGGCACAAGGTAGGTACTTTTTTTTGGCTTGCATATCAAATTCATAATCACTTTCCCCTACACCATTTAGAGGTTTGGCATGAGCACAACAATCAAAAGCTGCTACCAGGCGATAAAACAACTGCACAAGTCACCTTGCTTAAGCCATCACAAGCTTACCATTTCCGTTTATACGCCGAAAACCATTTGGGAACAAGTGCACCTAGCGATATTCTTTTGGCCCAAACAGAGGCTGAAGTTCCAAGCGGTCGTCCGCAGTCCGTTGCTGCCGAACCCTTGGGTCCCCAACAATTGCTGATAACCTGGCGCCCGCCTGATCAAGATAGCTGGAATGGTGAACTTATTGGCTACACAATTGGCTATCAGAAACATGATGATAATTCGTACAACTATACCAAGGTTGGGATATTAGTTGGTGAAGGATTGCACGACTTCCGTTTAACCGGTTTGAAGAAGTACACCCAGTATGACATAACAGTATCGGCTTTTAATATAAAAGGCGATGGGCCAGCAAGTGAACCAATAACCGTACACACATTGGAAGATGTGCCATCCGTAGCACCACAAAGTGTCACATGCATCGCATTGACGGGTCAGAATATTCAAATATCCTGGCAAGCTCCACCAAAAGAACATATCCATGGCATAATTCAGGGCTACAAATTGCTGTATGAACCTTGTAGCGATGAAAGTGACTATGGCTATCGGGAGACAAAAATAACTTCTTCAATGAATACAGTTTTGCATGGCTTACAGCCATTTACCAAATATTGTGTTCAATTATTGGCCTTCACCAGAGCCGGTGAGGGTGTTTTAAGTTCAGTGGTATCATGTACGACGGAAGAAGCCGTTCCAGACGCTCCGGAAAAAGTCAAATCGGTAGTAAGCAGTGAATCGTCAGTGATAATAAGTTGGCTACCACCACGTAGGCCCAATGGAATTGTAACCAAGTACAACGTCTATATTCGAATACTCGATAAGGGCCAAGAGTTGAAAATTCTCAAGGAAGTACTGCCAGCTCATAATCGTCATTTTGAAGCTAAGGATTTGACAACACGTGAAACATATGAATCCTGGGTTACAGCCTCGACACGAATTGGTCAAGGGCCGAGTACTCCAGTTATCAAGCTATCACCCAGTTATGCAGTACCAGCTGCCATCATAACATTTGGTCAAACATTAAGTGTTAGTTGGAAAGTGGACATGAAATTGACATGTCTGTTTGTTGGTAACCCAAAACCAAATGTTGAATGGAAGCTTTTGAATGCTAGATCGAAAAAACAATTCCGTTTGGAGGTTGGAAATGACAATACGCTGACTTTACGGAATATACAACGTAGCCATGAGGGCAATTATTCCTGTAGTGTTCGAAATGCTTTGGGATCAGATCATGTCGTATATCAGTTGTTTGTGCAGGGTAAGAATTTCTTCTTTTTTGTTCTTCTAATGTAAGCTACCCCTCAATGTTCGAAACGTCAAACATCATCGACTCATGTTCGAAGAGTAAAACGTCATCGATGCTGTTTGACGTTTGCGACACAGAGTTCTTTCTTCTTTTTCGAAATATAAATCAGTCTTATTCTTTTCTTTTGTTCTAATGTAAGCTTCCCCTCAATGTTCGAAACGTCAAACATCATTGACTCATGTTCGAACAGTAAAACGTCATCGATGCTGTTTGACGTTTCTTCTTTTTCGAAATATAAATCAGTCTTATTCTGTCTGTTGTACCGGCAAGAACCATTGTTAAAATAAAACTTAGACTTTAATAAAATAAAACTAAAGAATATTAGACTTTAATACAACTATTATTTTTTGTTAACAAAAAAGTACCACCGGCGGCTCCTATTTTATCGGTTACTGGAACTACATTCAATTCAGTGTCACTGCAATGGCGTGTAGAAGATACAGGTGGTGCTGCTTTAAGAGGATTCACGCTAACATATCGCAAGGAATTCAACGAATGGGATGAACTGCAACTCGATCGTCGAATTCACTCACATATGTTGGAGAATTTGCAATGTGGCACGCGATACCAATTCACAATAACAACATTTAATAAAATTGGTTCAGGAGTTGCCAGTTTAATCGAATCGGCTAAAACAAAAGGGAATAAGCCAGTTCCTCCAAGTAAACATAACTTTATCCGACCAAACATAACTTCAGCATTGCTTGAGTTATCTTGCTGGCAAGACGAAGGTTGTCCAATTCTATATTATACCATCGAGTTTCGTAGGTATGGGATAACAAGTGATTGGATAATTGTTTCTAGCAGCCTTGCAGCACAGCCTAGATACATACTTGGTGATCTTGAGCCAGCTAAAACATACAGCCTTCGAATAACAGCTCACAACCATGCTGGCTCGACAATAGCCGAATATGTTTTTGACACGTTACACTTGACAGGTTTGCCAATTAGTGAAATGGATGATGGTAATACACCGCAGGTAGCATCAATTTTTCGAGATGTCCACTTTATTGTGATTCTCATAACATCGATCTTTGGAACTGTATTGGCGCTTTTGGGAGCATGTATTTGCTTCAGACATTGTAAGTTCTGAATCTATAAAAACCTTCTATTTTTTCTTTCTTTTTCAGGCGAAAGTAGAGGACAATTCAAATTCAAAAAATTAAAGAGGAAATTGCCATTGCGGGTCTTTTAAAACAGATCGAGCTCGCCGGATGTCGTGGGATCCAACCAGTACATTTATTGATGCCATTGGTTGATCCTAGGTTTGCGGACAAGATCCCACGACATCTGGCGAGCACGAGCCGAGCATTCGCAAGCATGCCAGTCCGCAGACCTAGTGAAAACAGTGCTTCACGCACCAACTCCACCAACACAAGCCTATTATACGTTTTCCTGAAACTGTTTTTTGGTCAAGCAGTCATTTCTATTGAGAAGCAAAATTGACACTGGCATTGGCTACCAAGCACAGATACACAACAGCACTGGCGCTTACTTATGGTGGCGCTACAGTCCAAGTCGGACCAGGGCCTCACCCAACAAACATCTCCAGCCAGCTCGATCCCTAGCAAGCTATCTCCAGTTTCACACGCCAAGTTGGTTCAGGTCCTCTACCACCTCTGTGCTCCACCTGAGTCGCGGTTATCATCTTCTGCGACGACGTCCTTCCGGGTTGGATTCGAAGACTCTACCAGCCGGAGCACTAATTTTCATTCGCTCTACATCACCCTACCATCTAAATCGTTGGACCTTAACTTTTCTGGCTAGGCCAGTGTCGCTGAACAGCTCGTACAGTTCTTCTTCTCCATTTTTGCAGACAGGACCAAACCCCACTCGAAGAATTTTTCTCTCAAAGCAGCCCAAAGCGTTTTCATCGGATGTTGTCATGGTCCATGTCTCTGCACCATACATGAAGACCGGGATGATGTTTTTGCCTTCTAAGTCCAAAGAAGCAGCGATTGGCAAGAGTGATTCTTTGTTTGATTTCAGCGCTTGTGTTGTTGTCTGAGTTGATAGCGGATCCCAGGGCTTCAGACGTTCACACAGCACGGCAGACAAGATCTTAAGGAGACTTATACCTCTGTAGTTGGTGCAGTTCAGGAAATCTCCTTTCTTGAGGATCGGGAATACGATGCTGGGGTTCCATTCATCGGGCATGCTTTCCTCCGGTCAAATTTTGTTATGAGCTGGTGCATTTTTTTTTTTTTTAACTTTTGGAGGAATGCGTTGCGCACCATAAGGAGGTATCCATACCTCCCCGTGTGCCGGACTCTCCAATAAATTATATTGGCATACCGGCTTAACCTCCAAAAGTGTCCCGTAGATCACCCCCTTGGGACCACTTTCGTATTACTTCAAAGGGTGTCCAATCTAGTGCCATCTTAGGCTTGCACTGTCTCACGGAACTGTTGTTCCTCTTCTTTCTTCCTTCTGAGAACGTGATTGACGTAGGCGCAGATCTTGTTCCAGGACTGTTCACTTGCCAACATTTTTCCCACAATATTGTCTGGTGTTATGATGCCGATGCTTCTCTCCAGGTCTTCTCTTTCGTACTCCCATCTGCTGCAGTCTAAGAAGGTATGTTGTGCGTCATCTACTTGTGAGTCTCCGTACTGGTAGGCGGGATTGCTTGTTTTGCCGATCTTGTGGAGGAAGGCATTGAAATATCCGTGCCCGGTGAGAAACTGGGTCACGTAATAGTTAACCTCACCGTGTTTTCGGTTTTTCCACTCGTCCAAATTTCTGATCAGTCTTGCTGTCCATCGTCCTCTGCTCTCCGAGCTCCAACGCTCTTGCCACTTCTGTTTCGTCAGATGCCTAGCTACCATTCCCATTTCCGCCTCCTTGTCGTACACGTACTTCCTTTCCATCGCTAGAAGATCGATAGGGGTCACTCCAGCGACTACAAGGACGGCTGGTTCCGATACCGTTCGGTAAGAGCTGGCTACCCGTAGAGCTCCGCATCTTTGCACTGCAGCCACATGCTGCCGGTATTTCTCCTGCTTAAGTGCATCTGCCCATATTTCGCTGCCATATAAGAGAATGGAGTGTGTTGTCGCCATCAATAATCTCCGCTTACTAGCTGTTGGTCCCCCAACGTTCGCCATAAGTCTGCTCAGTGATGCCGTAGTTTTGGAGGCTCTTTCTGATGCTGTCTTTATTTGTGTCCAATAGGTTAGCTTTGTATTCGAGCCTCAATCCCAAGTACTTCACCGCCACGCTGCTTCTTATAAGTTCGGTCCCGATATGGAAGTTTATTTATGTGGGGATCTTGTTCCTTGTTAAAAGGACTATCTCGGTTTTCGCCGTCGCTAGGCATAGTCTATGGTCTTCCATCCACGAGTTTGCTCGTCGCATGACCTGGTTCAGCTTCCTCTGCGCACTATCGGTGTCCCGTGCCGTGATTACCGCGGCGATGTCGTCAGCGTACCCGACAAGAAAGGTATCGTCAGGCATCTGCATGCGGAGGATATCATCATAGGAGATGTTCCAGAGGTCCGGTCCTAATATTCACCCTTGCGCTGCACCAGATGTGACTTCCTTCCTTCGCGGGCCTTCTGTGGTCTCGTAAAGCAGCTCTCGATCCCTGAGATAGTTTTTTACCATCCGCAGGAGGTATGCTGGTACTTGGAATCTACGTTCGAGCGCACCAAGTATATCACTCCATCTGGCCGAGTTGAAAGCATTTCGTACATCCAGCGTTGCCAGCAGAACGATCTTCTTTGAGTAGTGGTTTCCTTGTTGGGCGATTTGGGTGGCATGCACTACTTCCTTTACTGCTCCGATGGTAGAACGGCCTCTCCGAAAACCATACTGCCTCTCTGATAGGTCGCCCGACGCCTGTATTGCCGCTGTAAGCCGAGGTTTTAATAGCTTCTCCAGGAGCTTCCCCGCGGTGTCTAGCATGCACAGGGGTCTGTAAGGCGATGGGGAAGACGTATCTCCTTTGCCTTTGCTGATGAGCACCAGTCGTTGCTTCTTCCAGTTCTTCGGGAAGACCCCTTCCTCAAGGAGACTGTTATACATATTCAATAGCAAGTTAGGACATGCTTGGGCGGTCGCTTTCAGGGCTTGTGTGGGAATTCCATCAGGACCAGGGGCTTTTCTGTTTTGCAACGACTGCACAGCTGTTTTAAGATCCTCCTTGTTAAAAGGTGGAATATCCTGTCTTTGGACCGGTGTGTTGTCGGGTGGTCTTGGAGGATGAGTTGGGAATAGTGTTTCCACAATACGTTCCATATTTTCTTCGCTAAGAGCTGGTGCATGCTCCTAATCAAATCATCTCCAGCTGCTTTGTACAGTTCGGCGGCTAGCCCATCTACTCCGGCAGGTTTGTTCGACTTAAGTTTATCTTCACTTCGTCCATGTCGGGTGGGTGGAATTGTTGGCCTTCTGCACCCAAATTGAATGGTTCTGTATTGCTGGCGGAGTTTTGGCTCGGAAAAGTGGTATTTCCATATCCTCAGCACTGACTGTGGTTCCACTACGATGTTCACATGATGGTCTCTACAGGCTTCGGTTCGGGGTGCATAAGCCCTGGAGGTTTGTTCCCCTTTTTGTAGAACTTTCGAACCTCGTTCCTATTGTGACATCCCTCTATCTACTTGAGAAGTTTGTGCTCCTCACTCCTTTTCTGCTCGTAGAGCTCACGAGCTGCTCGTGTCCTTCTTTGCCGTGCCGCCGCTTTGTATGCCTCTTGTTTAGCTGCATGTGCTCGCCGGCATTCATCGTCAAACCAGGGGTTTCGTTGTGGTGGCCGTGCACTTCAGAGGTGGCGTCTCAGATGGCTGCTTGGCAGTGTTGCCACCGGTTCTCTATATTTTGTGCTGGATGTACAATTCCAGCATTTTGATTTTTTGAATTTGATCGAACTCAATGAAGGTCTTTTACTAACGAATGTTTTGTCTATAGATCCAAGGCAACTGCTTAACCGAGATATCAATTCAATGCGGCCACCTTTATCCGAGGGCAAGGACCCAAGGCATCAAAACCGTAAGAACTGCGAAATGACAAAAAATTCACAAAGTACAAACTGTTTTGCCTTTTTTGCAGGTCTTGAGCGAATTCCTGAGTATTCAGAAGATATCTATCCTTATGCGACGTTCCATCTCCCCGACCATGAGAACCAATCAGGTAATGTCAGTCGCATTGGAATGGTATATGAACCCCGGGATCAAGATACTCTAAAGAGTGCAAATATTCAACGTTCAACAACATCCGGAGCAAATTTAAGCGGTCGATCAACGACACCCAGTGGAGTGGATAAGAATTCCGTTGGCACTAATGAGAAGCGTCAAAAGCGAATTTCAAACACCATCAAGTCAGAATCGGAGGAATATGATTCGCTTAACTCAGATAGTGATATATCGGCTGACAGGAATGGCAATAACAGTCGCACCGAATCAAATAGTCATCTGGAGGAGCCAGCTATGTGTGCCTGTACATAATGAAAGAATTTTTATGTGAGATTTTAGCCCCTAAAAATGTGCAATTCTTTTCAGCACATGGTATAAGCCCTATTTCCCGAAGCTGTGGAAATAAGGAACGGCTTTCAGTTTTTAATAGAACCCCGCTTCACAGTAAGTTAGTATTTGTTCCTCTTGATAAAGTGTAGTTGACGTAGCTGAATTGCACCGAGTCTTGTCTAAATAATTTTTCGACATCAATAACACCAAGCATGGCACATGATACCTTGGTTAAAATAAAGGGTCCGACGTTACAGTCGGCCACTCCTTGCTTCACGAAAACTTTCTGCCACAGCAGCAATATTCTCGGGTGTACGCACTAATTTTGGCTCTCACGCTTTGGTTTATCGACGAGGATGCCAGTTTCTTTCACTTTTTTGACAAGATAACGAACTCGCGGAGCTGACCGTGCTTCTCTTCTTCCAAAATCCGTACCCAATTTTCGTACACATTCTACAACATTACCATGATTTTCAAAGTAATGTCGCAATATTTCCCAGCGTTGTTCAAGCGCATACACAACCATATTCGTTCAGCGGAAGGATAAAACTAAACAGCCTGATTCTCCCCCTTGTGAGGAATCACAAGTCATAAGCCCTAATGACTATTTCTTGTGAGGATATTTGTGATTGGATAACATTCTCCCATAATCCTCACAACTTAATTCACAACGAAACTCACCACAGCTAAGGTGAATATGGAAATGTCATCATGTTCTCATTGAAGGAGATCACAATTTCGATTGTTTTTGTGACTCTCGCAAGTTGTGACTTTGGGGGAGTCACAAAATCAATTTCACCTCTTCTTATGACTTGTGGGGGTATCAGTGATGATGGGGAGAATCGGATTGTAATTATCTGTCAAATCAGACATGAGCTAAGTGTTGCCGGACCCTTTATATGTCAATGATGGATCGTCTTTCTCCATGAGTTCATTTTTATCATTTATTGGAAGGAAAACTTCTTTTCAATTCAGCCGTTAACTACACTGACCACTAATCAAAATATCTTACTTAACAAGCCACCATCATTGCACATTTGTAAATTAGAACGTAAATATAGTTGCAAGTAATAATCCATTAAACTAGAAGCACTTGCTTTTACTCCGAACTAACCCTGGATCTTTACATCCTCGTATTGTTTTTTGTAAAATTCCATATTTTTCTTAGAGCTCGTCTGTTTCGGTTTTGGAATTTTTAAAATATTGTAATGACTGAGCATTTCAGGGTCTTACTTACTAACTCAATGTGGCGCTACAGTCCGGTGTGGACTTGGGCCTCAACCAACAGTCTCCGCCAGTCAGCTCGGTCCCTAGCTAGCTGTCTCCAGTTTTGCACTCCAAGTTGATTGAGGTCCTCTTCCACCACCTGAGTCGCTGTCTTCCTCTCCTTCTGCGTCCCTCGGGAATAGTGTCGAAGGCTTTTCCGGGCCGGAGCATTGGTGTCCATGCGCTCTAAATGACCGAGCCATCTGAGTCTCTGGACCTTGACCCTTCTGGCTAGGTCCACGTCGTTGTACAACCCGTAAAGTTCGCTGTTGTATCTTCTTCGCCATTCCCCATCAATGCACACGGGGCCAAAGATGACCCGAAGAGCTTTCCTCTCGAATCTCATCCGATTTTGTCAAGGTCCATGCTTCTGCACCATACAGCAGAACTGGGATGATGAGGCTGTTGTACAGTTTTACCTTAGTTGCTCGAGAGAGGGCTTTTCCACTCAGTTGCTTTCTTAGCCCAAAGAAACAACGATTAGCAAGAGTAATTCTTCGTCTGATCTCGGCGCTGGTGTTATTGCCCGTGTTAATAGCGGAGCCTAGGTAGACAAACTCCTCTACTACCTCGAAGTTGTATGCGTCTATTGTGACATTCCATCCGAGCCGTTGCGTCCGTGTTGTGTGTCCTTTCTCGAAGACAGCATATACTTCGTTTTTCCCTCATTTACCGCTAAACCCATTTTGCCGCTTCTGTCTCTATTCTTGCAAAGGCGCCATTGACATCACGCTGTGTTCTTCCCATATCATTGGCGTACGCGAGAAGTTGAACAGATTTTTGGAAGATAGTGCCTCTGGTGTTGACGGTGGAGTTTCTTCTCAAGAACGATGTTAAAGAAATCGCACGACAGTGCAAGGCGATGCACTGAATCCTTTTTTGACATCGAAAGATTCCGTAAGCTCATTGCTAACCTTGATAGAGCAGCGTGAGTTCTCCATCGTCATTTTGAACAAGCGAACGAGCTTGGCAGGGATGCCAAAACTAGACATAACCTTATACAGTTCGTCTCTGTAGATGCTGTCATACGCGGCCTTGAAATCGATGAAGAGGTGGTGGGTATCGATTTGGAGTTCATAGGTTTTTTCCAGGATCTGCCGCAACGTGAACATTTGGTCGCTGGTTTACTTTCCTGGCCTGAAGCCACATTGATAAGGACCAATCAGATTGTTGACGAAGGGCCTCAGACGTTCACACAGCACGGCAGACAAGATCTTGTAGGCGATATTAAGTAGACTGATTCCTCTGTAGTTGGTGCAGTTTAGAGGATCTTCCTTTTTCAGGATCGGGCAAACAATGCTGAGGTTCCATTCATCGGGCATGCATTCCTCCGACCATATCTTACAGATGATTTGGTGCATGCTCCTATCTAGCTCGTTGCCTGCAGCTTTGAACAGCTCGGCAGCTAGACCATCTGCTCCAGTGGCTTTGTTGGATTTCAGCGGTGATATTGCTGTTTTCACTTCTTCTAGGTCGAGTTCATGGAATTGTTGGCAATCATCGTGTTCGATGAAAGGCTTCTGTCTGACGGCGGGGTTTTGTTCGTCGTCGCCGTTATACAGTCTACAGAAGTGGTCTTTGGTCTTTCCAAATCCCCAGCATTGACTGCGATTCTACTATGATGTTCCCTAGTTTATCTCTGCAGGCATCGGTTCTTGCTCGATGACCTTGAGCCAGCTGTTTTACCTTCTGATAAAACCTCCGAACTTCATTCCTGCTGTTGGCTCTCTCATCATCTTCGATCTGACGGCTTCTCATGCTCTCTCTTTTTTCTCCTGAGAAGCCGTTGTCGTTCTTCTCTCCTCTTTTGCTCGTAGAGCTCACGAGCAGCTCTTGTCCTTCTATGCAGCGCCGCTTTGTATGCCTCCTGCTTGGCTGCATAGGCTTGCCTGCATTCTTCGTCAAACCAGGGGCTTAGTTTTGGTGGCAGCACATTAGAGGCGGCATCTCTAACTGCTTTCTGGCACTGTTGTCACTGGTCTTCGATACTTGATGTTGGCGGCATAGAGGTTACTTTACACTCGATCATGGAAGGATCTGGCGATCTTTTGCGATTGTAGCCGTCCCAAGTCGTTCAACGGTATATGCTCTAGTGATAGCATTCCTCCCTCTTAGATATTCAACCGCAATACCCGCGCCTCCAGGAATGCCCATCAGTTCACCCTCGAGCCCAACTTCGGTCGTACGGCCATGTTAAGAGAATCGTTTTTTAGCCGTAGTAAGCGAATGTAGAACACTCTTCCACACTCTGTCTTCCCCGGTCATTGCAATGTTCAAAAATTCAAAACCAATGTTAACCGACACCTCATCCTAAACCCTCTCCGTCTATTATATTTTCCCAAACGCTCGCACTGTGCTTTGGCATAAAAATGGAATACAAACCCCTTGAGTTGAGTGCGTGCTCAAATTTTTAATTCGTTTCTTGAAGACGTTTTGATGTTCTAATTAAAACAATTTACTTTAACAATATTTTGGTATGTATACCTTTTGCATGGTTGCTAAACAGCTCAAAAGTGAGCTGAGCTCAGCTCATAGCTCAGCTCAAATTTTGAGCTAGCTCACTTTTGAGCTATGTACCATAGCTCAGCTCACTTGAGCTGAGCTGAAAGTGAGCTGAGCTGAGCTAAAAGTGAGCTGAGCTGAAAGTGAGCTGAGCTGAAAGTGAGCTGAGCTGAGCTAAAAGTGAGGTGAAAGTGAGCTGAAAGTGAGCTGAGCTGTACTCACTTTAGCTTAGCTCACCCAACAGCTCAGTTCACCGACAGCTCAGCTCAACCATCAGCTCAGCTCACTTTCAGCTCAGCTCAGCTCAAGTGAGCTGAGCTCAGCTCAAGTGATCTGAGCTGAAATGTGCGCTTTTTGCAACCCTGACCTTTTGTAATAAAAATGAATTTGCAAAACAATTCCGAAGCCAGGCAGAAACACTTTGGCTTACCTCACGCATATTTTCACCATTAATCGTTAAGAGTGTTCCAAAACTGACACTCACGCCAAGCTTATCACAGATGTGATAAAGACGGTTTTGGAGCACTTTGTCTACTAACTTTTGGTATTTTCGAAATCGCACTGTGATTTACTTTTGTTTTTTTTTTGTTTTTGTTGTTGTTGTTGTTGTTTTCTTTTGTTTTTGTTCTTTTAATCGGTTTTTTCAATGTAGAAATTCTACTTTCCTGTTTTCTATTTCGAAATTTTAAAAGATTTTGAAACATCAACAGTAACAGCATGGACATCGACCACAGACTATTCGACCCACCGACAAAACAATCTTCACAATCCAGCAGTCAACAACAGCAGCAGCGGCACATACTTCAACAGCAGCAACAACACAACAACACAACAAATATCACCGGTCCACCCTATGCCAAAGTTTTTAAGGACGAACCGTCTGAAATGTGCTCAACGCGTATTACCCAATCGGGCTCATATGTCGAGATTCTAAAATCCACAGCATACCAAAACTTAAATATCGAAAGTCAAGGACAAAAGTCGTCGTCTTCAGCAGCAGCAACTAGTGTAAGTGGCAGTGGTGGTGGTGGTGGTGGTGGTGGTTTTGGGGCTACCTTCGCAGCCAGTGTTGGCTTGAAGAAATCATCATTAAATGGAAATCCATCATCGTCGTCGTCATCGTGGCAAAATAAAAGCTATGGCGATTTTCTAACAATAACACCCCGTCGAAAGGGCAAACTTCTATCGACATCAGCAGCTATTGGCAACGATCACTACCAGCACAGCATCGAACCACTGCATTTGCTAGGCGTTGACAACAATTCAACCAAAAATTACGATTACAGAACCATGGAAACAACAATCGGTAATGCTGATACGATATTGATCGGTTCAGCTGTATACCCGAAGGTTAATAAGTCTTACTGCGCCAGCATATCGAATCTTTCGTCGAGTGTCAACTTTGACAGCAGAAATGTGAGTGATTTGCATCAAATATCAACAGAAAAAAATCTAAGCCCACCGTCGGCATTTAGCGATGGCGCTGAAAAATCTTCTCTATCGTAAAACGCATTCCTCGATTCTTGTTTTATGTCACGACAAATAACATAACATATCAAATTATTCAATTATTTTACTTTAGTTAGAGAAGACAATTATTACATTAAACAGTACAAGTCATCTAGATAATAAGCAAAAACCTTATCAATTATTCGGTCAAATTTTGAAGCTGTTTTTCTTTGAAAACTTAACATGTCAATTCTAATAATTAAGTCATTTGTTGTGATACTAAAAATCTGTATGAGGAAAAACCAAAAAATACTAATCTGCTAATGTAACTCTGTTGTTCTGTTTCACTTTTGTTTTAAGAAACTTGTAATATGCGATTATTACTACGGATGCAATGAAAATGTACACTCGGGCGTATACGTGTTTTTTTTTTACTTTAAACGCTTCTTTTTACTTTTTGTTTGAGAACCTTACGTTTTTTGTATAAATTGTTATCTCTTTATTTTTAACAACCTCAAGAGTAGAGTTCTTGTTAATGACGACGATGAGTAAGCCGAGTTAATGACTCAAAGAACAGTCCGACTGACTACTTGAAGTCGTGGCAAGGAGGACTGGATATGAATCAAACCTAAATATCAATCGGCTGTTGGATATCCGACTGAAGTTCCATGAGCATAGCTCCTTCGACCAAATAAATATCAGTTATAAATTGTACACCTCTTCTCAGATCTAGATATTTGCTAAATATTGAATTAATATCGATCCTTCCCGGAAGAATGTATTAAGCGACATTTTAAGAATTTTACAGGAGACGAAAAAAACCTCCTGTGTAGGCAATTATTTCTGTATTTTAAAGTGATAAGCATAATTTTGATTGAGATTTAGGCCACATTTTTTTTGTAACTTTTCAGATATGAAAATTGACAGATCACGGATTCAGTTGATTTTCTGATAAGTCGTCTTCTTCATCAGTCTCTGGTAAAACATCTTCCTTCTCACCAACAATTTCAATGATTTCTCGGTATTCCTGGATATACCGTTCGGGGATAAACTTCTACTTGAGTAGAGTTTTTGAGTCCTTTTTCTTTGGCCCCGATATTGGCAGTTTTGCGATAAATAAAATATCAAGCTCATCAAAATTTTCAAGACATTTAACTTGATTTCGAGTTTGGCACAAATCCAACGTGTATGAAGGTGGTTCCATGTCTCCAAACTTAAATATTGAATACTTGATGTCACAGGATGACTTAGAGCAGCCATTCTCTAAGTGTGTTCCGCGGAACCCTAGGGTTCCGTGATAGCCTTGTAGGGGTTCCGCAAGAAAAAAATACACCTCTCTCTGTTATCTTTGATAATACAATAAACATTTCATATAAAATGTGTTGAATTGATTCATTTTTGCCAATAGAAAAATCCATTTGTACTATCTGAATGCATTCATTTTCCAATCACCTCCTTTTTACAGTTACATGTTTGCCAGAAACAAAGTTTCTGCTGCATTCTGATTGTATCAATTCTGTACATTTCTTCTCAAGGAAAATATTCCCTTCAGCTGTAGATATCGAACGATCGATTGGCACCATTTTGATTTCAAAATATTGTGTTTGTGTGACAAAGAATAAAAAGTGATAATACAATTTTGAGAGTTTTTTTTTCATTTTTAATCGATCAGAGGGATGATAATGGAAAATTTTTATTCTGGATATAAACAAGGAAATTAAGGGTTTCAAAAAGAATTTGAACACAAAAAAAATTAAATAAAACCTTGGAGCTGTCCGGGCTATTTTTTGTACTAGTGTCCGGACACTTAAAAAAAATCGATAAAAAAACGCAAAACTCAATTTTTTTCTTTAGTTATTGGAAGTTCATTATACTTTCTTTGAAACAAACTCCTATTGATTGCAAGATCTCACAAGATCAACTATTCCTAGTAGGTATATTTTTCCAAGGTCTGCCACCAGTTTTTTGCTAAGAAAACAGCAGAACAGCAGCGACCACAACTTTTCCGTTATACATTCGATCAGCTAGAAACTTCGTATGTATATGTGGAAAATGTTACTGATTCTGTATTTTGTTGTTTTTTGCAAATTCTGTGCTTAGTTTCTCTTTTATTCTCCATATTGGCAAAATCGTCCGGACACTGGGCCTGTCCGGAGACTGGTGCAGTTACTTGTTATGTAAGTCACTAATAATATACTGTTCCATTGCACTGTTCCTATGCTACTTAATAAAGAATACACTTTTCAAAACTAATGTTTTATTATAGTTGTAAGGTTCCGTTAAGTATTTCGTTTTCTAAAAGGGTTCCGTCACCAAAAAAGATTGAGAACCGCTGACTTAGAGAACAAAAAAATGTTGGATTCAGATATTTTAAAACAAGTTTGTTCCCTAGTTTTAACTCCCTGCGTTGGAAAATATTTCAAAGCTTCTTTCTTCCAGTCGCGAAAATCATCTATAGTTAGTTTTATAACCTCGTAAGGCCTTGGATTTATCCTAGAATTTGCAAACATGGTTATCCATTCCTTCGGCGTCCAAATTGTTCTTTTTTTGACGAATCGCTCTATAGTGGCATGAACAGAGTCAACAGGCATATAAGTATGTCCTGGCAAAAGAAAGGTGAGAGAGATTTGATTTATGTTCTTAGCTTTCTTTTGAAGAAACAAAAAAATCATTGTCATAATTGTTTTGGCCGGGAAAGCTATCGCAATACAGGGCAATGGAAGTCACAGTTTCTCTGGCATCAACAATACTTAAGTACTTAAAGAGAATTGAACAAATTTCATTTGCTCCCCGCATTCCATCAATCTCACCCCAAAGAAAAGCATAGCCCTTTTTGAGTTCCACTTTCATAGATAGTCTCGTTATAAAATGAGTACTTTCTTGAATAGTAAAAGAGCATGCTTTGCGTATGTGGAACGTTTAAGACTTTCTGTAGATCAAAACTAGCACACACGAATGATGGACAGTTTTTGGCCTTTTCCTGATCACCCATAAATAATTTTTGGCTGTTTTCCATTTGTTGGAAGTGCTTCAAAACAAGAACTTTCTCTTTGTCCTCCAACACGCGGGATTTATGTGCTTCACAAAAGGTGCAATTGTACGTAGAACGGAACGTAGATGCCAATATTATAGGGTTTGCAAATCCTTCGGAATATTTTTTCGGAAACAGCATTTTTACCTTCTTCCACTTGTTTTGATTTATAGTTCCTGTATAGATTCGATATGCTAAAGTATTTTGTTGGCAGATAAGTGCGATTGGTCGTGGATCGGCAATAGTTTGATGGGACTTTTGGCAAGCTTTCTATAAAACTGCAAACAGCTACTTTAAGTTCTTCTGAAGTAGCATTTGCTGGAAGAGTTTTACCTCTTTTATCCGTAGCTGATGTATTTAATGCAGTTTTTTTTCAAGAGCGTACGACACAACCCGGCTCGAAATATCTAGGGTCTTAAGTAAGAACTGCATACAAACTTGTTCTTTCTTCCCTTCAAAATTGATGAAATATTTTCTTGTTTCTGTTTTCTTTTCGGCATTTTTGGTTCGTCGTCTTTTGATGGGAACCTGTTCAACAGGAGACAAAATCCAATCTATTCGCTGGACATACGGCAGCTTCCAATACTAATTGAAAATGTCTTGCCTTTGCGAATTAGTGAACTTTGTTCCACATTTGTTTTGGCAGCTTTTGCACGGATTTGCTTGCAAAGATTTTTTTGGCTTGATTGCCTTTTTAGATCTCGCATCCACCACTCCCTCATTATAATATGCCTTCTTTTTTTGGGGATGGGTTCCCATTTCGATATCACTTGAATCGTCCATAGTCAATTATAGTGCCAAGAAGAATTTCCATTAGTTTCAAAGGGATCTGATTCTGATCCTGATGTGGATAGCGTTGGCGAACTAAACACAGAGGGTTGAATGGTTTCCAAATGCGTTACCTTAGAAATAAAAATTAGCCTTTTATTTACCGTACCACTAGGCATAATTAAAATACCACTTTAATACGTTAATCGACTTACTTTAATTCCGTCACATTGTTCATTCGACAATGAATGATTCAATTTTCAAAGAAATTTGAAACAGCCTACTAGATTCATTATTAAAAAGTAACGTATTTAACTGACTACTAGATGAAATTGTTAAAGCGAATGGAAAGCACAAAACAATAGAATAGTAGAATGAAGTTTAAAGAAGTATAAATGCAGAGTTTTAGTTGCATTATAAACCTAAGGGAAAATCTTAAAATTTTTCAAGACAAATGTTATGGGTAGAAAATGTATCAAGCAACAACAAATGGAACAGCTTTCCGGTAGCAACATGTTCTAAGCGACAATATCGGTTGAACTATGCGACATCTGACAAAATTTTTTTGTGGAAATTTGGTTGCTTAAGACAATAAGATTTTCAAAAATGTCGCTTAGCATAATTTTACTGGCGGATAAAACAAAATTTCAGGAAGCAACATTATTCCAGGGAACGTTTGGTCTACAATGCTCCAATTCTTCAAATAATAATTTGTATATTCTTTTTCAAAATCTACCCTAAGGTCATTTATGCAAGTCGCAAGTAAGAAAAACACGTATACGCCCGAGTGTAACATTTTCATTGGATCCGTAGTCAAATATGAAATCTCAAAATATAAATCGCCAACTTCACACATAATTATCGTAAAGGTCCCAATCGTTTGTGCTCATATTGGTTTGCCAACTTAATAGACGACTTCTATTAAGTTTTTGAAACAATAGCGGACCATATTTCTTATCTAATCTTTGCTTGCTTGCCTGCTTAAGATGGCGCTACAGTCCGTTGTGGACTTGGGCCTCAATCAACAGTCTCCAGTCTAGCTGTGTCCAGTTTTGTACTCCAAGTTGATTGAGGTCCTCTTCCACTTGTGTGCGCCACCTGAGTCGCGGTCTTCCTCTCCTTCTGCGTCCCTCGGGCACAGTGTCGAAGGCTTTCCGGGCCGGAGCTTTGGTGTTCATGCGCTCTAAATGACTGAGCCATCTGAATTTCTGGACCTTGACCCTTCTTGCTAGGTCCATGTACCACGAACCGTAAAGTTCGCTGTTGTATCTTCTTCTCCATTCCCCATCAATGCACACGGGGCCAAAGATGACCCGAAGAACTTTCCTCTCGAAACAGCCTAAGGCACATTCATCCCATTTTGTCAGGGTCGATGCTTCTGCACCATACAGCAGGACTGGGATGATGAGGGTGTTGTACAGTTTTACCTTAGTTGCTCGAGAGAGGGCTTTTCCACTCAATTGCTTTCTTAGTCCAAAGAAACAGCGATTAGCAAGAGTAATTCTTCGTCTTATCTCGGCGCTGGTGTTATTGCTCGTGTTAATAGTGGAGCCTAGGTAGACAAACTCCTCTACTACCTCGAAGTTGTATGCGTCTATTGTGACGTTCTGTCCGAGCCGTCGGTGTTGGGTGTCCTTCCCCGAAGACAGCATATACTTCGTTTTTCCCTCATTTACCGCTAAACCCATTTTTGCCGCTTCTATCTCAATTCTCACAAAGGCGCCATTGACATCACGCTGTGTTCTTCCCATTATATCAATATCGTCGGCGTACGCGAGAAGTTGAACAGATTTATAGAAGATAGTACCTCTGGTGTTGACGGTGGAGTTTCATGTCAAGAACGATGTTAAAGAAATCGCACGACAGCGCATCGCCTTGTCTGAATCCTTTTTTGACATCGAAAGATTCCGTAAGCTCATTGCTAACCTTGATAGAGCAGCGTGAGTTCTCCATCGTCATTCTGCACAAGCGAACGAGCTTGGCAGGGATGCCAAAACTAGACATAGCCTTATACAGTTCGGCTCTGAAGATGCTGTCATACGCGGCCTTAAAATCGATGAAAAGGTGGTGGGTATCGATTTGGAGTTCAAAGGTTTCTTCCAGGATCTGCCACAACGTGGAAATTTGGTCGATGGTTGACTTTCCTGGCCTGAAGGCCAATCAGATTGTTGACGAAAGGCTTCAGACGTTGGCAGAGAGGATCTTGTAGGCGATGTCAAGCAGACTGATTCCTCTGTAGCTGGCGCAGTTGAAAGGATCTCCCTTTTTCAGGATCGGGCAAACAATGCTGAGGTTCCATTCATCGGGCATGCACTCCTCCGACCATATCTTACAGATGAATTGGTGCATGCTAGACCATCTGTTCCAGCAGCTTTGTTGGATTTCAGCGGTGATATTGCTGTTTTCACTTCTTCTAGGTCGAGTTCACGGAATTGTTGGCAATCATCGTGTTCGATGAAAGGCTTCTGTCTGACGGCGGGGTTTTGTTCGTCGTCGCCGTTGTACAGTCTACAGAAGTGGTCTTTCGAAATCCCCAGCATTGACTGCGATTCTACTGTGATGTTCCGTTGTTTATCTCTGCAGGCATCGGTTCTTGCTCGATGACCTTGAGCCAGCTGTTTAACTTTCCGATAAAACCTCCGAACTTCATCCCTGCTGTTGGCTTTCTCAACATCCTCGATCTGACACTTCTCATGCTCTCTCTTTTTTCTCCAGCCGGCGCGTTCCTCTCTCTCCTCTATTGCTCGTAGAGCACACGAGCAACTCTTGTCCTTCTATGCAGCGCCGCTTTGTATGCTTCCTGCTTGGCTGCATAGGCCTGCCTGCATTCTTCGTCAAACCAGGGTTTCATTTTGGTGAATGTGTGAAACCCAGCACTGCATTCTGACAACGTTGCCACTGGTCTTCAATACTTGCTGTTGGCGGCATAGGACTCCTTAAGAGGTCACTTGACACTCGATCAGAGAAGGATCTGGCGATCTCTTGCGTTTGTAGCAGCATTTCCTTGTTTTGGCCGTTTTGTCGGGATATTCGTAACACTACCTTGGCTACGACGACAAGGTAGTGGTCCGAGTCGATGTTGGCTCCTCGGAAAGTTCGAACATCTAGAATGCCTCCTGTCGATCGCAATGTGATCAATCTGGTTGACGGTTGATTGATCAGGAGAGCTCCATGTTCCTTTATGGATGTTGAGATGTGGGAACCAGGTGCTTGCTACCACTACATTTCGCCAATCAGTGCTGTCGTACAGGTACCAGGTGGACTTTCTGTTCCTTATTGTTTCCTTACAACATAAGGGTCCGCTTTGAAAAAAGACCAAATTTAGTATTCAAATGAAAAAAGCTCAAACAAATTATACACGACAGAGAATTCTTCATATAAAAACGAAAATCTAGTTAAAATTATCATAAATCAATAACATAGGTACTTTCTTTTATTAGAAAATTATAAGACAATGAATTACAAGCAAACGAAAACGAACGCAACTTTTGCACAATTATAATGAATAAAGGCAAATATAAGGTCCTTAATGAAGATCCTACCCAACAGTCTTGTTTGTTGGTTAGAAATTAGTTCTTATTTTTAAGCGAACATATATTTACAATTTGTAGTAGAAAATATGATTTGTATCTAGACATTAGGAGAAATATCTTTCATCAATAAGAAGCCTGATTCTCCCACTCGTGAGGAATCACAAGCCATAAGCCCTTGTGACTATTTCTTGTGAGGATTGTTGTGATTCGATAACTTTTGTCGGATTCTCTCATAATCCTTACAAGAAAAGTCACATGTTCTCATTGAAGGGGATCACAATTTCGATTGTTTTTGTGACTCTCACAAGTTATGACTTTGGGGGAGTCACAAAATCAATTTCACCTCTTCTTATGACTTGTGAGGTATCAGTGATGATGGGGAGGATCGGGCTATTATGCTCTTTATTATGAAAACAAACAAACACACATAAACAAATAACATGTATGTATAAATGTATGACTAAAGTTAATAAGTGAAACTAAAGAAAACTCATTAGATAAGCTCATTAGATGCTAGTTTCTTTGTTATCCATTCATTAAATATAATTGTAATCCAGTGTATTTCATATTTATGTAGAAAAAAAACCGTTGAACTTACCTATGTGTGGTAAATTGTGAACATGTGTTATGCCAAATAGAGAAAAAGACAAAATAAAAAACTAAAAGACATCAATTTATCATTAGACATTGAACTTAATGCCAAAATGGTGTATTAGGTTTTTAACATAATTTTTAAATAATAAAATAAATAAAAATGTTATAGAATTAACAAAACAGAGTTTTACTTTAATTACGCAGTCGACAGCACTGGATGAAGATGAAGAAACCGAAGCAGCAGCGGTTCGCTAGGGTAATTCTCCTTCGGATATCCACTAAGGTGTCGTTTGTGGGATTGATGTTTGTTCCAAGGTAGGTGAACTCCTTAAGTACCTCGAAATTGCTGCTACAAACAGTGACGTTTTGTCCTAGGCGGTGGACAGATGTTGCTTTGTACTTTGTTTTGTCCTCATTCACTTCAAGACCAACGAGTCTCGACTGTTCTTCAATGGCGATTAACCTGTGTATACAGCGATTACCCGTTTCGGGATAGAACGCACCAAAGATCAAATTATTCGTCGAAGTCATAGCTCTGGCAATGTCACCCCGAACAAGTTTTATCACGAAATTGTCAATTCTGTTGATCTGAGCCTCGTTGTACAATACTCCGTTAGAATAGTAAGAAGATTCCGGTGTACAAACCGAGACAGCACCGAAGACACTGCCTTTCGAACATCCATTTGAGATGGTGCAACGTTGAACCACACTGGACAGCCATAAACGATCATCGGCCGTATGAGGGCCATGTAGCAAATTCCCTTCGCTCTGGGGTCAAGCCGACTGCTGTAAAACATCCGTTTCGTCAGAGCGAAGACTCATCTGGCCTTAGTCAGAGCAGCATCTATATGTCTGTCGAAATACAGATACTGGTCCAACCAGATACCGAGGTACTTCACTTCACTTTTGCTCGTTAATTGCTGTCCGTGAGGCCCAACGATAACCATGTTGCGCCAATTCTTACACGTATCTCGCGAAGCCTTAGCCAACGGAGTTTCCAGTCGTCGCAGTATCGCTGAATCTTCTCGAAGTCACGTTGCAAGAGCCGTTCTGTACGCAATCAGGTCGTCGGCATACGCAATTATGTTAGTTAAGCTACCTATCAGATCCCTGGTGTAAATGCTGAAGAGGATCGGCGAATTCACCGCTCCCCAATTTCAAAGGTGGTGGTAGAAGCTATGGTTTACTTAAGCCAAGTCTAGTCAGCTTAAGATAAAGGCCCTCTAACGATACGGTGTCGGAAGCCTTTTCCAAGTCAACCAGAACTGCACCCGTTCACTGTTTCTCTGACTTATTCCATTGAATATCCGAAACGAGTTAAGACGTGGCATCAGAGTTGGGCAAAATTTATTCGAATAATCATTCGAATAATAAATAATCATTTTATTCATTATTCACGAATAATGAATAATTTCATTTATTCGAAGAAAATTTATTCGAATGACGAATAAATTATTTTATTCATTATTCGAATAACGAATAAACGAATAACGAATAAAATAAACACAAGAAATTTGGTAGAACAAATAATATTTCAATTTTTTTATTTTATTTTTTTTTTATTTAAAGTTATTTACATAGTTATTGGTTAAAGCTCCTAAGATTGGACTTCTTCACTTGTCTTTGTTTAAACATATTGGCAAGTTTATCATGGTAGCGTATGAAAAAACTTTTTCGACTGATGCAGATGAAGGCAATGATGTATTGTCCCTTTCCCTTCTGGATAGCAATCCAAGACTTTCAGCCTACGGTTTGGGAATCCTTTGATTTTTACAACTTTAGGTTCACACTTTGTACATTTCATCACAATGCTTTAACCACTAGAATATAAAGAGTCGTACTTAAAAAAATGTTCCATTCAACAAAGTCAATGTCGTTTTTGCACAGATTTGATTAACAGACACATTTTTAGCACATTCATTAGAAATTGTTAAGATGTTCGAAATGTTTGGATTTCATAGAGATATATCAATATCAGTGCCCAATTTTCATTTCCAAATCCATAACTTCATTTAAGGCTCACTCATTTAAAAAAATTAAAAGTACACCACAACACAACTTTCATTAATAATGGTACCAACTGCTATATATGCAATATATAAGAATAAAATATTACTAGATTTTTTTAAATTAAATCACTTCCCAGGATACTTCAGGGGATGGGTTGAAGGCGTTTTGCATTGGGTTGGAAGGTGCAATTGCTAGGTAGAATTGGTAGAATTCGTTCAAAAAAAATTTCTCAGCAATAAAGAATGAATGAAGGAATTCGAGCGTCTAATTCCAAAGGAAACGTAAATCTAAAAAAAATTAAGATAAACAGACAAAGAAAGAAGGAATAAAGTCAATTTTATTCGTTATTCAGAATAACGAATGAAATGACGAATAAATTACGAATAACGAATAAAATCACGAATAATTTATTCGCGAATAAATTATTCGTGAATAAATTAGTTGCGAATAATTTTTTATTCGAATAATTATTCGAATAACAATTTATTCGAATAATGCCCAACTCTGCGTGGCATGAATGGTGTCATGCCCGCCTTGAACCCGAACTGGTTATCCGGAATTATCGTGTTGTCCGCAGCCCATTTGGTCAGAGCCCTATTGATGATCTTTTCGAATACCTTGCAGATGCTCGGTAGGAGACTTATCTTAGACTTAGACTTAGACTACTTGTGTGTCCAGCAATTTCAAAAATTCAAAAATAGATGACGCCTACTACGATGCTCGATATGTTTATCGACCGGTTTATTTCCGGCGGATCAGCAGGTACGTTTACGGTCCCTGGTGGCACGCAGCACGGCAGACAATAGCTCTGGTGGATCGGCAGGTTTATTAACGGCCCCTGGTGGCACGCAGGACAAATCTCCTTCAATATTTAAAACCCCTTACCACTGCTGGGGGGAAGCTTTAATACTGAAATGGCGGTGGCTGCACGGTCGGAATTCAGGGGCCTGATTATGGGATTCGCGGCGGATCGTTTTCAATTCGAACTTTCAAATTCGACTCCCATCGTATTGCCTTAGTCTGTCGCCTGCAAACATTGTGACACTTCAAATTCGCCTTCGAATTCGATAATTGGTCGAATTCAAATCAAAGAAGGCGAAAGCGAAAGCTCGCTAGCAAAACGATCTGCCGCGAACCCCATAATCAAGCCCCAGGACAATTTCCTTCTATATTAAAACCCCTTACTACGGGTCGGGGGGGGGGAGGTTGGTGGGGAAGCTTTAATAAAGAAATGGCGGTCGATGGCGGAAATTACTAAAAGCACTCAATTCGAAACCGAAAGTTGAAATGACAGCTAATAGTAGTGACGACAGGTAGTGGTTGTGGTGCTTTTACTACGAAAGTACTGATCCTCATAATGAACTTTACTACTAAAACCGAGTGTGAATTGTACGAATGCGAAAGCTAAACTTTCATGTGTTTCGGTTTAATTTGCATATGTCATGTATCAAGAAATTGCGGGATCTAGGGAGTGAAACGGAAGTCAGTTTCCGATCTTGTTACTTATTTAATCTTTGGTCTGGTTGCGTACATTCGCAAGGAGGAAGGAACCAGGTCGATTGGCCTGCTAGATTTAACCTCTCAGATTCTGCACCTTGTCGACCAGTGCCCATTGACTGGCCGATAAGCTCCATATGCTCCATCTACAAAAAAGGCGATCCGATGTCATGCAAAAACTACTGTGGCATATCCCTGCTTAATGTTGCACACAAAATCCTATCCAACGTACTGTGTGAGCGTCTTAAACCTTTCTGCAACACAATTATCGGCACGTGCCAGTGTGGCTTTAGGCTAGGCAGAACATAATAGACCAACGACTTTCAAGTCGAAACCCACCATCTTTTCATCGACTTTAAAGCTGCTTATGATAGCATCCACCGCAAAGAGCTCATGATGGCGATGTCTGAATTCGGGATCCCGAACAAACTGATCCAGCTGTGCCGCATGACGCTAAACAATACGCAGTGCAGTGGGCAAATGGGTAACAGCTCATCCGAGTTATTTCAAACATGCGCAGGGTTTAGATAAGGAGATGAGCTGTCATGTGACTTCTTCAACAGTCCTGGAGCAGATAGTGCGCAAGGCAGGTGTGAGCACGGAGGGCACTATCTTCAGCAAATCCACCCAGCTCCTAGGCTATGCGGACGACATAGACATCATCCGTCGATCCAAGAGAGCTGTGCTTGAGGCCTTCACCGCGGCCACCACCACTAACGTGGGTGATCGCGGTCGTAACCGGTACAATCGCCGCCGAAACGGGTAATCGCTGTATCCACAGGTTAATCGCCACTAACGTGGGTGATCGCGGTCGTAACCGGTACAATCGCCGCCGAAACGGGTAATCGCTGTATCCACAGGTTAATCGCCACTAACGTGGGTAATCGCGGTCGTAACCGGTACAATCGCCGCCGAAACGGGTAATCGCTGTATCCACAGGTTAATCGCCACTAACGTGGGTAATCGCGGTCGTAACCGGTACAATCGCCGCCGAAACAGGTAATCGCTGTATACACAGGTTAATCGCCACTAACGTGGGTAATCGCGGTCGAAACCGGTACGATCGCAGTCGAGACTGGTATTACACTTACCTTCGACGAACTGAATACTTCACAAGAAGCCCCTTACCACTGGTGGGGGGAAGCCTTTGTTATATATTCAGTAACTTACCTGTGGTCCTTACTCCTTGGCGGTCGGCGTCAGACTGATTACTTCTCCACGTATTGACTGGTTTGATTCACGTTTGTTTTGGGCTTGTTTTGTTGAGTGTGAATTCTATCACAGTGTATTACAATGTTGCATGTGTTTTTGTGTTTGTGATTTGAATTATGTGGTGTGACAAGGACAAATAAACCGTTTTGTTTTCATTCCATATGTAAATGTAGTAATCTTCACTTTATTCATTCCATTAATTTCTCTAATTTCTACTTTCATGATTTTATTAAACTTAAATTCAAAATCATATACAATAATTGTTGATACGAACATTGATCAAACGCCTATTCCAAGTAGCTTGCTTAATGTTCACTTCACTTTTTTTCACAAAATCAAGGCTTAAATGAAATAAAAAAGTTGAGATATTTAAACGAAGTTGAGTGTTGCTTATAGTTACAAGATAATTTCCACAAAATGAAGGACAAAATAATAATAATGCGACTATTCGGCGCTTGGTGAAGTTGGGGTTACTTTGACATTTGTTGCTGATCCCCTTGGACGTTTGCTCGACACGGGTGTGCCAGTTCCTTTGTCTTGAATGCGTTTCAGTGCCGGAGACATTGGTGATGATGACGACAGTTTGGAAGAAACTGGGTCTAAAAAAGTTAAAATAAATTAAATAAGGAAAAATTAATGAATGAGTGTTTTTGTTTGAGGTTAGGTTAGGAACAGAGGTCGTGCGATCTATATTAGCTGCTGGGCGAAGTTTGGCCAGGCGCAAGACTCGAGGTTGTTGCTAAGGAGGACAGGCCCCGAGCTCGTGCATGGATCCCAGTGGAACCTTCATGTTTAGAAGACATCAATGACCAAGATACCGGACCTCTCTTGTCACGACTGGAAGATCGCGAAACTGGAGGAGCCAAAGGGCTTTTATCGAAGTGCGATAATCGTGATCTCAATAAAGACTGCTGTTTTTCTGGCCCGAAACAAAGGAGTGATTAGATTTCGAAACGATTACGCTCCGTGTTTATAAAAAAAAAATGAGGTAGACGATTCGTGCGAGCCTCCAAAACCCTCTTCAGAAGCTATGTCTCAGGACGTAGGGGAACCCAGTGCTACTATCACCTTCCCATCCTTGGATGTGGATGATGATGAGCCTGGGCCCTCTTCTGTCGCATCACAGTCTTCTTCTGCCAACGTCAAAAGTTTATCCCTAATGGAGATGAACTGTTCCTTTTCGCCATCATAAGCCGTGACGACCCAGACGGGAAAATTTCGGCAAAAAAATGGCCTCTTGTAGAAAACGAGATTCTCAAAGCTATGATGGCGGCATCAGAGAACGATAGTTCTGAGGACTATATCTTTGACGGTGCCGGATGGCGGCGACGCGACGAGTCAAAGTGGTCTGCTGTGGTGACCAGAAATCACGGGAGTTCCTAAACCGTACAATCGCCAACATTGGCTAACTATGGGAAGGTTCCGCCCTTGAAGTTCTACCCGCCGCCGCAGCTCTACCACTCCGCCAGCAGTATTTGGATCCCCCCCTCCTGCAGAACATGAGGAAACAGCCATTATCAAGCTGTTTAGAATGGAAGCTCCAACATTCAAGAAAAAGCCATGGTTGCGGCGAAGGGAAGGACCTCTTGCTTGTGGCAGACAAGAAATCTGACCTGCTCAAGGAGAAAAAGGACGTGTTGAGGTATGGTCTCGGTACCGTACTCGCTGAGTAAAAGGAACATTAAAATCCTAATAGGTGTGCTAACGGGTCATTGCGCCATTAGCACAAAGAACTGGAAGAAGCAACGACTGGTGCTCATCAGCAAAGGCAAAGGAGATACGTCTTCCCCATCGTCGTACAGACCCCTGTGTATGCTAGACACCGCGGGGAAGTTCCTGGAGAAGCTATTAAAACCTCGGCTTACAGCGGCAATACAGGCGTCGAGCGATCTATCAGAGAGGCAGTACGGTTTCCGGAGAGGCCGTTCTACCATCGGAGCAGTAAAGGAAGTAGTGCACACCACCCAAATCGCCCAACGAGGAAACCACTACTCAAAGAAGATCGTT
Organism: Sphaerophoria taeniata; assembly: GCA_943590905.1. Classification (NCBI taxonomy): domain Eukaryota; kingdom Metazoa; phylum Arthropoda; class Insecta; order Diptera; family Syrphidae; genus Sphaerophoria; species Sphaerophoria taeniata. The sequence goes on from OX016543.1 coordinate 4,598,932, forward strand.
CTGCTGGCAACGCTGGATGTACGATATGCTTTCAACTCGTCCAAATGGAGTGATATACTTGGTGCGCTCGAACGTAGATTCCAAGTACCAGCATACCTCCTGCGGATGGTGAAAAACTATCTCAGGGATCGAGAGCTGCTTTACGAGACCATAGAAGGCCCGCGAAGGAAGGAAGTAACATCTGGTGCAGCGCAAGGGTCAATACTAGGACCGGACCTCTGGAACATCTCCTATGATGATATCCTCCGCATGGAGATGCCTGACGATGCCTTTCTTGTCGGGTACGCTGACGACATCGCCGCGGTAATCACGGCACGGGACACCGATAGTGCGCAGAGGAAGCTGAACCAGGTCATGCGACGAGCAAACTCGTGGATGGAAGACCATAGACTATGCCTAGCGACGGCGAAAACCGAGATAGTCCTTTTAACAAGGAACAAGATCCCCACATAAATAAACTTCCATATCGGGACCGAACTTATAAGAAGCAGCGTGGCGGTGAAGTACTTGGGATTGAGGCTCGAATACAAAGCTAACCTATTGGACACAAATAAAGACAGCATCAGAAAGAGCCTCCAAAACTACGGCATCACTGAGCAGACTTATGGCGAACGTTGGGGGACCAACAGCTAGTAAGCGGAGATTATTGATGGCGACAACACACTCCATTCTCTTATATGGCAGCGAAATATGGGCAGATGCACTTAAGCAGGAGAAATACCGGCAGCATGTGGCTGCAGTGCAAAGATGCGGAGCTCTACGGGTAGCCAGCTCTTACCGAACGGTATCGGAACCAGCCGTCCTTGTAGTCGCTGGAGTGACCCCTATCGATCTCCTAGCGATGGAAAGGAAGTACGTGTACGACAAGGAGGCGGAAATGGGAATGGTAGCTAGGCATCTGACGAAACAGAAGTGGCAAGAGCGTTGGAGCGCGGAGAGCAGAGGACGATGGACAGCAAGACTGATCAGAAATTTGAACGAGTGGAAAAACCGAAAACACGGTGAGGTTAACTATTACGTGACCCAGTTTCTCACCGGGCACGGATATTTAAATGCCTTCCTCCACAAGATCGGCAAAACAAGCAATCCCGCCTACCAGTACGGAGACTCACAAGTAGATGACGCCAAACATACCTTCTTTGAGTGCAGCAGATGGGAGTACGAAAAGGAAGACCTGGAAAGAAGCATCGGCATCATAACACCAGACAATATTGTGGGAAAAATGTTGGCAAGTGAACAGTCCTGGAACAAAATCTGCACCTACGTCAATCACGTTCTCAGAAGGAAGAAAGAAGAGGAACAACAGTTCCGTCATATAGTGAAAGCCTAAGATGGCACTAGATGGTACCCCCCTTGAAGTAATACGAAAGTGGTCCCAAGGGGGGGATCTACGAGACACTTTTGGAGGTTTAGCCGGTATGCCAATAAAATTTATTGGAGAGTCCGGCACAATGGACCAGGCCCCCGTGTATGCAACAGTTTCACGCTGTGCACACCCCTCATCACCTAACCTAACCTAAACGTCAATTGTTATCGAAGTGCAAACAGTTATCTATCTTCGAATACAGGACGCAAGTTCGTCTGACTCCATCGTTCACATTTTTCTTTTCTACGATCGGTCAGTCAGTTTAAAGATAATTATGGTGGTGACATGTGTTACCTTGGAGCCATCTAACTTGTGTTGCTGGACCATAGCCCTTCTCATTTCGGGCAGCAATTCTGAAGATTATAGCCGGTTTATTTGAACAATCCACATGAGCTGTGGCCAATGAATTGTTCGCAACTGTACACTGATTTGTAGCACCAACATACACACGCACAAACACCAGCTGTGGTGGTGGCATTTTATCTTTAGGCGTTGATTTCACTGCCAAATAAACCGAGTACTCGATTATTTCTCCTGTGTTTTGCGATGGTGGTGGTTCCCATGTTAGATGTGCGCCCTCTGGTGATTTCGAAATTTTGATTGCCGACGGAGCACCTGGAAACCCGGGTAAACAGGTTTTAAAGCTCGATACCTTCAAGAATACAAAAATTGTTTAGTGTGTTTGATCATTGGACAACAACAACGTTTTCCGCTCACCTCTCCCCATTCTCCACGGCCGCATGTATTGATTGCTGCTAACCGAAAACGATATCCTGTACCTGGTTCCAAGCTGATCCTCGGGTACTCGGACAAGTCCGGCAGATTGTCGGAATCATAGTTGTCAAACATCGAATCATTCAAATGTACGTTCTCGATATAACTCGTCACGGTGTGGGATAAACTCTTGAAGATACCAACGGTATGCCATTGAGAATTGACATCGCTTCTAGAGGGCGGCTGGTCCACTTTAAATGGTGCAGGGGTCTTAGTTTTTTGACTCCGGCGATTTGCTGTCGATACTCCTCCTGAGGATAAAGTTGAATTCGACTGATCTGAAAGACTGGAATTGGATGTACCTGTCGTAGTTGTGGCTGTCGAAAGTGGCTTTTCACTCAGCACAGACATATCACTATTGCTCATTAGGTTTTGCTTCAACTCTGTGGTCTTTTTCTGCTGAGAGTTTGGAGATATCGCCACAAAAGATTGTTGTTGCTGCTGGAGCTGTTGCTGATCGTCAACCTGCGCTTGACAGGCAAAATTTATGATATCCATGACACTTGTTTCGGGTTGAGCAACTCCAACGTTCCCACTCGAACTTCCAAATACTTGAAAGGTTGTTTCCTTTTGACAGCTGCTGTTGTTGACTTGCATCACAGCTTGCAAGACAGCTGCAGACGCTAGAGCATCTAGCCGTCCTGGAATTAGAAGAAAAAAGTTAATATAGGTTTTGGCTAGCCATCAATCACTGTTGCTTCTTACCATTAAATGAAGACTGAGGTGAATCGCCATCGGTAGGAAATACTTCTTTAGGCAGATTGATTGGTCTGAAAGAGAAGAACATAAACAGAGTAAGGAAAGGATTTTCTTAGCGCCGCTCATAAGACATGCCTCCTTTTCAACAGGCGGCAGCGGAAGAACTCCCAAGATGGAATCAACGGTGGCGTCTACAGTTCCAGTCAGGATGAACTACTTAAGGAACACCTTATAGGGCTACCAGCAACCCAGGCCTATAAGGAGCGGTTTCGTCGGCTTTTCCTCTAAACTAAAGACCTGGCCCTCCAGGTTGGGGGTCGTGCGTCGGGGTGACTGCCCGGCCACATAAACAAGATATGGTTCCGAAACACTAACAAGCCTCGGATACGGACGGAATTAATGATGACGACCCACGCAAACGATTTAAGGACAACGAATTTCGGTTTTGCACCTGGAATGTTGGTTCTCTTAACAGACCCCGTGCAGCCGAACAACTGGCGGAAGCCCTTGACTGCAGATATAACTGCCATCCGAGAAATGCGATGGGATGGTCCGGGCCTACGTAAAATGAACAACTGCGATATTTACTACGGCGACTTTCACCGGGAACAAAATCAGCGTCTATTTGGATGTGGATTTGTAGTTGGGACTCGACTCAGGAGGAAGGTCTTGAGTTTCAACTCAGTGACAATCCGCATCAAGGCTAAATTCACCAACGTCAGCCTCGTCTGCGCTCACGCCCCCACTCAGGAAAAGGATGAAGACACCAAAGACAGTTTCTACGAGCTCCTCGACAAGACCAATGAGCAATGCCCTAGCTATGACATTAAAATTATCCTTGGAGAAAGCAGGATAGAGAAGAAATCTTTGGTGGAATAATCGGACGACATAGCCTACACGACACCACCTCCGATAACGGATTTAGGCTAATCGACTTCGCTGCGGGGCGAGACGTAATGGTAGCAAGTATGCGTTTCCCATATCTCGATATCCACAAGGGAACATGGAAATCTCCTGACCAATCAAGTGTCAACCAGATTGATCACATTGCGATCGACGCACGACACTTCTCAAGCATGCACATTCCGAGGTGCCAACATCGACTCGGACCACTACCGTGTTGTAGCCAAGGTACGAATGCAGATTTCCCGATCAAGGCCAACACGTGCAAAATACTAGGAGAAAATTCGAGGTCAAACGGCTACAATCGCAAGAGATTGCTAAATCCTTTTCGGATCGTGTGTCCGAAAATCTCCTCAGAAGTCCTTTGCTGCCAGCACAAAATGTAGATAACCAGTGGCAACACTGCCAAGCAGCCATCAGAGATGCCGCCTCTGAACCACTTTGTTGCGTTTAGAAATGAGATCAAGTCTTTGATCCTCTGTTCGGAAAGCTCATTTAGGTCATTGAAGAAGGACAATGATTTGGTTCTCGTTTTGGCTAGGGCAGGACACTTACACAAGAAGTGAAGAACAGTTTCCTTTTCTCGCTGGTCCAAACAACTACGACAGAAAGTATTTTGGGGAATTCCCAGCTAATATGCGTGTTCCCCAACAGCCCAGTGCCTGGTGCATGTCGCAACGACCCTGGCTTTGTCTTGCCTGGCGCCTGGGTCTGCAAATAAGGTTATTAGTGCGGGATTTATTGTAGGTGGGCCATATCCTTCTAGATATGATACAGTTGGTTAGGCTACTCCACCTGTGGTTTGATTCAGCGAGAAGAATTGAGAAGAACTTGCCCGTCATAGCATCAAGAGGAGTGCTGACTCTTACCGCGAGTGAGCTATGAAGGGCTGATCCTTGCTTAGCAAGCTCGTCAGCCCGTTCATTGCCCTCAAAGCCACTATGACCCGGAATCTAAATAAGAGTGACCTTGAATCCAATGTTCAAGCCCGCTAACTCACTTCGGCATTGTTGAACTAATTTGGGGAATGATGTGGACGAGCCAATCGCTTGAATAGCCGCCTGACTGGCCGAAAAGGTAGCTGTATTGCGGTTTTGATTTGGATCGAAGTTTGAGTAATTTGCATGCTTCCTTAATCGCGAGTAGTTCAGCCAGCAAAGACACTAGCAAACTCAGGAAGCCGAAAAGACCGGCACCGTAAACGCCGTCTTTTCCAGAGATGCTTTCTCCAACGGGATCTGCCAAAAGGCGTCTTACAGATCCACACTTGAAATGAAATGAGTATCTGAAAGGCGCGATAGCAATCCCGGATACGCATCCTTCTTGGTGACCGCATTAACTTTCCTTTAGTCTAGGCACAAGCGATTTTTTCCCGATTTGCGTACCAGAACCACAGGAGAGCTACATGCGCTCGTGCTCTCTTCAATAACACCAAGTTTGAGCATGCGATCCAGTTCCTCATATAGGAGTTTCTGCACCGCTGGAGAAACCGGGTAGTGACGCTGTTTTATGGGCTCTGCATCCCCTGTGTCGATGGTATGTACCACTAATGATGTTTTTCCTAAGCCTTCAACAGCAGAGGACGGAAACAGGTCAATGGCATTTAGATTGTTTAGATTGTTGCTGAGTGAATACGTGCACATTCGGATCAGCATCCGAAGGTACCGAGGCTAATTCCGAGATCAAATGAGGCGCGATATCGAATTCCCGCCAAAAGTCAATTCCAAAGTACAGGTACGGCTTAATGCTTTCCATCGGCTGTCTTCACCCCCCCCCCCCCCCCCCCCCGAACTCAGCTTTGAGAAAATCCGTCCATGTCTGTTCAGTAGCTCCATTCCTTCTAGGCCCAGGCAGCTGATACTGGCACCGCTATCCAGAAGTCCAAGCACAGACTCGCCAAATATGGTGACGTTGGCGTACGGCCGAGGGTCATCCGCGCAACAGAGGGTGGTTGCTTCGATGGCCTTATACGCTTTCTTCTTTTCTTGGAACTTCTTCCTCAGTCGCGCCACCTCGTCCGAGACAGCGCGGTACCGAATATCCGCTTCCTGGCCTCGTAGTAATTTTGCAGACGCTCGTGCAAGGGCAGGAAACTACTATACCAGACGGACATTGCCACTAGAGGGTGCCGAGATGTTGTTCGGCATGGCCGTATCCCACCCCACCGTGGAAGTCCGTTGGCCCCAATCGATGTTTGGACTACCCCACTTACACTACTACTAAATCTAACTTGTAACAATAAATACTTACATTAATGACTCATCAGGACATTGATTGCTTGTTGGACTTTTTTGTAATATTTCACCGCTTTTTATCGTCGTCAAAATATTGGCCGCTTCGGTTTCAGATGCTGTAGGCGTAGCTCCTAGAATTGAACTCTAGAGTTGAGGAGAAACAAGAAACAGTTAGCTGAGCTGATACTCGTGTTTGCGGTTGTCTTACTTTATTCACAGCTTCGTCTTCTTTAATCAGCGAGGAAGGACATTCTCCGATGACATTTATGATATCTGCGGCAACGGCTTCATTGTTCTGATTGCTCATATCATTGGAAGTTCTCTGCTGCAATTCCGTCGTAATATTGGGCCCTTCAGTTGTATCAGGAGTTCGTTCATCTACACAAATTGTCGTCCAGTAAAATACACAAACACAAGAGTATGCTTCGGCCCAATCGAGGTAACCGTCGGAGCGGATTTCCTCGACATTTTGCCTGTCGGAGAGCTTCCTCGAAGCAAAATTCCGCTCCGGCGGTTACCTCGATTGGGCCTTAAACTTACCAACGCCACCCTCACATCCAGCTGATGATTTCTCGATCTTTTCTTGGTTTTCAATATCTGCATCGGCATCGGTTGTGCTTGTTGGTTGTTGGAAGTCCATTGTGTCTGTAACGTCGGTTTCAATTGGTTCGGAGAATGACGAATCAGGTTGGTGGTGACTTTCGCCGGTGATAATTTGCTGTGCTTCCATTTGTTGCTCGGTGCTTGTGCTTTCCGCTTCTGATTCTTTCCCAGTTTCACTACCAGCTCCACCTCTTCCGCCAAATAATCCAAGTTTGAAGTACTTTGGTTTGACCACGATTCCTTGTTTATCTTTTGTCTTAAAACTTGTCGAATGTTTCACTCTGTGAATCGATGTCTTCTGTTCAAATTCAGTGTCTTCGGAGGAGGATAGGTTCTCATTGAGATCACCAGCTAGATTGTCGACTGCCCCGTCCAGTTGTTCAATGATGTCATCGATAGGGTCGCCTTCAATGAAGGCGTTATCATTGGAATAAACAGTTGTTGGTTCACTATTTTCCTGGGAGATGACCTTCTTCTGCGAGACAATTGTTTGTTGTTGAATATTTTGAATGTTCGACTTGTGGATGGCGATTGTATTCGAAGATGCACCTGAAGCGTTCGGTGTTCCGAAGACAAAGTTCTTCTTGCTGGGCATCATGACAAGTTTGCCTTGAGCACCGGTTGTGAGCGTAACTGTTCCAGCACCACTAGAAACAGCATTTGCTGATGAGACAATTGTCACAGTTTTGGGAACTCCAGCCGAACTATTTGCCATCTGGACAGTAACTGCTTTGCCACCCAGCGTTATTGTCTTTTGAGGAAACTGCTGTAATATCTGTCCGCCTTGTGTTGCTTTCGATTGACTTATATTGGCTGGGAGAGTCAGGGTTATTGGTCGGCCATTGGTACTTGAAACTCCGCGCAACATTTTCATTCCACCAGCTTCGGATTGTCCGGCTCCTCCAGATGCCGTTCCACTGGATGTTATCGAGTTCGATTGTGAGCCAACAATGGACACAATATTACCGCCAGCGGATGTAACAACTCCCGTGTTAACCGCCCGTATAGCCGAACCGGTTGTCACAATTATAATCTGTTGATTTGGCCTCAGTTGTTGGCCTTGTTTGTTGGTAATGACAAATGCTGGTTTGCCGCCAACATTGCCGCCGACTTTCCCAATGGGAACGATTGGATTCTTCATGACTATCTTCCCACCAGGAGAGACCAGCTTAACCAGATTGCCAGTTACAACGGTTGGCTTTGCAGATGGCTGAGATGTTTGAACAGTTTGCACTGGATTCTGAGTAACTGTCCCGCCGGAGATGTTCTTCAAAACATTCACTTTTGGCAGAGTTTGGACTGCTACACCGGTGCTGGTCTTAATCAATTGAAATTGTACATTTTGGCCAAGTGACAGTGGTTTCTGGATGAAGTATTGTTTGCCACCAATTGTTGTTGCAGTTCCTATCGATGTTGGTGTTCCTACGGTCTGGCCGGTCGATGTCTTCAAAATGGCTGTCGATGAGCCCTGGGTTGTAGCGATGCGAACGGCTTGACCGCCGGATAATATACGGACTGGAGGATTACCAGAAACTACTCGTAATCCAGTTCCAGTTGTCGAATTTGTATTTGCCGTCCGCGAAAGAACTGTAGCTGGCCTCAGTTTTTGTAGCGAGCCTTGAACGGCAGCAGTAATTGGACCTGAAACTATCGTTTGAATGGAATTTGTTGGTGTGTTTGGTGGCGTTATGATCTTCGGGGTTGACGAAACTGCTTGTGACGCAACAACTATGGAGGCAGCTGGAGACACGGTACATTGCTGGGATGATGTCGTTGCTACCGATTGATGGGCAATTGGCTGAGGTTGTGATATAATTTGTGCTTGCGACTGTGCTACGTTTGATACTTGTTGCTGCCGAATGTTGACCGTTTGCGGTGGCAAGGAGATTTGCGCTTGCGCTTGAGGTGTTTGCTGTTGGGAAGTTGCTAGAATCGGATTGACTTGCTGCTGGAAATGCTGAGTGTTTCCCTGTCGAATTAGATGTACTTGTTTGAGGCCTGCAAGAAATCAAATGCTTTTGAATGAGAACAACCACTTTTTGTCTACCCTACCATTTCCATTGACAGTGTTGTTGCAATTGGTTGGCTGTTGGATAGTTTGGGTCATGATAGTGACTGCAGGAACCGCTGGCTTTGTCAGCGGTGCTAGTGGTTCAATCTTTTGAGTTTGAAGTTCATAGGCTGTGGCAAAAGTTGTGGCAGTCCAGCATAATGCCAGAGAATGAGTAGATGCACGAACGAGGGCCACTTTGACAGCATAAAGTGGCTTACAGACTTCCAAATACCAGAGATCCTTGCAACAGACCTGGAATACCCAAAAAACACTTCATTATACGCTTCTCCTTTGGCTTAAATCTAACAACAACAAAGACATTTCAAGTGGGCTATTCGGAAAGTGTGTTAAATGAGTCACTTGGTTATTTGCTTTGTGACAAGTGTACAAATCCGTCGGCCGTAAAGAAATCACCGTGTGTCGAGTAAACTGATCAAAAAGAAAACTATCAGCCCTATTCTTCAGTCCATCGCATTATTTACTCTCAACCTCTGTCTACCAAGTCCTACTCTCACCTCCACGATGGTGACCACTGGGTGTCTAGTATCTTGGCTGGAGATAGGGTGAAAACCCCTTCGGAAGACTTTGGCGATAGCTAACGAGAGAGGGCCACTGAGGCACTACTGCTTTTTCCAGGTGGCAGCGGAAGAATTCCCAGGACGGAGTCAACGGTGGCGCCTACAGTTCCAGTTAGGTTGAACTACTCAGTGAACACCTTACACACGGGCTACTTCGACATATTTGGAGCTCAGGCAGATAAGGAGCGGCTCTTTGCCCTTGGAGTTTAAATAAGGACCTGGCCCTCCAGGTTGGGGGTCGTGCTCTGGGGTGACTTCCCAATCACATAAAGACAAGTTGACGGATTTACTGATGACGAACCATGCAAACGAAATAAGGACAACGAGATTCGGATCTGCACGTGGAATGTTAGGTCCCTTAACATACCACGTGCAGCTGAACAACAAGCGGAGGCCCTAGACCGTTATAAAGTGGATATAACCGCCATCCAGAAAATGCGATGGGATGGGCCGGCCAAAAGGAGGATGAAAAACTGTGATATCTACTACGGCGACTGCTACAGAGAACAACAACAGCGTCTATTTGGATGTGGCTTTGTCGTTGGAGGCAGGCTTAGGCAGCATGTCCAAAGCTTCAGAGCTGTGCTAGAAGAATGTATAATGCTGGACGGCTACTATCGCAAGAGATCGTCAGATCCTTCTCTGATCGAGTGTCAAGTTACCTCTTAAGGAGTCCTATGGCGCCAACGCCGCCTCTAATGTGCTGGGTTTCACAAAGCCACCAAAACGAAACCCCTGGTTTGACGAAGAATACAGGCAGGCCCATGCAGCCAAGCAGGAGGCATACAAAGCGGCGCTGCATATAAGGACAAGAGTTGCTCGTGAGCTCTACGAGCAAATAGGAGAGAAGAACGACGACGGCTTCTCAGGAGAAAAAAGAGAGAGCATGAGAAGCGTCTGATCGAGGATGTTGAGAGAGCCAACAGCAGGAATGAAGTTCGGAGGTTTTATCGGAAGGTAAAACAGCTGGCTCAAGGTCATCCGACCTAGAAGAAGTGAAAACGGAAATATCACGGCTGAAATTCAACAAAGCCGCTGGAGCAGATGGTCTAGCTGCCGAGCTGTGTTATGACGGGGTCACAATAGACGCATACAGCTTCGAGGTAATAGAGGAGTTAGTCTACCTAGGCTCCGCTATTAACACGGGCAATAACACCAAAGCCCTCTCTCGAGCAACTAAGGTACAACTGTACAACACCCCCATCATCCCTGTTCTGCTGTATGGTGCAGAAGCATAGACCTTGACAAAATCGGATGAATGTGCCTTAGGCTGTTTCGAGAGGAAAGTTCTTCGGGTCATCTTTGGCCCCGTGTGCATTGGATGGGGAATGGCGAAGAAGATACAACAGCGAACTTTACGGGTTGTACAACGACGTGGACCTAGCAAGAAGGGTCAAGGTCCAGAGACTCAGATGGCTCGGTCATTTAGAGCGCATGGACACCAATGCTCCGGCCCGGAAAGCCTTCGACACTATTCCCGAGGGACGTAGAAGGAGAGGAAGACCGCGACTCAGGTGGCGCACACAAGTGCAAGAGGACCTCAATGAACTTGGAGTGCAAAACTGGAGACAGCTAGCTAGGGACCGAGCTGGCTGGCGGAGCCTGTTGATTGAGGCCCAAGTCCACACCGGAGGTAGGTAGGTAGGTAGAAATGGCTGGCCTACATTCGCGTAAGACACAATTAGCGCTGAAGGATATAGCCCTTCACAACTCCAAGAGGAGCATATGCTCTCACTGCCAATGAGTTGTGAAGGGCTGATCCTTGCCTAGCTAGCTCATCTGCCTTCTCATTTCCCTCATAGCCCCTATGGCCCGGTATCCAGATTAAAGTGGCGCTCATATCAAGTTCCTTGAGGGATTCTTGTCAAGAATGAAAGTGGCCTTCCTGAACTTGATCCTGAGCTGATCAGCGGGAGAGTGCTCTTTGGGCTTGGTAGCGTTTCTTTGGCGAGCCTTACTACCCAAAGGTATGGGCGATTTTTGAGAGGGAAGCACAGGGGTACTAGTACCTCCCGTGTTACCTCTAAATGTAGTCTGCTCTGAGGTGCTATTGTCTCTAGCTTCCCCTGAGCTACCTACAATTGTATCCTGAAGTTCATCCTCGGACTCGATGGATGGAAATTTTACACATAAATTGGACGAAGACATAATGAAGGGGTTCCTACGAGTAAGATGGAAAAGAAGGTCTCCTCGGCAGAGCCGCATGCCGAGGGAAGGTATAAACAACAAAAACCGTTACCCACCACAGGCCTCTGGCTGAGCTCGTTCAGGGTTGATTTTTATACTTGAACCTTTAATTCCTGGGCACGGATCTATGGTGAGTGAGGATTTCTGAGAGTTGTGCTATATATGGAGCCAGAACCACACAGCGATCCAATCCAACCTTAGCTATCACCTTCCGACACCTACAGACCAAACTGACCCGACACCCACTAGGAGGGTTCGATCAAGGATTTTCGAAGAGCAGGTAAGTCTGAGGCTAGAATATTTGTCTGTCGTGTGTATTAATCGTTTTTCTGTAAAAATTGGACATATGCGTGACGAATAGCAAGATGATGGTCAATCGAATCGACCCTTACGTGAATATTAGAATAGGGCTGCATATAGACTGCGTTTACCTTGCAAGGTACACTTGCGCTAAGGGTGTACTTGCATCGACACCTCTATCATCAAATGATTAGCTTTACAAGACAAACAGAAGTATAAACTCGAGCTCACCCTGACCTGGTTGTTCCAAGCTTTACGATACCCGTCTCTACCCGACCAAACATAAAGCCGACTCTGAATACCCACGGCACAATGTCCAGCTCTTGCACGAGGCACATTCTCCTCCACTGTATCCAAAGTTATATCTTCCCAATTCATAGAATCTGAAAAGAAAAGTCAACATCAAATTGGCGTCTTTTACATCCAACGATTGAGCAAACCTAAGTCAAGTACGGCCAAGGTGTTTGTGCACTTCCATTCACGTTCGGTGGCTGCTTTGGAATCATTAACAACCAGTGGAACCCAACCTCCGAAAACGTACATTTTACTTCCAACCATCGTGGCGCTATGAAGCGACCTAGGTAGCGGTGCTCGCCCTTTTGTGATGGGTTTGGACCATGTCATTGAGTCGATGTCTAGCAGCCATAGATCCCCCAGGCGACATCCGCTCATTCCGCCGTAAATCAGGAGACTCAACTGTCCGGTATTCTTGCATGCATATGCGACGGCAGTATGCGATTCCCTCGGTGGAGGGCTCTCGCCATAAGTTTTCGGTATCAACCATTTGCCATTCACCGAATAGTTTCCTCTCGTTTCCAAAATGTACAAATCATTCAAATACTTGGGAATGTTGTTTTTCGGATCATCACTTTCATTGGCTAAGCCACCGAAGAGAAATATCCGGTCGGCAACCATCGTGAAGCTATGACCCAATCGTGGACAAGGTGGCAGACCGTTGTCTGGCATTTCAGGTGTCATCTTGCGCCATTCCCATTTTGTGGCTTGCAGTTCGTACAGCTCATTCGAATACTTTCCATATTCAATCATGCCGCCAAATACAAACATCCGTGTTCCTTCCACCACAAAACCATAGGCTGCACATCCCGGTGGAACTTCGCCTTTCATTACCGGCACGAACCACTGATTGCCAACTGCAAGTTTACATGAAAGTTAGCTTTGAAAATACTCAAATTTGAAATCAAAACCTTACCCGTGTTATAGACGTGCAGTTCATCAACGATACCCTCATTTCCTCCACCAAATACGACCATAAGTTCTTTGATATTTATTGCCCTGTGACCGTGGCGTGGCCTCGGTTGGGGACCTGTAGGATTTACAACACGCTTCCAACGAAACGACGATGTGCTTTGTAGAACTGTTTCGTTTTCTTCGGTTTGTTGTTGGGGGTTTTGTTGGTAGTTCTCGAGCTCGTCCAACATATTTTCATTGCGATCATCGGAAGACTCGCAAAAATTAACCAAATTGTAGTCGACTGTAGAGCCAAGGTCGGCCATGTTGGAGTAGAAGTGTTTTCAAGGCCCTTCCTTTCCTTTGCTGAGTGTGTTTCTGAAATAGTTGCCAAAATACTTGCTCAATTAGACTTATGTAGATACCCAGCCATGTTGGTAGCTCCAGAAGCCTCGCATGCACATTCTGCTCAATATTCTAGCTGAATGGCTACTATCCACCAACCCCGAAAGAAGTCGACCAATCTTTCCGACCACAACATCAAAATCTATGATTTCAAGACTAGGCATTGGCCATTCGGCGTAAGGACCAACCACAGATGTTTCCCTCAGGTAACTCACGCCCTCCATGGGGTAAGCCTTGACGTGGCGGAGCGGCTTATGGTAACTACTACTAAGAAGCTTAGAGCTATGCGATCGCGAAACTCGCCTCCCATGGTCGACAGGTCGAAGCGGAGTAGGCTGTTATACCCCACAACGAAGGAGTGTTCCCACCAAGGCACTCCCAACGAGGGACGGCAGCGGATGAATCTCTTTTTTGGAATCAACGGTGGCGTCTTCAGTTCCAGTTCGACCAAACTACTTGGTGAACACCTTTACGGGCTACTTCGACTTATTTTAAGCCCAGGCCGTAAAAGGAGCGGTTATTCCGACTTGGAGTCACATCAAGTGTCTGGTACTCCAGGTTGGGGGTTGTACGTCGGGGTGACTTCCCGGCTACGTAGAAAAAGATTTTGTTGCGAAGCAACAACAGGCCTCGGAAACGGACGGATACACTGATGACGACCCAAGCAAACGTATAAAGGACAACGAATTTCGGATATGTAAGTGGAATGTTAGGTCCCTTAATGGACCGCGTGCTGCCGAACAACTAGCGAAGACCCTCAACTTCTACAAAGCAGACATTACCGCTATCCAGGAAATGCGATGGCATGGACCTATGGTGATTGTTACCGGGAGCAACAACAGCGACACTTTGGATGCGGATTCGTCGTGGTAAGCAGACTCAGGCCAAAAAGACTTGAGCTTCAAATGTGTAAGCGAACGCATCACGACGATCCGAATCAAGGCTAAATTCGGCCTAATATGCGCGCATGCCCCCACAGAAGAGAAAAAGGACGACACCAAAGACAAATTCTACGAGCTCCTCGACAAAACATATGATCAATGTCCTAGCTATGACATGAAAATTGTCCTCGGCGATTTAAACGCAAAGCTGGGAAAAGAGGACATCTTGGGTGGAACAGCCTGCACGACACCACTTCCGACAACGGATTCAGGCTGATCGCCGATTTTGCTGGGGTGCGAAATGTTGTGGTAGCAAGCACCTGGTTCCCACATCTCAACATCCATAAAGGAACATGGAGATCTCCGTCAACTAGATTGATCACATTGCGATCCACGGGAGGCATTCTAGATGTTCGAACTTTCCGAGGAGCCAACATCGACTCGGACCACTACCTCGTCGTAGCCAAGGTAGTGCTACGAATATCCCGACAACGGCCAAAACAAGGAAATGCTGCAAGAAAATTCGACGTCGGACGGCTACAATCGTAAGAGATCGCCAGATCCTTCTCTGATCGAGTGTCCATGGCCATGCAGCCAAGCAGGAAGCATACAAAGCGGCGCTGTATAGAAAGCTGCTCGTGAGCTCTAGGAGCAAAAGAGGGGAGAGGAACGCCGGCTTCTCAGGAGAAAAAAGAGAGAGCATGAGAAGCGTCAGATCGAAGATGTTGAGAGAGCCAACAGCAGGAATGAAGTTCGGAGGTTTTATCGGAAGGTAAAACAGCTGGCTAAAGGTCATCGAGCAAGAACCGATGCCAACATCATAGTAGAATCGCAGTCAATGCTGGGGATTTGGAAAGACCACTTCTGTAGACTGTATTACGGCGACGACGAACAAACTCCCGCCGTCAGACAGGAGCCTTTTATCGTACACGATGACAGTGAACCCGACCTAGAAGAAGTGAAAACGGCTGAAATCCAACAAATCCGCTGGAGCAGATGGTCTAGCTGCCGAGCTGTTCAAAGCAGCAGGCGACGATCTAGATAGGAGCATGCACCAAATCATCTGTAAGATTAATCGGAGGAGTGAATTTCAGATGAATGGAACCTCAGCATTGTTTGCCCGATCCTGATAAAAGGAGATCCTCTAAACTGCGCCAATTACAGAGGGATCAGTCTGCTTAACATCGCCTACAAGATCCTCTCTGCCGTAATATGTGAAGCCTTTCGTCAACGATCTGATTGGTCCTTATCAATGTGGCTTCAGGCAAGGAAAGTATACGATCGACCAAATTTTCACGTTGCGGCAGATCCTGGAAAAAACCTATGAACTCCAAATCGATACCCACCAGCTCTTCATCGATTTTAAGGCCGCGTATGACAGCATCTACAGAGACGAACTTTAAAGAGCTATGTCTAGTTTTGGCATCCCTGCCGAGCTCGTTCGCTTGTGCAAAATGACGATGGAGAACTCACGCTGCTCCATCAAGGTTGGCAATGAGCTTACGGAGTCTTTTGACGTCAAAAAAGGATTCAGACAAGGCGATGCACTGTCGTGTGATTCCTTCAACAAAGTCCTGGAGCAGATAGTGCGCAATGCAGGTGTGAGCACGGAAAACACTATCTTCAACAAGTCCACCCAGCTCCTAGGCTATGCGGACGACATAGACATCATCAGTCGATCCGAGAGAGTTGTGCTTGAGGCCTTCACAGTGATTGAAGAACGGGCGCAACTCGTTGGTCTCGAAGTGAATGAGGACAAAACAGAGTTCATGCTATCAACAAGCGAAGCAACATCTGTCCACCGCCTAGGACAAAACGTCACTGTTGGTAGCAGCAATTTCGAGGTAGTTAAGAAGTTCACCTACCTTGGAACAAACATCAATCCCACAAACGACACCTTAGTGATGATCCGAAGAAGATTTACCCTAGCGAACTGCTGCTGCTTCGGTTTGGCCAAACAACTGGGTTCAAAACTCCTCACTCGAAAGACAAAATGTCTGCTATACAAAACTTTGATTTTACTAGAAAGCCAAGAAAAGACGACTACATTGGCATGGCCACATCAAACGCTCCAGTCAAGAAAGTCTTCTCATGCCAGCCCCCAGGTCCGAGACGACAAGGAAGACCGAACCTACGGTACAAGGACCAATTGACTGCGGATGCCAGAGCGCTTGGTTTCGGCGACTGGAAGGTACATGCTAGGTTCCGTTCGTTAGTGCTCTTAAGCCTCTGTACTAACCTAGCAATGTTAGTTTGCATGAATAAATAATAACAAATAGAAAACGCTTCATAATGCAGAATTGGATTATAAAAATCCGAATCAGTATTTCCAAAAAAAATTAACATTTGCATGCAATTCTGTTAATATATATTTTTTATCTACCCTCTCAGTCTCACAAACGAATCACTTCTTTTAAGAATAATATGTCTGTCTCGGTCTAACACTTAAAGTCGAAATTTTGTTTAATGTGAAATCAAATCGCGAAAAGGACAACACTACAATGGCGACTGTGGGAATGTATGTCACATCATAACTTTGTATATGGAATTTATAGTAGTTGCAGCCTCGTGAATCGACGACAGCGACGTCCGGAACGCGATACAGAACTAAAATCTTGTATATAGAAAAACTGACAGCGCCAAGACGGGACGACTCTCCAACTAAAAATTCTCGAGGCTGAAAATACTTTAAATTCCATATACAAAGATCATAATTACCTTTTGTGGAGCGCTTCAAAATTAAAAAACCAAACTTTAACTTCAGTAAAATATCAGAATAAACATCGCATATTATTTCTGATAAAAGACCAATAATAAAATATCATAAACTCAGGCAAACAACAATTTTAAGTTCACATCACAAGAAATGTCTCGTTCTTTTTGGCTTATTTTTCGAAAAATTGTTTGTTAAATGGCGTCCTCCCGTGCTGGTTTTACTAAACTCTAATGTAACTATTGTGTGCAGTTTTTTTCAGTCCTTTGATCAGGCCAAACAAAATGGCTTCGCCCAAAATGTCATTTTTCATTATTCGGTTTGCAGCAAACGTAACTGACTTCACTCTGATAAAGGTTTATGCACAATGCGATTACACAGGCGTTTTTCTTTTTTACATCTGAACAGAGCTTGAACTGTCAAACGAAAAATTGTGTTTCTTTTTTAGTTCAGAGTGTTCAGAGCATCAAAGTTGTGTTACTTTTTTCGGTGCAGTGCATTAACGCCCATGGAATTAACGCCCGCGGGTGTTAATTCCAATAACAAAAGGAATTTACCACCGCGGGTGTTAAATCCTTTTTGAATTGGCAATAAGGCCCACCATAAAAAAGAACTAACGCCCGCGGGTGTTAATGCCATTTGAAATTGGCACTAACACCCGCGAGTGTTATTTTCTTTTGGAAGAGATCTTTTCAACCTCGGATGTGAACACTTGCGCTGGCATCTTAGACACCTTGGCCACGTGAGTAGAAACAAATTAAACATCACAAATGAAGTTTACAAATTTTACATTTCTAACTTCGTACGATTATACTTTTGGTCATTCAAGACTTATTCGGCATTCTACAAGCACACTATACTTGAAGCCAATTACATCTTATTGTATCTATCTGTCACCTAAAATAACCAAGCTATTTCATTTACATTGAAAGATGGATGGACACAAGCGGAAAAAATTTTGGCCAAAAGAGAATCAATTTGGGGTGTGAAAATAAAAAAATCGCGCGAATTTTTTTATTTTCACACCCCAAATTGATTCTCTTTTGGCCAAAAAATTTTCCGCTCGCTTCGCTCGCGATCAAATTATATCGATCTTGAATTTTTGGTATCGGCTTAAACCTCAATCGAAATGATGCTGAAAATGAATCATTGAAATGCTTGCAAAAATGTAGAACCACTACTTTTCCAAATAAAAGGAAACCTAAACAGCTCTGACAATTTTGTCGACAGCTAATAAAGAAACGTGGTCCTATTTATTTCAATGTGTACTTATACAATACATACCTACAAGAATTTAAGTTTTTTGTTTATTTGTTTAGCATGAACGTTAGTTGTTTAACTTTTTTTTTCATTTGCCCCTTTTGTCCCATAAAAAGTAAAATTTAATTGGGACTACTGACAGGCAATAGTGGGTTAATAATCCCTAGAACTATTTCGGCACTCTTGAGTCTCCAGAGTGGCTCAGAAGTTCCAAAAACCATTTTCGGGACTTCTGACTTCGAGACGAGTTTCCCTGCGCCAAGTTTCTAATAAGAAATTGAAATAAGACTCCATGCGGCTTTATTTCGTCGGACGTTAATTCACGTCACCATTTGTTTCACGTGTGGGTTTTATTTCCAATTAAAATTGGAATTAAAGCACCGCCATATACTTAGCAGCACTTTGTGAGGAATTTCAATTTTTTTGATGCAAATAATTAGGTGAGAATTTGGTGAAATTTAGTGAATCAATTTTAGAATTTAGTGAATCATAGTTTAAAAGTTATTAACAAAATAACGTAAGGCGTATACCTAGCAGCACTTGTTCTGAATTTCAAAAATTTTGGTACCAAAAGATGCGCCTGAATTTGGTGAATCGATCGTAACTATTTTCCGAATTTAGTGAATCTTAATTTGTTAGTTATTAACAAATTAAAAATTATAAACAATTACGTAACGCAATGTCAAAATGACGTAACGTCATCAAAACGATAACATCCCTGAACAAAAACAGCTTAATTCGGAGTCATTCGGAATGTCATTATGTGAATTTGAAATGACAGTTGTTGTCAATAAATTTATTATTCTCATATCTTTATTGGGATTTTCTTCATTCGTAAGTTTTTTCAAATAACTTTTTGTTTATTCACTTTATTTTTTTTTATTTTCAGAAAAATCAGCATGCAATATGTTCAACAAATTCATAAAAATATAAACCACGTTAAACATGAATATAGAAGACACAAAATTAAAGGATCCCTTCCCTTCGATGCCATGCCCAAGCGCACCTTAAATTTTGACGACATCAAGCGCCCAAGCGCGTCTAATCCAACGAGGAGAAGACCAATTCCATTCTATAATTCTTTGAGAAGTTCGATCCCGAACACTAATACATCTGGTTCGGTGAATACAATCTACAATGTGATCACTGGAATGTTCCAGCTTTTGGATAAGACATAAGATGCGCAAGCAGGCCTTCGCCTCTGTCTGCCTCTTCGGCCAGGACAACAACAAAAGCATTTCTGGTGTGTGAGCTTGGGGCGGTCAGGAACTGGCATTCCCTCTCTCTCCCGACTCTCAAATCGATTACGATTGCTACGAATGGAAGAAACTCGATGCCAAATCCAAGTAAACCAAGAAACTCGTCACAGTACTTCTCGTGGACCAGCACCAATAATGATGGTCGCTAATTCAACAGAGCATGATCTTCAAGCAAGAACCATAATGCATACCAAACAAAAGCAAAATACTTTGTGCTTGGACG
Organism: Sphaerophoria taeniata; assembly: GCA_943590905.1. NCBI lineage: Eukaryota > Metazoa > Arthropoda > Insecta > Diptera > Syrphidae > Sphaerophoria > Sphaerophoria taeniata. The sequence goes on from OX016543.1 coordinate 4,618,558, forward strand.
TCCGACACGCCCTCAACAACAACAACACACAACTCGTCATAATCATAAATAATCTTTTTTTAATGCTGTTTTAATTGTTTGTTTTTTTTTGGTTGTATCGTCTTGTAATGGTGAATTTAAAATTCGTGCCTCAAGATTTGTGTACTCTTGTATTCTATGTAAGGTTTTAAGGGTGTCCTATGGTTCTATCTGTTGATTGCGGTAATAGAACTGAATTTGATGATTAAGGTTATGTTCGTTATGAATATTTCAAAATATCTATATAGCTTGTATTTTTACTGGGTACCCCTCGGATCCTATGTTAGAAGCACTATTTGTGTCATATCGAATACTTAAGGTTTCCCCTTAGCCTAGGATTGGACAAGAGGTTAAAGAACGATAGAGGACGACAATTGAGAATTTGGAGATGGGAGGTGCGATGGTCGGTGTTTTTGTATGCAAAGTGGGGAAGGGGGACTGAGGTGGTGGATGTAAGCTGTTGGGGATGGATGGAGTAGTTGCTCCTGATTTCCTTAGTGCAGCAAACTAAAAAAAAGGTAGCTTTTTTTCTCAACGATAACCGAAATCTTAAGTAAAGGTTTCTTTCAAAACAAATCCAAAGAATACAATTTTCTCGCTTGAAAAAGTTACGATATAACTTGGAAAAAGTCAAAAAATAAAAACATGAATGAATTTCTAATTCTAAATGTATATGATTTTTTTTTGTAAAGTCCTGGAAAAGATAAACTTCTTATCGCATTTCTTTTCATTTGTTATTTAGGTCCAAAAATTACGAAATAAGAAAATTAGAAAAAAAATGTTTATCAAATGTGTACACGGGTTAAGCATTTATTTGCTTCAATTGCCAATGGACAAAAATTCGGAGTTATGAAAGTTGGTACAGTTTAAGTGAAAAATTTTGAGCAACGTAACGTTGCACGTTCTACATTCTTAAGATTTTTAAAAGAAGTAAGAGAAAAAAGGACTATAACTTTTCAGCCAGGATTCACCAAATTTTGAATTATGTACCAGATTGTTAAGAAGAACACTCTGATTATCTGTTCCAAATTCTAAAATTTGGTGAATCGTAGTTTGTGAGCTATTGGCTTCTGAACTTTCAAAAATACTGCAAACCAGAAACAAAGGAAAAATGATTTCAACTTTTAAACCAGGATTCACCAAATTCTGAGCCATGCATCAAATTCTTACTTAAGACAGACTTATTCATTGGTCCAAGTTTGGAAATTTGGTGAATCATAGTTTGTGAGCTACCAGCTTCTGAACTTTCAAAAATACTGCAAACCAGAAACAAAGGAAAAATGATTTCAACTTTTAAACCAGGACAGACTTATTCATTGGTCCAAGTTTGGAAATTTGGTGAATCATAGTTAGTGAGCTACCAGCTTCTGAACTTTCAAAAATACTGCAAACCAGAAACAAAGGAAAAATGATTTCAACTTTTAAACCAGGATTCACCAAATTCTGAGCCATGCATCAAATTGTTACTTAAGACAGACTTATTCATTGGTCCAATTTTGGAAATTTGGTGAATCATAGTTTGTGAGCTACCAGCTTCTGAACTTGCAAAAATACTGCAAACCAGAAACAAAGGAAAAATGATTTCAACTTTTAAACCAGGATTCACCAAATTCTGAGCCATGCATCAAATTGTTACTTAAGACAGACTTATTCATTGGTCCAAGTTTGGAAATTTGGTGAATCATAGTTTGCGAGCTATCGGCTTATGAACTTTGAAAAATACTGCAAAGCACAAACTTAGGAAAAAGGATTACAACTCTTAAACCATGATTCACCAAATTCTGAGGTATGTACCAAATTGTTACTTAAGACGGATTTATTCATTGGTCCAAGTTTGGAAATTTGGTGAATCATAGTTCGCGAGCTATCGGCTTATGAACTTTGAAAAATACTGCAAAGCACAAACTTAGGAAAAAGGATTACAACTCTTAAACCATGATTCACCAAATTCTGAGCCATGTACCGAATTGTTACTTCAGACAGATTTATTCATTGGTCCAAGTTTGGAAATTTGGTGAATCATAGTTTGCGAGCTATCGGCTTATTAACTTTGAAAAATACTGCAAAGCACAAACTTAGGAAAAAGGATTACAACTCTTAAACCATGATTCACCAAATTCTAAGCCATGTACCGAATTATTACTTCAGACAGATTTATTCATTGGTCTAAGTTTGGAAATTTGGTGAATCATAGTTTGCGAGCTATCGGCTTATGAACTTTGAAAAATACTGCAAAGCACAAACTAAGGAAAAAGGGTTACAACTCTTAAACCATGATTCACCAAATTCTGAGCCATGTACCGAATTGTTACTTCAGACAGATTTATTCATTGGTCAAAGTTTGGAAATTTGGTGAATCATAGTTTGCGAGCTATCAGCTTCTGAACTTTCAAAAATACTGCAAAGCACAAACTTAGGAAAAAGGATTACAAATCTTAAACCATGATTCACCAAATTCTGAGGTATGTACCAAATTGTTACTTAAGACGGATGTATTCCAATGAATAAGTCTGTCTTAAGTAACAATTTGATGCATGGCTCAGAATTTGGTGAATCCTGGTTTAAAAGTTGAAATCATTTTTCCTTTGTTTCTGGTTTGCAGTATTTTTGAAAGTTCAGAAGCTGGTAGCTCACAAACTATGATTCACCAAATTTCCAAACTTTGACCAATGAATAAATCTGTCTGAAGTAACAATTCGGTACATGGCTCAGAATTTGGTGAATCATGGTTTAAGAGTTGTAATCCTTTTTCCTAAGTTTGTGCTTTGCAGTATTTTTCAAAGTTCATAAGCCGATAGCTCGCAAACTATGATTCACCAAATTTCCAAACTTGGACCAATGAATAAATCCGTCTTAAGTAACAATTTGGTACATACCTCAGAATTTGGTGAATCATGGTTTAAGAGTTGTAATCCTTTTTCCTAAGTTTGTGCTTTGCAGTATTTTTCAAAGTTCATAAGCCGATAGCTCGCAAACTATGATTCACCAAATTTCCAAACTTGGACCAATGAATAAGTCTGTCTTAAGTAACAATTTGATGCATGGCTCAGAATTTGGTGAATCCTGGTTTAAAAGTTGAAATCATTTTTCCTTTGTTTCTGGTTTGCAGTATTTTTGAAAGTTCAGAAGCTGGTAGCTCACAAACTATGATTCACCAAATTTCCAAAATTGGACCAATGAATAAGTCTGTCTTAAGTAACAATTTGATGCATGGCTCAGAATTTGGTGAATCCTGGTTTAAAAGTTGAAATCATTTTTCCTTTGTTTCTGGTTTGCAGTATTTTTGAAAGTTCAGAAGCTGGTAGCTCACTAACTATGATTCACCAAATTTCCAAACTTGGACCAATGAATAAGTCTGTCTTAAGTAACAATTTGATGCATGGCTCAGAATTTGGTGAATCCTGGTTTAAAAGTTGAAATCATTTTTCCTTTGTTTCTGGTTTGCAGTATTTTTGAAAGTTCAGAAGCTGGTAGCTCACAAACTATGATTCACCAAATTTCCAAACTTGAACCAATGAATAAGTCTGTCTTAAGTAACAATTTGATGCATGGCTCAGAATTTGGTGAATCCTGGTTTAAAAGTTGAAATCATTTTTCCTTTGTTTCTGGTTTGCAGTATTTTTGAAAGTTCAGAAGCTGGTAGCTCACTAACTATGATTCACCAAATTTCCAAACTTGGACCAATGAATAAGTCTGTCCTGGTTTAAAAGTTGAAATCATTTTTCCTTTGTTTCTGGTTTGCAGTATTTTTGAAAGTTCAGAAGCTGGTAGCTCACAAACTATGATTCACCAAATTTCCAAACTTGGACCAATGAATAAGTCTGTCTTAAGTAACAATTTGATGCATGGCTCAGAATTTGGTGAATCCTGGTTTAAAAGTTGAAATCATTTTTCCTTTGTTTCTGGTTTGCAGTATTTTTGAAAGTTCAGAAGCCAATAGCTCACAAACTACGATTCACCAAATTTTAGAATTTGGAACAGATAATCAGAGTGTTCTTCTTAACAATCTGGTACATAATTCAAAATTTGGTGAATCCTGGCTGAAAAGTTATAGTCCTTTTTTCTCTTACTTCTTTTAAAAATCTTAAGAATGTAGAACGTGCAACGTTACGTTGCTCAAAATTTTTCACTTAAACTGTACCAACTTTCATAACTCCGAATTTTTGTCCATTGGCAATTGAAGCAAATAAATGCTTAACCCGTGTACACATTTGATAAACATTTTTTTTCTAATTTTCTTATTTCGTAATTTTTGGACCTAAATAACAAATGAAAAGAAATGCGATAAGAAGTTTATCTTTTCCAGGACTTTACAAAAAAAAATCATATACATTTAGAATTAGAAATTCATTCATGTTTTTATTTTTTGACTTTTTCCAAGTTATATCGTAACTTTTTCAAGCGAGAAAATTGTATTCTTTGGATTTGTTTTGAAAGAAACCTTTACTTAAGATTTCGGTTATCGTTGAGAAAAAAAGCTACCTTTTTTTAGTTTGCTGCACTAAGGAAATCAGGAGCAACTACTCCATCCATCCCCAACAGCTTACATCCACCACCTCAGTCCCCCTTCCCCACTTTGCATACAAAAACACCGACCATCGCACCTCCCATCTCCAAATTCTCAATTGTCGTCCTCTATCGTTCTTTAACCTCTTGTCCAATCCTAGGCTAAGGGGAAACCTTAAGTATTCGATATGACACAAATAGTGCTTCTAACATAGGATCCGAGGGGTACCCAGTAAAAATACAAGCTATATAGATATTTTGAAATATTCATAACGAACATAACCTTAATCATCAAATTCAGTTCTATTACCGCAATCAACAGATAGAACCATAGGACACCCTTAAAACCTTACATAGAATACAAGAGTACACAAATCTTGAGGCATGAATTTTAAATTCACCATTACAAGACGATACAACCAAAAAAAAAAAAAACAATTAAAACAGCATTAAAAAAGATTATTTATGATTATGACGAGTTGTGTGTTGTTGTTGTTGAGGGCGTGTCGGACGTCCAAGCACAAAGTATTTTGCTTTTGTTTGGTATGCATTATGGTTCTTGCTTGAAGATCATGCTCTGTTGAATTAGCGACCATCATTATTGGTGCTAGTCCACGAGAAGTACTGTGACGAGTTTCTTGGTTTACTTGGATTTGGCATCGAGTTTCTTCCATTCGTAGCAATCGTAATCGATTTGAGAGTCGGGAGAGAGAGGGAATGCCAGTTCCTGACCGCCCCAAGCTCACACACCAGAAATGCTTTTGTTGTTGTCCTGGCCGAAGAGGCAGACAGAGGCGAAGGCCTGCTTGCGCATCTTATGTCTTATCCAAAAGCTGGAACATTCCAGTGATCACATTGTAGATTGTATTCACCGAACCAGATGTATTAGTGTTCGGGATCGAACTTCTCAAAGAATTATAGAATGGAATTGGTCTTCTCCTCGTTGGATTAGACGCGCTTGGGCGCTTGATGTCGTCAAAATTTAAGGTGCGCTTGGGCATGGCATCGAAGGGAAGGGATCCTTTAATTTTGTGTCTTCTATATTCATGTTTAACGTGGTTTATATTTTTATAAATTTGTTGAACATATTGCATGCTGATTTTTCTGAAAATAAAAAAAAATAAAGTGAATAAACAAAAAGTTATTTGAAAAAACTTACGAATGAAGAAAATCCCAATAAAGATATGAGAATTATAAATTTATTGACAACAACTGTCATTTCAAATTCACATAATGACATTCCGAATGACTCCGAATTAAGCTGTTTTTGTTCAGGGATGTTATCGTTTTGATGACGTTACGTCATTTTGACATTGTGTTACGTAATTGTTTATAATTTTTAATTTGTTAATAACTAACAAATTAAGATTCACTAAATTCGGAAAATAGTTACGATCGATTCACCAAATTCAGGCGCATCTTTTGGTACCAAAATTTTTGAAATTCAGAACAAGTGCTGCTAGGTATACGCCTTACGTTATTTTGTTAATAACTTTTAAACTATGATTCACTAAATTCTAAAATTGATTCACTAAATTTCACCAAATTCTCACCTAATTATTTGCATCAAAAAAATTGAAATTCCTCACAAAGTGCTGCTAAGTATATGGCGGTAATTAAAGCCCACCAAAAAAAGGAATTAACCCCTGCGGGTGTTAATTCCAAATCAAAAAAGGAATAAACACCCGCGGGGGTAAATTCCTTTTGTTATTGGAATTAACATCCGCGGGCGTTAATTCCATGGGCGTTAATGCACTGCACCACTTTTTTCGTTCAGAGCACTGATTCTGAGTGTTCAGAGTTCGACGACGCGCTCAGAAAAAAGGGACCGAGCATAATGAGCGAAATGCTGAGCTCAAGCGTGTTTTTCTCAAAACAATTGAAATGGCGGAGGAAACACGTCGCTCAGGCAAAGGGGTGTGTTTTATTTTGAATAATTAATTAAATATTTTATTTATTAATAAAAAAATTTTAATTTCAGCATTCAAAAATATGAAGTGTCGGTGTCTGAACTAAAAATGCTCCATTGCAATTCAAAATGAAATCCGAGCGTTCAGAAAATGTTCAGAGCTTCATTTGTTCAGAGCGTGTTCAGCAAGCTCTGAACACTCAGAGTTCGGAGCTCTGAACTAAAAAAGAAAAACGCCTACTGAAGGACTTTGCTATCTCTCACAGTGTGTCTCCACACTCCATGAGCCATGGTGGGTTTCTTAGACAAGACATGAAATACCAAGTGGAACTTTTGAAGAAGTTTTTTTTAGTTTTTTAGGATTTTATTTAAGACAAACGGAAAATGTTATTTCCTTTTGAATTTTACTTGATGTTCAATAATAATTTATTGATATCCATTGTTTATTATTTATTGTTTACTTTCTCTTGCCTTTGTCCGATAAAACTCCACCACGCTTGAAGGTTCTGTCAACTGTCACAAATGAAAAAATCGTGCCATAAATTGCCCGGGGTGACTTTCCTTTACCGTATTCTATGGGTGAATTTGATTTGTAAAAGGGTGAATTTGATTTGTAAAAGGGTAAATTTGATTTGTAAAAGGGTGAATTTGATTTGCAAAAGGGTGAATTTGATATTTGTAAATTCAGAATCTGATAAAGGAAAGTAGAGCCAATTGCCCAGTCACGTTGACCTAGAAGTTTGCCATGGGGATGCTGTCGAAAAAACATGACATGGCATATGCCTAATGGAGACTCTGTGTTGAGTACTGAGAAAGAAATAATATCCCCTGCGACATCCAGATGGCGACACTCGAACATACCATCTTGATAGTACCTATCAAATAGACATAGAAGCATTGACATATTATATATATATATTATGTCAATGCATAGAAGGGAATGTCATCTTGATGCCATCATATGGCGTGTTTCTTTTTTATCTCTGAGCAGATCAGATCAGATTACAGAAAAAAAAAATTCTGTGTTTCGTTTTAAGCTCAGATATATCGGAGCTGTTCAGCTGTTTCTATACAACAAGGAGAAAAAACACAGAGCTATTAGCTTCGTTCGATGTAACCAGCCCCTTGGCACTCCGATGCTTGTCACTACCCTGAACGGAGCTGTCAAAAAACTGAAAAATTTCTCTGGGTTTGGTTTCAAATCGAACGCATTAGTAGTGCTCTGTCCTTTATTTCTCTTTGTTGTATACAAACAACTCATCCGAACAGCTCCGGAATTCTCACCCCGAATAAAACTTGGAGCGATTCAGAGCGCTCCCGGTGCGAGCACTGAATACACATCGAACACGGTGGAAATGCACCGGGGGCGAAAGAAGAGCGACATTGAACAGCTCAGTGCGAAATTAGAGCACCACAGAGCGACCCACAGCACTCATCGAACAAACCTATTAGCTTAAGTTCACGTAAATGCTGTTTCCACTGACGCTAACCACGAGATTTAGTGAAGTAGATTAAAAACAAATCTTGACTTTTCTGGGATTTCGTACTATTATTTCACGGTTTGATTTACTAAAAGGCCCTTAATGCCAGGAAAATGGAGATTTGTTCCTTATCTACTTTTCTAAATCTCATGTTTAGCGTCAGTGGAAACAGCATATTAAGCAATAGAGACCTGGGGAGGGGACCGACAAACAAGATGACGTCTTGAAGGGCAAACAACTTCACTTGTGTCTAAATTGATGAAACAAGAAATACGTCAGCTCGTTTGACGCTGCCCGCCGGTACTCTATGGAACGGGTCATTCTTCGGACGATTCTGTTTTCAAAACGGAAGAGTTCTGCTCTTCTCAGAAGCATTCTGTCTGTCAACGTCTTTCCAATGGAATAGTTTCAGAAGACTTCTGGACTCTTCCAAATGCTTCAACACGACCAATGGAACACGACATTAGTGCTGTGTTTTTAGGTTTTCGGGATACAACCTCCTTCTGTCAAAAAAATCTACATTTTCTGATATATTAAGAAAAATTACAAAAAAATTGTGTGCAAATCCCGCCCTCCACGAACGATGAATGACAGTTGACATGTTACAGCTGTCACAAGGTATAAAGAGCTGTACAGAATGCAGTCGCCAGTCGCCCAGCGACGCTGAGAAATTTGTGAACACAATACAGTCGCGCGACGGGCTATCAAATATGCCCATCGAAACAAAACAAAACATTTTCTTACTTGGGGTCTCCTTTGAACATTTCCGATGACAGGACTATCGGCCTGTCATCAGATAATCCAATAAAGACCAACAATCCAACATCCAATCCATGATCCGGTCATCGCAGTCTGGATTTTTCGAGCGGATCAAAATCCTGTCATCAAATTTGACGTCTGTGTTGTATGTAGTGATGAGCGTCTATTTTCCACAGACTTTTTGCAGTCGAGTACGGTCATGTGTACCTACATATATGTGTAAGTGTGAAATGTGACAATTTGAGATTGCTGATGGCAAGACATAATATGCCCAGTCAAAAAACACTCGATTGTGGATGAGATTGCGGAAGAGAAGTTGGATTGGATTTTGCTCTTGCGGAGACTCAGGATTAGTGTGTTTACTCGATAAAAACAACAACACGATATAAAAAAAAAACAAACGTCAAATTCGTCGCGCGACTTAGTTGAAAAAATTTCAATTTCTGAGCGACTAGTCGGGCGACGAAGACTGCCACATTTTTGACAGCTGTCATTTTAGTCGCCGGGCGACTGGCGATGCATTCTGTTCAGCTCTTAAAGCCCCATTATAGTTGGGCCTTTAAACAAAAACTTCTTTCTTCTTCAAAAAACAAAAAACCGGCCAATGTGGCCTTGAATATTATCAAATCTAAAGAGATTGAGCGATGGGAATTCATTTTCGATTAATTGAATGCAGATAAGATTCAATCTGTTTATTGTTTTTTTTCCTTAATAGTTTTCTTCACCTCCAAGGCCCATGTATTATGTAATGGAAACAATGATTTGCAGATTTCCGTAGATAAATTTGAAGAAGTGTGATTTGTTCCAAGTTAAGTTTTATTGTTTTCCGTCCTCATTTTTATTCGCGCGATCGCTAACTCGAGCAATTCTTCGATATCTCTTGTAAGAACTTCTGTTTTTTAATTCGTGGTCAAATCAATTATTGTTCTTTCGTGTAAAGCCAAAAAGCCCAAATGAATACCAAAGCAGCTATTGCCATTGGCTTAGTATTCGTCGGATGCTGCAGTAATGTTGTTTTTCTGGAGTTTCTGGTGAAGTGAGCGCACGTTTCTAGCAACACATTCTGGTATCAACTTTACTTTTGTTTCTTTCCAGAACTGATCCTGGCGCTGGAAATCTGATAACATTTTTACAATTCGCATTTATTGCCCTCGAAGGTTTCATATTCACGGCGAAATGTGGAACACAAAAACCAAAAATTGGAATCAGGGACTATACACTCTTGGTTGCCATGTTTTTCATAACAAGTGTGTGCAATAATTACGCGTTTGATTTCAACATACCGATGCCGTTGCATATGATATTCAGAGCAGTAAGTTTTTTTTCTATTTTTGTTTACCGTATTCAGTCCGCCCACCGTTGAAAGCAATTTTGTCCAAAGTCCGACTGTCAGTTTAGTTATTTCACAATCCATGAAGGATCTCAGCCTGAGATACTGCAGCCTTCCATCGGGAACGGACCCTCGCATGCACTCTCCAGTCGCCGAAAACCAAGCGCTCTGGCATCCGCAGTCACTTGGTCCTTGTACCGTAGGTTCGCTCTTCCTTGTCGTCTCGAACCCGGGGGCTGGGATGAAAAGACTTTCTTGGCTGGAGCGTTGTCGTCCTTCTGGACTACATCCACATCTTGGTACAGCTCAAACAGTTCTCATTTGAACCTTCTTCTCCATCAACTAGTATCAATTCCCCTTTTTTACTTATCGTCCAGCACTCGGCGCCGTAGAGTAGGACATTTTGTCTTTCGAGTGAGGAGTTTTGAACCCAGTTGTTTGGCCAAACCGAAGCGGCAGCAGTTCGCTAGGGTAAATCTTCTTCGGATCATCACTAAGGTGTCGTTTGTGGGATTGATGTTTGTTCCAAGGTAGGTGAACTCCTTAACTACCTCAAAATTGCTGCTACCAACATTGACGTTTTGGCCTAGGCGGTGGACAGATGTTGCTTCGCTTGTTGATAGCATGAACTCTGTTTTGTCCTCATTCACTTCAAGACCAACGAGTTGCGCCTGTTCTTCAATGGCTGTGAAGGCCTCAAGCACAGCTCTCTTGGATCGACTGATGATGTCTATGTCGTCCGCATAGCCTAGGAGCTGGGTGGACTTGTTGAAGATAGTGTTTTCCGTGCTCACACCTGCCTTGCGCACTATCTGCTCCAGGACTATGTTGAAGAAGTCACATGACAACGCATCTGCTTGTCTAAACCCCGCTCATGTTTGAAATAGCTCGGATGAGCTGTTACCTATTTGCCCACTGCACTGCGTATTTTTTAGCGTCATGCGGCACAGCTGGATCAGTTTGTTCGGGAACCCGGATTCAGACATCGCCATCATGAGCTCTTGGCGGTGGATATCATAAGCTGCTTTGAAGTCGATGAAAAGATTGTGACTTGAAATTCGTTGGTCTTTTCCTGGATCTGCCTCAGTGTGAATATTTGGTCTATCGTTGTTCTGCCTGTCCTGAAGCCGCACTGGTGCCGATTATTGTGTTGCAGAAAGGTTTGAGACGCTCACACAGTACGTTGGATAGGATTTTGTATGCAACATTAAGCAGGGATATGCCACGGTAGTTTTTGCATGACATCGGATCGCCTTTCTGTAGATGGGGCATATGGAGCTTATCGACCAGTCGGTGGGCATGCATTCTTCCTTCCACACTTTGGTGATGACCTGGTGCATCGGTTCATCAAAAAACCTCCTCCATATTTAAAAAGTTTCGCGGTTATGCCATCAGACCCGACGGCCTTGGGTCTGGGACTGGGTCTTCATTGACTGGTTTGGCTTCTCTTTCGTCATTAGCTCGCTCGACATTTTGCTTATTCAGCAGCCGTCGGAAGTGCTGCTTGAAAACATCTACAATTCCCTGTGCTTCGGTGACTAGGTTTCCTTCACTGTTTCGAAGGGCCTGTGTCCCGGTTCTGAAACCAGAAGTTAATTGCTTCGACCTTTTAAAGAATCGTCGGGTGTTGTCGGGTCTTTGAGCTGAGAAACTGCGGATGCTCTTTTCTTCCTTCGCAGCGGCCAGTCTCGCGCTGAGCTGGAAAACTTGGCAACGGAGGTGTCATGGGTGTGGTAAACACTTGGGGCTCTGGTGTTGGGGTGGAGGTTGCTGTGGAAAAGACGTCCATGATGCTGCTCAAGGGTAACTTATCCATGACACGGCCACCATTGGTAGGGTCTGGTTGGGTGAGTCTGAAATACGTGAAGAAAGTCAATTATCTTGGAATCACCATTGGCTTTTGCTCCTCATCTTGAACAGTTGAGGGCCAAACTCACCTCTCTTGTGCCAGCAGTGAGCAGATTGTTGAGGTGTAACTGGGACCTGTCTATGTGAGCAGTACGTACTGCTATTTGTTGCTTGTGCGACATTTGGCGCTACAATATGGTACGATGCTGTTAAGACCGTAACAGGCAGAAGCAAGATTCTTTGTTGTCAGAGAATAATGGTGCTTGGTTCACTTCGTGTTTGCAGTACTGTCTCGACTGGTGTCTCGACTGGTGTCTCGGCTGGTGTGCCTCCGCTAGATCTGGAAATGATACGTAAAGATATTGCTGGCAGACTACGAAGGCAGCGGTGACACTGGAATTCGGCAACCTCGCTGGGCTGAAAGTGAGGTAGGTAGGGTTACTTTCGAGTTCCTTCCCGAGGTAGCTTCAGCTTGTGGGCGGGAGTTCCTGGACTTCTCACTTCATGCGGGCTTTTTGCTGACTGGTCTTGGCTGACTGGTCCTTGGCTGACTGCTGAATGTGCGTGTGGAGCTCTGAGATTGGATTGGAGACATGTACTGGTTGAGTGCCCGAGATATGCTTATATCAGGGATCTCCCTGTTATGGGTGTGGTTCGGGCACATGTGCGTCCTTTTTTCAAGGGAAACGGCTGAGAGCTTTTCTGTCTTTGAGATTCGACGGCAATGATGGCATCTGTTTTGTCCTGTGTAATACACTGCTGCACAACAAGGGGTTCACCTGACGTTGGCTTAGATGAGTATCTTGTTTCATTGAAGCTTGGCTTTTCTTTGTTTGCGTAAGTCTATTTGTGTCTAGCGGCTAGGCTCATGTTGGACCCTGCTAGGTTGGATCCTTGTATCCCAATCTGTAGGGATATGCTTGTGAGTGATTGGACGGGATGGGACTGTTTTTCAGATCTCATCGTGACTCTTTTGCTCATTGGCACTATCTTCTCAGCGTTGGGTTTTGCTGTAGCGATGGCGCCCTACATCTTGGGTTTTTTAAGCTCATGATGTTTGGGTCTGACCTATGGTAAAATTTCTGCGTGGAGAGCGGATGCCTGGCTTGTGTATCATCATGACGACCTGATCAAAGCACAATCTGGAAGTGGCATAGTGTCTTGCGGCATGTTGACCGTGCATGTAGGACCGCCTTAGTTGGCAGGTGCTCACGTTAAACTCTTTGTGATTCTGTCCCTATCTACTCAGTTGGTTTCTGACTTCGGTCGCGAAAGGACGTCTGGTGATTTGGGTGCGAATTAAAGTTTGTTTTTCACTAACCGAGGAATAAGTACTAACTGACTGTTTAACTGACGATCGTTTGTTTTTCTAGGGTTCCCTCATAGCCAACATGATCATGGGCATCCTCATTCTGAAGAAGCGATACGATTTCTCAAAATACTTGTCTGTCTTCATGATTACCGGTGGGATAATCATTTGCACAATTGTATCCGGTTCCAATGTCGTAAGTATAGAATTTTCTATTGTTACCGTTGCGCGTTTGACTGACAGACATTTGTTTTCACAGAAAGACACAAGTAACCCGGACTTAAAAGACGTGAACAAAGGGGAAAGCGAATATTCGGTGTTCTTCTGGTGGAGTCTTGGTATTACACTGTTGACACTTGCCTTGTTCATCTCTGCTCGTATGGGAATCTATCAGGAGGTTCTGTACAAACGGTATGGCAAGCATCCGAGTGAAGCACTTTTCTACACGGTAATCGAAGATCAAGTATCCAATGGAATCCTGTTGTTAACTCTCTCTCTCTCTCTCTTTTCAGCATCTATTGCCTCTGCCTGGTTTTCTTCTGATGTACAGCAATATCTGGGAACACATTGTCATCAGCAATAGCAGTCCACCAGTGGACATAATTCCGGGCCTAAGTATTCCAATCACATGGCTCTATCTTCTGGGCAATGTCCTCACCCAATACCTCTGCATAAGTTCTGTGTATGTTTTGACCACAGAATGTACATCGCTTACTGTGACGTTGGTTGTGACCCTAAGGAAGTTTGTGTCGCTTCTGTTCTCGATTGTTTACTTCCAAAATCCATTTACAACATCGCACTGGATTGGAACAATCTTGGTGTTCATTGGCACAATTATCTTCACCGAAATGATCCCAAGGATGAACTTGGGAAGCTTGTTTGCGGTCAAAGATGCAAAGAAACAAAAATCAAACTAAGTCACACGAAATGTAGAAACTCAAGTATTTTTGTACACAAATTTGTTGTTAACCTCAATTAAAGTCGTGGAACATTCAGAGAATGTTATTTAATAAATCAAGTTAACGTAACGTAATGTGAGTGCGTATTTCTTGTGTTGATGCAGGTATGTCCGGGCAGTCACCCCGACGCACGACCCCCAGCCTGGAGGGCCAGGTCTTTCGTTTAACTCTAAGCCGAAGAGCCGGCCAAACCGCTCCTTATAGGCCTGGGCTGCGAATATGTCGAATATGCCCTAAAAGGTGTTCACGAAGAAATTCATCCTGACTGGAACTGTAGACGCCAACGTTGATTCCATCTTGGGAGTTCTTCCGCTGCCGACGCATACCTCCTCCCCATCTTTCTCTTTGTTACCGCCAACAACTTCCCACTGGGGTTGGAACCCAATCTTCGGTTGAAGGTACTGGGCACCCGATGATCACCGCGGGGAGGTGTAGTGTAGGAGTTGATAGACAGAGGTTGCTGTGGACGCTTGTGTCCTTTTGAATGCACGTGTCTACCCTTCGAACATCAGATCTTGTCTGCCGTGCTGTGTGAACTTTTGAAGGCCTTCGTCAACAACCTGATAGGTCCTTGTCAGTGTGGCTTCAGACCCGGAAAGTCCACCAATGATCAAATATTCACCCTACGGCAGATCTTGGAGAAGACCCAGGAACTTCAAATCGATACCTACCACCTTTTCGTCGATTTCAAGGCCGCGTATGACAGCGTCTATAGAGACCAATGTCTAATTTTGGCATCCCAGAAAAACTCGTTCGTCTGTGCAAGATGACAATGGAAAACTCACGCTGTTCCATTATGGTCGGACAAGGCAAGACAAGGACAAGTCTTAGACAAGGCGATGCTCTGTCATGCGATTTCTTCAACATAATTCCTGCAAAGATTGTGCAAAGCTTCAACGTCAACACCAGAGGCACAATCTTTCAAAAGTCCGTCGAGCTACTAGGATACGCAGACGACATTGACATAATTGGAGGAACACAGCGTGATGTCAATGGAGCGTTTGTGAGTCTTGAGACGGAGGCCAGGAAGATGGGTCTAGCGGTTAACGAGGACAAGACCGAGTTAACAAGAAAGGACAACCAACATCGACGTCTTGGAGCAAACGTCAAAATAGATAGATTTAACTTCGAGGTAGTTAAGGACTTTGTCTACCTGGGATCCGCTATCAACTGAGACAACAACGCCAGCGCTGAAATCAAACGAAGAATCACTCTTGTCAATCGCTGCTTCTTTGGACTTAGAAGGCAATTGAGTAGTAAAGTCCTCTCCCGAGCAACTAAAGTGACACTCTACAAAACTTTTATCATCCCGGCCCTCATGTATGGTGCAGAGACATGGACCATGACAACATCCGATGAAAACGCTTTGGGTTGCTTTGAGAGAAAAATTCTTCGAGTGATTTTTGGTCCTGTCTGCATAAATGGAGAATGGAGACAAAGATTCAACCAAGAACTGTACCAGCTGTACAGCGACACTGACCTAGCTAGAAAAGTTAAGGTCCAACGAGTTAGATGGTTGGGTCATGTTGAGCGAATGGAAAATAATGCTTCGGCTCGTAGAGTCTTCGAATCCAACCCGCAAGGACGTCGCAGAAGAGGAAGGCCGTGACTCAGGTGGAGCACACAGGTGGTAGAGGACCTGAACCAACTTGGCGTGCGAAACTGGAGACAGCTAGCTAGGGACCGAGCTGGCTGGAGATGTTTGTTGGGTGAGGCCCTGGTCCAACCTGGACTGTAGCGCCAACATAAGTAAGTAAGTAACTAATCGAGCATCCAGACAAGAAAATCAGTCCCGTGGTTTGGATTAGATGTCTAATCAGATTATATCAGGAGAGAGAAGAATAAGCGTAGATAATTTGAAAGACCTGTTCATATCAGTTAGCGGCGAAGTCAGACCGGCATGCCAATTTGTTGCGAGGCAAGAGGAGGGGAGCCTTGGGAAAATCTGACAAGTCAGATTTGGAAAGAGGAAGGAAACTAGGAATGGGATAATAGGGTCGGAAAAGGAAAGAATGCTAAGTTCCAGAAACGCGGCCTGCTTGCGATGCACGGCGTCAGCTCGTCGGACGGGGGGGGGGGGGGGGGGATCTTGCCCCCGAAACCTAACCTCACCTGCAAACAAATACACATATCAGGCCTAAACACATAGGGAAAAAAAAGGACTAGAAACTGACGGACGGACTATCTTCACGTCAGAGGCACTGCTGGTGTTAGTGCAGTGAGGCCATTACCCACCCTACCATAGGAATCTTCGGCCATTTTTAGATTCCCCCAGGATGGCTTCTGCTCACCACATCCTCACCTGTCAAAAACTTCGGCCACTTTGGGTACCCCGCGGCATCGAGAACTTTAATAGGCGGATGGGTACGTTTTATCTTACTTGACAGAACTCAGAGATCTTAAAGATGTTTTAAGTTGAACAAAAAATCTCAGCTGAGAACTGAGATTTTTTTCTGAGATCTCTGAGATGAAATTATTTTGGATTCGATTTCTCACTCAGCTATTTTGACGTGGCTGACATATGTACAGCAACAATATGTAAGGTAACCATTTTATCTCAATGAAAACTGAGAATTGTGTTAAACCAAATGATTTTGCCTCAGTCAAAGTGACATTGAGATCTCAGTGAGATGTTGTTGGGTTGGAACTGGCCTATTATCAAGAGGAAATTGGAAGGCAGAAGAGACCTTCAGACGTCATTATTGCAGAAGCGTTAAGAGCTGAACAGAATGCGGTTGCCAGGACGTGTCCAGCGACGAAAATGACAACTGTCAAAAATTCGCTCATCAAATCGCTGAGAAATTTGTAAACAAACGTCAAACTCGTCACGCGACCAAGTTGAAAAAAGTTCAACTTTTGAGCGACCAGTCGGGCGACGAACGACGCATTGGGCCTGCACACACGAGACTAATTCATCCGGAATTTAGTGGGCAAGGGAAGTGAAGTGTTCAGTACAGTGGTTCAGTATGAAACGGACTGAAATTTTCAACCCGAAATTTGGTGGATGAACGAAGACTAAAACTAACACATTTACAAAAGCTGATAGTTTTGGTCAAAGATTAAATAAGTTATATTATCTATGGTTTTGGTACGAAATATATACTCACACCTTTAAAAGAGGTTCAAATACACATTTTTCTCCAGTCTGAAATCATCTCGTGTGTGCTTGGACTAAGGCCGTGTGCGAATTGGATGAATTGTGGTTAAGGCCGTGTGCGAATTGGATGAATTGTGGTTAAAAAATAAAAATGGAGGAATTTTTAACCACTACTGTCATATTTTAACCTGCTCAGCAGCTAGTCAAATAATGCGAAGTGTCAAAATTTAACCAAACGTCAAGTTTTAACCCATTTTTAACTGAATTCGCACACGGCCTAAGGCCGTGTGCGAATTGGATGAATTGTGGTTAAAAAATAAAAATGGATGAATTTTTAACCACTACTGTCATATTTTAACCTGCTCAGCAGCTAGTCAAATAATGCGAAGTGTCAAAATTTAACCAAATGTCAAGTTTTAACCCATTTTTAACTGAATTCGCACACGGCCTAAATACTAAAACCTAATTCAGTCCAAAAATTATTCATCCCGTGTGTGCAGGCCCATTGTGTTGCTAATGGGCGACTTCTATACAAATTTCACATTTTTGACTGCTGTCATTTTAGTTGCCGGGCGACTGGCGATGCATTCTGTTCAGCTCCTTAATGTGAACCATGTTTCGAAAAAAGACAATCTTTCTGATAATAATTTTAAAGCAATATAATCGGCCCTATCGAGGTAGCCGTCGGAGCGGAATTTTCTCCGATTTCCTCCGAATCGGAGACATTTTGCTTCGAGGTATTCCTCCGATCAGCTCATCGGAGATTTTCTCCGACAAAATTTAACGCATGCCGTTTTTAAGTGATGCTCTGCGATGAAGTCCTTTTTTTTAGCTCCGAGCCTTTGTATATGAAACTACAGGTACTATCAAGAATGGTTTTCTGCCTGGTGTGACAGTAGCAAGCAGAGAACACACATTACAAACTTATGTAAAAAAAAACTGCTGCTACAGTAAAAAAAACTGTCAAACCAAGCAGAAAAAACATTCTTGATAGTACCTGGTAAATCCATATACAAAGCTCCGAGCATACAAATTTTTAGCTCTGGTGCATCTGAGCTAAGAAAGAAACACTGTCGTTTTCCATTGGTCGTCCAGAAGCATTCGGAAGAGTCCAGAAGTCTTCTGAAACCATTCCATTGAACTGGCTTTGACAGACTGAATGCTTCTGAGAAGAGCAGAACTCTTCTATTTTGAAAACAGAATCGTCCGAAGAATGATATATAACCCGTTCAATTGGAGGTAGGAAAAGAAACGTCAAAAAAAGACCAATAGCGGGGTTTACATGGTCCAACATGGTTGGACAACATGGTTGGATGAAAAAATTAACTTTGCGTTTACACGAAGTACGATGTTGTCCAACATCAGTGTGGTTATTGGTTCTGGGAGATTTTTATAAAGTTGAAAAAACTCCCTCCAAAACTTATTTTTGGTAATTGCTGACATTCCGACTCGACCTTACAGTAAACGCATATAATAGAAATGAAAAAAGAGTGAATGCGCGAAGTTCTCCATAGTTTCATTTTTCAGGTTTGTCCAACATCTGTTTACACACGTTGGATGGTATGGCAAACCAACAAGTTTTTAAAATTTTTTAAAAACCATCCAACATGGTTTGTCAAGCGGTTGTTTTAGCGTTTAGATGATCCAACATTGCTGTTGTCATACCATGTTGTCCAACCATGTTGGACCATGTAAACCCCGCTAATGGAAAACGACAACAGACTTTTTTCTTTGATATTTCGGTGATCTGCTCAGAGTTAAGAAAGAAAAACACCATTAGTTAAATATACTTGCCTATGGTTAAAAAAAAAACTCACCACTATGGTTAAACCTTTGTATATGGATTTTATAGTAGTTGCAGCACCGGGAATCGACGACAGCGACGTCTGGAACGCAATACAGAGCTAAATTCCATTGGCGTTTTTCTTTTTTACCTCTGAGCAGATTAGATCAGATCACGGATGTGTAGAAATACAATGACCTTTAGCAAAAACAGCAACAAAAATTTGGTGGTATGCTCGTGGTATGCTCAAGTTTACTGAGAAAGTATTGGTTAAAAACACGCATACTAGTGCAGTAAACTTGAACCATAGCTTGTAGGCATTGTCATTTTGACAGCTCGGTTGCCCATCTCCCTTTTAAACTCATCTGTTCTTTGTATATGGAGAGGCAGACATATAATATACAAAGCAAAGCATCAAATCAAATAAGCGGTAAATATTATTGTGAAGGAATACAAAGAAAAGATGCTGAAGTAATCCTGGAAAAACAACCCAAACCCTGAAAGAAGAATCAAAGTCAAACAATAAAATGTCTGGAACAATTCTAGAAAATCTGAGCGGCGGAAAGCTTTCAGTTTTAGTTGCGGTTTTATTGATATGCCAAGTTATTTGCTTCTTAGTTGGCGGATTTATAGGTTTGTGTTGTTGTTGTAAACTGAGAAAATACTCAAAATTTATATTTCCAAGCACCAATACCGGCAAGCCATCAGAACATCCTCGGAATGACTTGCAAGGATAATCCTCAAAGGCAAAACGATACAAACTTCTGGATATATTCACGGGGAGTTGACAAGTGCAATGAAATATCCCAGGAACAAATCGACCAGCATTACACCAAGATGGCAAATGAGATCGTCTATGTGTTCCAGATGCCGATACCACGCGAGGGTCAAGTTCTCGACTATTCGAGATGGCAGCAAAATCTGATCGGTGTTCTTCAAGTAGACATCGCATATGAGAAGGAAATCTTGATTGATCCTTTCACCGAGTTGACGATAGATGCGCGTTTGGCTTACAGAAACAAGGGCGATCCGGACAATGTGTGGAAGCTTTATGCTCATTCGTTTGAGAAACGTTTGCTGGAGTGTACTCCCTTACCGGTCTCAACCCACGAAACTTTGTTTTCCTGTGAAATGATACCCTTGTTCGAATTGGGTGCTCTCCACCACGATTACTATCTACTCAACATTCGGTTGCCCATTGATACTGACATGAAACTAAATCTCAACATTGGACACTCGCACGAACTTCAATTGACGGCCATATACCAGAACGGTGGGTTCACCAAAGTCTGGGTATCACTTAAGACCATTTTCTTTCCGCTTGTTATGGGGACAATGGTATGGTTTTGGCGTCGAGTGCATATTCTTCAGAGATCACCAGCGCTTTTGGAGTACATGCTGATTTACTTGGGAGCAACATTGACCTTTTTGAATTGTAAGCGCAAACATGATAAAAGTTCTTAACTTCTTGTTATTCATTTGCAGTGCCATTTGAGTACATGACGTTGGCCTTTGAGATGCCATACATGCTCCTCTTGAGCGATATTCGACAGGGAATCTTCTACGCGATGCTCTTATCGTTTTGGCTTGTTTTTTCTGGCGAACATATGTTGGTGAGTATTTCCTTTTTATTTACTTGCTTCTTAAGGTGGCGCTACAGTCCGGTGTGGACTTGGGCCTCAATCAACAGTCTCCGCCAGCCAGCCGGTCCCTAGCTAGCTGTCTCCAGTTTTGCACTCCAAGTTGATTGAGGTCCTCTTCCATTTCTCTGCGCCACCTGAGTCGCGGTCTTCCTCTCCTTCTGCGTCCCTCGGGAACAGTGTCGAAGGCTTTCCGGGCCGGAGCATTGGTGTCCATGCGCTCTAAATGACTGAGCCATCTGAGTTTCTGGACCTTGACCCTTCTTGCTAGGTCCACGTACCAAGAACCGTAAAGTTAGCTGTTGTATCTTCTTCTCCATTCCCCATCAATGCACACGGGGCCAAAGATGACCCGAAGAACTTTCCTCTCGAAACTGCCTGAGGCACATTCATCCGATTTTGTCAAGGTCCATGCTTCTGCACCACACAGCAGGACAGGGATGATGAGGGTGTTGTACAGTTTTACCTTAGTTGCTCGAGAGAGGGCTTTGCCCGTGTTAATAGCGTAGCCTAGGTAGACTAACTCCTCTATTACCTCGAAGTTGTATGCGTCTATTGTGCCGTTCTGTCCGAGCCGTCGGTGTTGGGTGTCCTTCCCCGAACACAGCATATACTTCGTTATTCCCTCATTTACCGCTAAACCCATTTTTGCCGCTTCTATCTCAATTCTCACAAAGGCGCCATTGACATCACGCTGTGTTCTTCCCATTATATCAATATCGTCGGCGAACGCGAGAAGTTGAACAGATTTATAGAAGATAGTGCCTCTGGTGTTGACGGTGGAGTTTTGGACTATCTTCTCAAGAACGATGTTAAAGAAATCGCACGACAGTGCATCGCCTTGTCTGAATCATTTTTTGACGCCGAATGATTCCGTAAGCTCATTGCCAACCTTGATAGAGCAGCGTGAGTTCTCCATCGTCATTTTCCACAAGCGAGCGAGCTTGGCAGGGATGCAAAAACTAGGCATAGCTTTATACAGTTCATCTCTGTAGATGCTGTCATACGCGGCCTTGAAATCGATGAAGAGGTGGTGGGTATCGATTTGGAGTTCATAGGTTTTTTCCAGGATCTGCCACAACGTGAAAATGTGTTCGATGGTTGACTTTCCTGGCCTGAAGCCACATTGATAAGGACCAATCAGATTGTTGATGAAAGGCTTCAGACGTTGGCAGAGAGGATCTTGTAGGCGATGTTAAGCAGACTGATTCCTCTGTAGTTGGCGCAGTTTAGAGGAACTCCCTTTTTCAGGATCGGGCAAACAATGCTGAGGTTCCATTCATCGGGCATGCACTCCTCCGACCATATCTTACAGATGATTTGGTGCATGCTCCTATCTAGCTCGTCGCCTGCGGCTTTGAAAAGCTCGGCAGCTAGACCATCTGCTCCAGCGGCTTTGTTGGATTTCAGCCGTGATATTGCTGTTTTCACTTCTTCTAGGTCGAGTTCACGGAATTGTTGGCAATCATCGTGTTCGATGAAAGGCTTCTGTCTGACGGCGGGGTTTTATTCGTCGCCGCCGTTATACAGTTTACAGAAGTGGTCTTTCCAAATCCCCCGCATTGACTGCGATTCTACTATGATGTTCCCTTTTTTATCTCTGCAGGCATCGGTTCTTGCTCGATGACCTTGAGCCAGCTGTTTTACCTTCCGATAAAACCACCGAACTTCATTCCTGCTGTTAGCTCTCTCAACATCTTCGATCTGACGCTTCTCATGTTCTCTCTTTTTTCTCCTGAGAAGCCGGAGTTCTTCTCTCCTCTTTTGCTCGTAGAGCTCACGAGCAGCTTTCTATGCAGCGCCGCTTTGTATGCTTCCTGCTTGGCTGCATGGCCATGGACACTCGATCAGAGAAGGATTTGGCGATCTCTTGCGATTGTAGTCGTCCGGCGTCGAATTTTCTTGCAGCATTTCCTTGTTTTGGCCGTTGTCGGGATATTTGTAGCGCTACCATGGCTACGACGACAAGGAAGTGGTCCGAGTCGATGTTGGCTCCTCGGAAAGTTCGAACATCTAGAATGCTGGACAAGTGCCTTCCGTCGATCGCAATGTGATCAATCTGGTTGACGGAGATCTCCATGTTCCTTTATGGATGTTGAGATGTGGGAACCGGGTGCTTGCTACCACAATATTTCGTCCCGCAGCAAAATCGGCGATCAGCCTGAATCCGTTGTCGGAAGTGGTGTCGTGCAGGCTGTTCCACCCAAGATGTCTTCTTTTCCCAGCTTTGCGTTAAAATCGCCGAGGACAATTTTCATGTCATAGCTATTACATTGCTCATATGTTTTGTCGAAGAGCTCGTAGTATTCGTCTTTGGTGTCGTCCTTTTTCTCTTCTGTGGGGGCATGCGCGCATATTAGGCCGAATTTAGCCTTGATCCGGATCGTCGTGATGCGTTCGCTTACACATTTGAAGCTCAAGTCTTTTTGGCCTGAGTCTGCTTCCCACGACGAATCTGCATCCAAAGAGTTGCTGTTGTTGCTCCCGGTAACAATCACCATAGAAGATGTCGCAGTTTTTCATCCTCCTTTTGCCCGGTCCATCCCATCGCATTTCCTGGATGGCGGTAATGTCTGCCTTTGAGCAGTTGAGGGTCTCCGCTAATTGTTCGGCATTTTACGTGCAAATCCGATATACGTTGTCCTTAATACATTTGCTTGGGTCGTCATCAGTGTATCCGTCCGCTTCCGAGGCCTGTTGTTGCTTCGCAACTAAATCTTTTTCTACGTAGTCGAGAAGTCACCCCGACGTACAACCCCCAACCTGGAGTACCAGGCACTTGATGTGACTCCAAGTCGGAATAACCGCTCCTTTTACGGCCTGGGCTTCAAATAAGTCGAAGTAGCCCATAAAGGTGTTCACCAAGTAGTTCGACCTAACTGGAACTGAGGACGCCAACGTTGATTCCAAAAAAGAAATTCATCCGCTGCCGTCTCTCCTTGGAAGTGCCTTGGTGGGAACACTCCTTCGTTGTGGGGTATAACAGCCTACTCCGCTTCGACCTGTCGACCGTGGGAGGCCCTTCTGCGAAAACAAGTTTCGCGATCGCATAGCTCTAAGCTTCTAAGTAGTAGTTACCGTAAGCCGCTCCGCCACGTCAACGCTTACCCCCTGATGTCTTGGTTTTATTAAATAATTTGATAATTTTCTTTTTAGATTCAAGATTCCGGCGAAAAGAACTCCTTGCGGATTTATTGGAAACATCTGATTGCTGTTGTTGTCGGATGCATATCGTTATTCGTTTTTGACATATGCGAAAGGGGAATTCAACTAAGGAACCCGTTTTATTCCATTTGGACGACACCAATGGGTGCCAACTTAGCTGTAATATTTTTGTGTTTTTTGTGCTCCAACAGCTTGTTGATATTTTTCTTTCAGTTTGGGTTCATTATCCTTGCGGCAATATCCATGGGGATTTATTTCTTTTTCTTATGTTACATGGTCTGGAAGGTGTTCGTTAACATCAGCATCAAACAGACATCATTGCCATCGATGTCATCGGCTCGACGACTCCATTATGAAGGACTTATTTATCGTTTTAAGTTTCTTATGTTGGCAACACTAATTTGTGCCGCCTTGACAGTCGCTGGTTTCATAATGGGACAAGTAGCCGAAGGCCATTGGAAATGGAACGATAATATTGAAATCCAGATGACATCAGCATTTTTAACTGGAATCTATGGAATGTGGAATATCTACATCATAACCTTGTTGATTCTCTATGCACCTAGTCACAAGCAATGGCCAAATGAGAATCAAACCTCAAACGGTAATTTCAAACCTCAAATTCATTTCAAACACAAATGTAATCGTCTTCTCTTTTTAGAAAATATAATAAGCGAAGAAATTGAATTCAACAATTTGCCATCGGATTCAAATCCAAGTGAAATCTCATCTTTAACTTCATTTTCGCGTAAAGTCGCCTTTGATTAAGTCAAATATTCACTTCATTTCACTTCACTTCACTTCACTCTGTGTAAATGTATGAAAAAGACGTAAATAATGTTTTTTGTACCCATAAATGTCATAATATAAGGACCTTATCAGTATTGATGTTAAATGAACTTAAATTTAGTAATAAAACGCTTTTCACACTTAAAATTGCTTCTATTTGTTCGCTCAACAACCGTTGTCGAATTCTTTAATCAGCACATTCCTCCAACCAGACCATAATGCGAAACATTTCACTGCCATCCCATTGAGCGGAGGATGAAGTCTTAGAAGACCAAAGGCACCGGAGGCAGCCACTGTAACAACACCGCATCGGGACTCCGTGGAAGGGTGGTCAAGCGCCACCGCAACAAAATCAGCGCGGCAAGAGTGGAGGTAAAGTAATGTCCTTGTTTCGTTTTGTGTTGTCCTTTTCCTTTTTTTGTCATTTTCTGGCACGATTTATGTTTTTGTATGCTGGTTCCTGCCCGTCTAGTACCAAGATCCCCCCCAATTCTGACGAGGTAAGCCGCGTGCCATGGTACTAGGCGCATGGCATTTGTGTCATCAGGAACCGAGCCGGCAACAAAATGCCAACCGATCGCTGCTTCTCTGATATCATTGTTGAAAGCAGATAGATGAATACACAGCGCACACGATCGAAGCCAATATAGCGGGTCTGGGTGCTATATGATCAATGGTGTACGATTGATTCGTAGTGGTCAACAACATTCTCATATGTCGTCTAAAGGGTTTTCCAATAAGAGGTGTTATTTTGATATTCAAAGAAAAATGGCATTTTTTGAGATAAAAGATCTTTCTGCAGTTTCTCACCGGTCATCTGTGCTTCGTTTAACGAAACACCCTTCGTGGTTTTGCAACTGACACCGAACACCACCGGTTTGGTCGGCTCTTCGTCTTAGAGTTAAACTAAAGACCTGGCCCTCCAGGTTGGGGGTCGTGCGTCGGGGAGACTGACCGGCCACATAAAGAAGAGATGGTTCCGAAACACCAACTAGCCTCAGATACGGACGGAATTAATGATGACGACCCACGCAAACGTTTTAAGGACAACGAATTTCGGTTTTGCACTTGGAATGTTAGGTCCCTTAAGAGACCACGTGCAGCCGAACAACTAGCGGAAGCCCTTGACTGCTATAAAGCAGATATAACTGCCATCCAAGAAATGCGATGGGATGGCTCGGGCCTAAATAAAATGAACAACTGCGATATTTACTACGGCGACTGCTACCGGGAACAAAATCAGCGTCTATTTGGATGTGGATTTGTGGTTGGGGCTCGACTCAGGAGGAAGGTTTTGAGTTTCAACTCAGGGAATGAGCGCATCACGACAATCCGCATCAAGGCTAATGTTGCAGCAGTGCAGACATTGAATTGAAAGCAATCAACAACAGACAGTGCGCAGTTAAGAAAATATGGTTGCAATTGGAATAAGATATATATGTATGTATTTGAGTAAATAATAAAAGGGCGCTTTTTGAAAATATTGCACCTGGCGCAATTTTGGCTGGGGCCCGACCCTGTACCTAAGGTAGCTTGAATCTTTCTATCACTGATCATGTGGGTACCGCGCTTGGTTTTGACGACTAGGGAATACGTCTATTAAGTTGGCAAACCAATATAAGCACAAACGATTGGGACCCTTACGATAATTATGTGCTCTTTATGTGCTTATTATGTGTGAAGTTCGCGATTTATAGAGAGAGAAATTTCGTATATTACTACGGAAGCAGTACACTCGGGCGTATACGTGTTTTTTTTTATTTGCGACACATAGAATACATAAATGACCTTTGGGTAGGTTTTGAAAAAGAATAGAAAAATCATTATTTGAAGAATTGGAGCATTATAGACCATAAGTTGAAAGGAGAACGGGCAAAAATGTATGGAAGCTGGCCTAGGAACCAATAACGACATGATATACATATATCAATTGAAAGGTTTTTTGTGTACTTTAACTTTTGTTTTGGCAAGAAGTCCCAAATCGCTCTGGGGAAAAAGTTATTGCACAAGCAATTGGTGCTCTAGATTGCTATCATGTCCGTATAAGGAAACTTTTGACCTATTATGAGGAGTATATTGATCGGAAAGGATACTACTCCATTAATGTTCTTCTGCGGAAGAAAAGTTTCCAAGTGTTGAAGTTTGCTGGCCAGGAGGAGTCTTGTACGGTGTAACGAAGCGTTACATGCCTATCTATTTTTTTTTAACAGACATATGGCTACCGGCGTCATCGCCTATGTTTGTCACCAGCATCAATCATTCACACACAATTTTCATTTACACATAATTTTACCTTTCACACAAATACAGTTCACATGTAGTTATCCCACGAAAAAGCATAAGGCAACCTGCACGAAGCTTCCAAAAGAGAGTACACCGTGGTGAAAACAGTACACCGCCGCCAGAATAAAAACAGTCCATAGCAACACAAACACAACAAATACAAACCAGTCCGCCGCCGCGCCGTGGTAAAAGTATTAAATCAAAACGCTAGTGTGGTGGAATAATAAGCCACCTCGGGTAGTAAAAATTAATTTTATATTTCGAGTCAGTCGGTGTCTGACCGCGGAGCAGTTCGGATCGTCGCCGTAGGTAAGTGGTTGAGTAATTATAAACTCTTTGGAACTTCCCCCCACCAGTGGTAAGGGGTTTCACGGGTATATTTATTATCAACCACCTTCTGCCCAAAATCGCTTTTTCGCAGTCAGTCGGTGTTCAGCAGCAGAACGGAGCAGGTCGGCTCCGAGAGGTAATTTATTAAATAATTTTTTTTTTTTGGAACTTCCCCCCACCAGTGGTAAGGGGTTTCAAGAGTATCAGGTTTATTTCTCGTGCCACCAGGAGCCGTACTAGTACCTGCAGATCCACCAGAGCTATTGCCTGCTGTTTTAGTGCTACCAGGGGCCATAAATCCTGCTGTTTTACCAGAGCTATTGCCTGCTGTTTTAGTGCTACCAGGGGCCATAAATCCTGCTGTTTTACCAGAGCTATTGCCTGCTGTTTTAGTGCTACCAGGGGCCATAAATCCTGCTGTTTTACCAGAGCTATTGCCTGCTGTTTTAGTGCTACCAGGGGCCATAAATCCTGCTGTTTTACCAGAGCTATTGCCTGCTGTTTTAGTGCTACCAGGGGTCATAAATCCTGCTGTTTTACCAGAGCTATTGCCTGCGGTTTTAGTGCTACCAGGGGCCATTAATCCTGCTGTTTTGCGTGCCATCAGGGGCCGTACAGTACCTGCCACTCACCAGTATTGCCGGATACTTTACTAATTACTCTTTTATGTATATTTCTCAGAGTCATACCAGGCCACCGTCACGCAAACCGCATGTACCCGACGAAACGGTTTACATCAAGTTAGAGGAATACCAGAACCAGACATACCACCTATATTGAACCTTACTAGAGACACATAACATCCAGACCAAGAGGAGGTTACTTTTCACTTAAGTTAACAGAAGGATATTTTATTATTAAAGGATATTAAATAAACAATAAAGAAATTGTGGACCTTTTCACTGAAGTTTAGTGTTTTTCTTCAGAAGGAACCTTGGCGATCCGACGAGCATAACCTCGGCTGGAAAGCAAAAAGCACATCACAACGGGACCCCCATATTTTGAAAAACTCTTTCTTTGAGCATAGCAATACTCTTCTTTGCCTTATGAAGAGGCAACTGCGATTTTTCTAACAAAATTTTATTGTAAAGTTCCTTTACCAAGAACTTATTAAAATTTTCCTTCACTAATTATACACATATGCAACATTTTCACTTTCAGACGCTTCACATAAAGTATAATCATATCATAACTAGGCCATGAAAAGAGCTTTGAGAACGATCTCAAATTTTATTTTATTTTTATTTTTGTTTTATTTTATTTAGCTTAATCCAAGCTTTGACTTAACTTAAAATTAACATTAACTTAAAGCTATGTTTTTTTTTTTGGTTCTTGTTATCGATTTTAAACCTTATTTCGTGTGGGCCCTTAGGCCTGGAAGCATGAACCTTGAAATAACTTAATAACCTAGCAATTTGCAAACTTTAACACTCTAATTGATCTGCCAATTTATAAATAAATAATAGGTAGGTTAGGTTAGAGTGGCTGTCTAGATGTCACATTAAGACCCCAAGGGTCCATTGCGAAACCACTAAGGAAAGTTACTCATAGAGTTTTATGAAGTTAAACAAACCAGAATTCTAAATTTCAACATCCTATGGCCATTTTAATAAAGTGGGCGGCAGCCACGCCCCTTTAATGAAACTGCATTTTTATACTTTTATTTTCTCTTATACTCAACCGAAACCCTATCAGAATTTCGAAGAAAGTGGGCGGATACCACGCCCCTAAACGGAAATAAATTTGTTTCTCATTTTTTTCATGTTATTCAACCAAAACCTTAAAAGAATTCCAAATTTCAGGATCCTACGACCAGTTTTAGAAAGTGGGTGGATACCACGCCCCCTGAATGAGCAAATTAAAATATTCGATTTTTTCCTTTGTATACACCCGACAAACCTACCATTGTACCAAATTTCAAGATTCTGCTATTGTTAGAAGTGCTTCATAATTTTGATGATCAGTCAGTCAGTTGAGTCAGTCAGTCAGTCAATTACGGTTTTTGAAATGTTTACTGTTCAATATCTCAGGAAGCAGTGGTTCTACAAAATAATGTTTTTCACAGGGTCTTTGTGCCCATGAAGTTAATACGTAATTTAAATTTAAAGCTTCTAACTCTAAAAAAAATAAATAGAGTGGCGTGACAGCTCTTGAAGAGCCAAGGCCTAAGTGGCTTACTCTCATCAACAATTCTCTGAGTGCGTGTGAAGAATTGAGCAGACCTACAATTTAACGCCGATTCCGAACGGCAGAGTTGAGAAGCACTTTTTCATGACAGATTGATACTCTTGGAAGATTTGTCAGGTCTTCGCAAGAGGCAGTGCCCGTGAAAGATGAAATAAAAACTTGGCCTGAGTAGGACTCGAACCAACGACGTTCTGCTTAGCAGCCAACGCACTTACCAACTAAGCTACGGGCAACTGCAAGAGCTTCTAACCCTATGGGTTCAAAAGTTATGGGGGGTTAAAAACGTGCTTAAGTTCGATCCTGTAAAAAGGGAGTAGTGCTAGAACTTGGTTGGGCACTACCGTGCCCTTTAATATTGCCCAATAAAAATTGGTGAGCAAACAATAAATCGGCGATTTTCCGTCTTGTAGTTAAGGGTTGCAAGCCTATCAGCTTTAGTCGGTCGGTGTAAGAAGGTTAGTTGGAAGAATCTTCCCATTGGAGGCCTCGGAGGGCAAATCGAATGAAACGTTTTTGAACGCTTTCAATTCGAAGTGAATGGAGTTCATAGAAAGGGGACCAAACTTGGCATGCGTATTCAAGATGAGGTCGGACTAAGGAAACGTAAAGGGATTTTAATTTGGTCGAAGTGGGAATGGAAATTCAAGTCTTTATCAAACATTAAACCGAGATCTCTTACAGAATCGACTTTGTTAATGGCGTCATTAACCAAACAGTATATTCTATGAGTTGGGTTTTTCTTCCGCGAGAAGGTAATTTTCTTACATTTATTTATATTTAACTCAAGGAAAATATGAGAGCACCAAGCGGAGAAGATGTTCAGGTCATTTTGTAACAGTGAGGAATCCGATGGAGTTGAGACAATTTTAAAAATTTACTTGTCGTCCGCGAACATTAGGATTTCTGAATGTTTTAATATAAGTCAACCATCGTTCACAGATAAGACAAAGAGTAGAGGACCTAGGTGACTACCTTGTGGAACCCCAGAAGTAGCATGAATTGGACTGGAGACAGAATTACGGAAGATGACTCTATAAGTTCTATTCTCAAGGTAGGAGCTTATCCAGTTTATAAAAATTGGTGGAAAACCAAGAGCTTTGAGTTTGAGATAGATTATCTTGTGAGATATTTTATCAAAGGCTTTGCTGTAGTCAGTGTATACAACATCAACTTCATTGCCATTTTCGAGGGCAGTTGCCCGTAGCTTAGTTGGTAAGTGCGTTGGCTGCTAAGCAGAACGTGTCGTTGGTTTGAGTCCTACTCAGGCCAAGTTTTTATTTCATCTTTCACGGGCACTGCCTCTTGCGAAGACCTGACAAATCTTCCAAGAGTATCAATCTGTCATGAAAAAGTGCTTCTCAACACTGCCGTTCGGAATCAGCGTTAAATTGTAGGTCCCCTCAATTCTTCAAAAGCACTCAGAGAATTGTTGATGAGAGGAAGCCACTTAGGCCTTGGCTCTTCAAGAGCTGTCACGCCACTCTATTTATATTCTTATAAAACATTTGATACAAATTCAATTAAGTTGGTCGTGGTGGATCTTCCTTTAAGAAATCCATGTTGATCGGGAGAGAATATGGGTTTACAATGAAAATAAACCGAATCGTAAACTAGGCTTTCAAAAAGTTTAGGGATACATGAAAGTTTAGCAATTGGTCTAAATTTATTAACTTCGGATTTATTGCCTTGTTTATGGATCGGAAATATATAAGAATTTTTCCATATATGGGGAAACATACCTTTAGAAAGAGAAAGTCTAAACAGAGCAGCTAGGGGATTTGATAAAGCTACTTACTTACTTATCCGGCTCACAGTCCATGAAGGATCTCAGCCTGAGATACTGCAGTCTTCCATCGTGAACGATCCCTCGCATGCACTCTCCAGTCACCGAGACCAAGCGCTCTGGCATCCGCAGTCACTTGGTCCTTGTACCGTAGGTTCGGTCTTCCTTGTCGTCTTGAACCTGGGGGCTGGGATGAGAAGACTTTCTTGGCTGGAGCGTTGTCGTCCATTCGCTCGATGTGGCCGAGCCAATGTAGTCGTCTTTTCTTGGCTTTCTGGACTACATCCATATCTTGGTACAGCTCGTACAGTTCTCGGTTGTATCTTCTTCTCCATTCGCCATCGTCGCATACGGGACCAAAAATCCGTCGAAGAATTTTTCTTTCGAAAGTGCCCAGTATCAATTCCCCTTTTTTACTTATCGTCCAGCACTCGGCGCCGTAGAGTAGGATAATACTGGTAAAATCAAAGTTTTGTATAGCAGACACTTTGTCTTTCGAGTGAGGAGTTTTGAACCCAGTTGTTTGGCCAAACCGAAGCAGCAGCGGTTCGCTAGGGTAATTCTTCTTCGGATCTCCACTTAGGTGTCGTTCGTGGGATTGATGTTTGTTCCAAGGTAGGTGAACTCCTTAACTACCTCGAAATTGCTGCTACCAACAGTGACGTTTTGTCCTAGGTGGTGGACAGATGTTGCTTTGTTTGTTGCTAGCATGTACCTTGTTTTGTCCTCATTCACTTCAAGACCAACTAGTTTCGCCTGTTCTTCAATCGCTGTGAAGGCCTCAAGCACAGCTCTTTTGGATCGACCGATGATGTCTATGTCGTCCGCATTACCTAGGAGCTGGGTGGATTTGTTGAAGATAGTGCCCTCCGTGCTCACACCTGCCTTGCGCACTATCTGCTCCAGGACTATGTTGAAGAAATCACATGACAACGCATCTTCTTGTCTAAACCCTGCGCAAGTTTGGAAAAACTCGGATGAGCTGTTACCCATTTGCACGCTGCACTGCGTATTGTTTAGCGTCATGCGGCACAGCTTGATCAGTTTGTTCGGGATCCCGAATTCAGACATCGCCATCATAAGCTCTTGGCGGTGGATGCTATCATAAGCAGCTTTAAAGTCGATGAAAAGATGGTGGGTTTCGACTTGAAATTCGTTGGTCTTTTCCAGGATCTGCCTCAGTGTGAATATTTGGTCTATCGTTGTTCTGCCTGGCCTAAAGCCACACTGGTACGTTCCGATTATTGTGTTGCAGAAAGGTTTAAGACGCTCACACAGTACGTTGGATAGGATTTTGTATGCAACATTAAGCAGGGATATGCCACGGTAGTTTTTGCATGACATCGGATCGCCTTTTTTGTAGATGGGGCATATGGAGCTTATCGACCAGTCAGTGGGCATGCATTCTTCCTCCCACACTTTGGTGATGACCTGGTGCATGCGGTTCATCGAAACATCTCCTCCATGTTTAAAGAGTTCCGCGGGTATGCCATCCGACCCGGCGGCCTTGTTATTTTTTAGCTTTTGGATGGCTCTTTCTACCTCTTCTCTGCTGGGGGCTGGGACTGGGTCTTCATTGACTGGTCTTGCTTCTCTTTCGTCATTATCTTGCTCGACATTTTGCGCATTCAGCAGCTGCTGGAAGTGCTGCTTGAAAACATCTACAATTCCCTGTGCTTCGGTGACTAGGTTTCCTTCACTGTTTCGAAGAGCTTGTGTCCCGGTTCTGAAACCAGAAGCTAATCGCTTCGACCTTTTAAAGAAACGCCGGGTGTTGTTCTTGGCTCGAGACCCATCTAGATCTTTGAGCTGAGAAACTGCGGATGCTGTCTACTTCCTTCGCAGGGTCTTTTTCTCATTTCTCCTTTTCGTGCGGTACTCTTCCCTTGCTGCTCTTGTTTTCCGTTGCAGCATCTGCACACGTGCATTTTCCGTCTCTCTTTTCAATATCACGCACTCATCATCATACCATGGGTTCTTTTTCGGGGGTGGCTGGTAACCTATGGTGGTCTCGGCTACATTTTTTATTACTTCGCGATATTGGTTCCACAATGTGTTGACGTCTGTAGTATTTGGGAGGACGGCCGGCGGAGAGTCGCTCGCTCAGGCGCTCACTGTAGTCTCTGGCATTCTCCAATGTGCTAAGGCAACCGATGTTGAACTTCTTTCTTTGGGCCGCACGTGTTTTTTTGTCGTTTGATATTCGAGCTCTAAACTAAGCCACTACCAGAAAGTGGTCAGAGTCGACATTTGCTCCTCGGAAAGTGCGCACGTTCAGGATGTTGGATGCGTGCCTTGCGCCGATTAGCACATGGTCGATTTGGTTGGTGGTTCGACCATCCGGAGATCGCCATGTTGCTGTGTAGATCTTCCGTCTTGGAAACCTAGTGCTACTTATCACCGTATTACGAGCTGCAGCAAAGTCGATTGGTCGGAAGCCGTTATCTGTTGTTTCTTCGTGGAGGCTGTGCTTTCCAACTAATCCGCCAAAGATGTCTTCCTTCCCGATTTTTGCATTGAAGTCTCCGAGTACGATTTTGACGTCGTACTCTGGACAGGCTCCGTAGGCTCTATCCAGGAGGTCATAGAAATCCTCCTTGCTAGACTCCTCAGCATCATCGGTAGGGGCGTGTGCACATATTATACTGATGTTTTGTAGTGTGGCCTTGATGCGGATCACAGCCAGGCGATCACTTATTGGCTTGAAATCCATGACTTTTGATCTAAGCCGATTTCCCACAACGAATCCGCATCCAAATATATGCAATCTTTGATGGCAGCTATAATAAATGTCGCAATTCTTTCTTTTCATTGTCCCTGATTCTATCCATCGTATTTCCTGGATCGAAGTAATATCTGCCTTATACTGCGAGAGGACAGATTCAAGTTTCTGAGTTGCACCTGGAGTGTAGAGTGTTCTTACATTCCAGGTACAAACTCTCAATGCGTAGTCCGTTGTCGTTCCGGGTCCGGTTACCATAAGAGGGGGTTCATTATCCGAGGCTGGTATCTCTCTCATAACTTTCAAGTTTTTCACTGTGGAGGGGTTGTTAGCCCCTCGCACTAACCTCCAAATTTGTTGGGCCGTTGATAAGGTGCTTTTTTCCCGATTTGCACCCGCGCTTACAAGTTTCGCAAGTTATATCTAGAGATATAACCAGTATCCGGTGGTTACCACGAGGAGGTAAAGTAAGCACTTGGTGTGTAGGAAAAGTTACAGCCTAAGCCCCCAGATCCTACAACACCCAACTATGCATACATTTTTTTAGGACAACAGATGGGATGCCATCGGGCCCGGGGCTAAAGCTTTCTTTTAGGCTTTCAATTTTGGCAAGAAGTCATTTCCTCAGTTATTGTAAATGATGAAAGAGAGGTCTGAGTGCAACCTTCTAAATAACGAAAGTAGCAAGGATCGGGGTCATGATGGTGTTCGGTATAAGATTGGCTGAAGTATTCGGCAAAAAGATTAGTTATTGTATCGTGCTATTCAACGAGTAATAGCTGTTGAGCTTGAACTCGGTTTTTTGCATACAAAACTAAGTCTGAGTTCCGCCCTGCTTGATCGTTCTCATAAGGGAGTTCAAGCTCGTCAGCTCAGACTCTGAGCTCTTGCTTATCTTTTAGAATATGACCCAATAACTCGGCGTACGCTTACTCATCGTCATCATTAACAAAAACTTTACTCTCGAGGTTGTCAAAAATAACAATATAACAATTGAAACAAAAAAAGTAAGGTTCTCCAACAAAAAGTAAAAAGAAGCGTTTAAAAATAAAAATTTAAAAATTTAGAATAAAAAAAAACACGTATACGCCCGAGTGTACATTTTCATTTTCATCTTTCCCGATGTAAAACTGCCGTGTCTCAGGCTGAAATCTTACATAGCTTGGGATACGGTTATATTAGTTGTAGGTAGGTACGAAAACTTATAAGCACAGGAATGAATTTTCTAAGTTGAAGCGTTTACTCTGCAAACAAATGTGCCCAGGCATATAGCTTTGTGGTATGCAATACCCGCCTCTTAGATATGAAAAAAAAAAACAAAAAGAAAAAAACGGGATAAGCAAGCAATGTCTTCTCTTTGAAAACTAAAAAGGAAAAAACAGACTTTTTTGACTTAAAAACTCTCGTGCTATAATCAGAGACTATTTTTCAGGGCACTTAAAGTCTGGAAAAGTAACGCACCTTAAGAACTAAGAATGCAATGGAAATTAGTGTACGTATCCCATGGAAACCAACTGAATACATAGGTACATGGGTTGTATCCCCAATCGTCGTCGGTTGTATGCACAAAAAACATCAGTCGTTTACACAAACACAACACAAAACAAAACACACCCCCTATTACCCATACAATTCCAATAGAATAACTATAAATAGCGGAGGATCCTTATTCCAAAACTTGTTTCTGTGTATGCGTTTGTATCATTTATTTTTCTTCGCTATCAAAGCAAGCATATAGCCATTGTCTTCATAGGATGACTTGGATAAACTTGTATCTATGTCGTTAGCAACATGCATAATGAAGCTGTATGAACACATTTGTTTGTATTCGTTCTGTAAAGGCTGTGATAGCCTTGGCTTAGTACGGAACGTTGACTTTCATAGTTCGGCTTCAACTCAACAAACAAAAGTCCAATGAAAGAGACTTTTTTCGATATTGAATTTTCAAAATCACAGCCCTATTTTCTCTTCCATCTGCTTTGACAACTAACGAACATCAGTTATCTTTTGAGTCTAATTAGTATGGTTTGCACCCTGTGCGACAATAAAACAAATTATTCCACTTTCCTTAGAGAAGCCCCCTCCCTTAAAAATGACGATGCACGAGAACACACGAAACTGACGAGAGAACATTTAATGAGTGTGCGCATGATTTGTGTAAATAGATGCAGGCAACAACAATTAAAATAAATAGGTACTAAACACTAACACAAAACAAAACATAAATATAAAACTAGTGTAGTTGTAAATGTGCAAGGCAGGCGGTTTCTTCTCTGCTCGATACATTTAAATCTCAAAAAATCGAATTTATGACGTCCCGTCCCCCCAACAATTTTACAACATTTCACCTGCATTTTATTTTCAGTAAACAGTTTTGGGAGTGGATTATGTTGTAATGAAATTAAATAAAATGAAAACAACTGCTCATCATTCTCTGAACAAAATTCGAACATAATTGAAAGGCGAACAAATTTAAATAAACAGGAAAAACGAACTCGAGACCATTCACACATAAAAACGTCTTACTTTACTTACTTATGGTGGCGCTACAGTCCAGGTCGGACCAGGGCCTCACCCAACAAACTTCTCCAGACAGCTCGGTCCTAGCAATATATTAACGCCTCTAGGCAGATCAGACCATAGTATTATATCTGCAAATTTCTCGTGTCAAATTAATCCAGTTAGAGAAAGAGCTCCGAAGAGAACCGTATGGCAATATGAGAAAGCCAACTGGGACGGTCTCAACAACTTTTTCCGGATCTTTAACTGGTCACTATGCTTCCTCGATAGTGACGTAGACTCCAGCGCCGATATGATTAGTTGTTGTTAGCTCTCTCGCGAAAGCTAACGTGTTCTTCCACGCTGGCAAAACCCTTGCGTGAGCTTTTTCATCTATCCTATTCTTCTGGGCTCGTTCCGAGCAGTTGGAAAACAGCATTTGTCCAGCCAATCCCAAAAAAAGGCGAATCTTCTGCTCCCACCAATTATTTATCGACCGATTGCACTTACGTCCCTTCTTTCTAAGGTCATGGAAACGCTGATATACTATCAGCTCAAGAAATATCTCGAAGACCGAAAGCTTCTTAATGACCGCCAATCCGGCTTTCGCAGCAACAGGTCCACTGGTGATCTGATGGTTTATCTCACCGAACAGTGGAACAAATCTTTATATCGTTTTGGAGACAGTAAGATTGTTGCGCTTGATATTTCATAAAGTCTGGCATCTTGCTCGTTTATCGAAAATGCGTGCTCTCGGTATCGATGAATCCCTCCTTCGTTCGTTGGATTAGAAACTTTCTTTCGAACCGTTCAATACAAGTTGTATTGGACGGGTTCAAGTGTGAAACCCACAATATAAATGCTGGTGTGCCCCAGGGCTCCGTTTTGTCTCCGACCCTCTTTCTCATTTTCATAAATGATGTCCTGTCTGTAACTTCTAATCCAATTACTGACGATAGTACCCTTAGATTTTCATATTCGTTTCCAGACTCACATCCCTCCTCTTCGGATGTGGAACTGCAACGGCAAAACATGACAATGGGGAATACAAAATCGCGTAGTGCTTAATGCTTCGAAAACTCAATGCTGTCTTGTATCGTCCAAGCGAGATATACCCCCCTTGCCACTGTCCATGAGTGGCACTTGCATCAATGATACCGAACATCTCGAGATTCTCGGTATGTGCATCACTGACCACCTTCTGTGGAATGCCGATGCAAGATGTTTTGGTTTCTTAAGACGGTGCAAGAAATTCTTTTCCCCGTCTGATCTGGCTACCATCTATAAGACTTATATCCGTCCAAAGCTTGAGTACAACTCTCATCTCTGGGCTGGTGCTCCAGCTACTTACTAAAGCCTCTTGGATGGTATTCAAAAAAGAGCCCTCAGAATGATCGGTGACAGAGACATCACTGCGTTATTCCAATCATTAGATCACCGTCATAACGTTTCATGTCTCTTTCTATTCTACCGTTACTTGTACGGTAAGTGCTCTAGAGAAATAGCCAGTTGCATTCCTCCCCTCAAGCAATTCACCCGTAATACTCGCGCGTCTAGGAATGCCCATCAGTTCACCCTCGAGCCCAACTTCGGACGTACGCTCAAGTAAAGAGAATCATTCTTTAGCCGTACTACGCGAATGTGGAATTCTCTTCCACACTCCGTCTTTCCCAATCATTATAATGTTCAGGAATTCAAGACCAATGTATACCGACACCTCCTTTCTCATCCCTTCCTTTCTTCCTGCACTCACTGTGTCTCTGGCATAATAAGGGTATAAAAAATCCCTTGAGTGGGTGCACATTATTAAAACAAAAAAAAGCTAGCTGTCTCCAGTTTCGCACGACAAGTTGGTTCAGGTCCTCTACCACCTGTGTGCTCCACCTGAGTCGCAGTCTTCCTCTGCTGCGACGTCCTTCCGGGTTTGATTCGAAGACTCTACGAGCCGGAGCATTATTTTCCATTCGCTTAACATGACCTAACCATCTAACTCGTTGGACCTTTACTTTTCTGGCAAGGTCAGTGTTGCTGAACAGCTCGTACAGTTCTTGGTTGAATCTTCGTCTCCAATCTCCATTTATGCAGACAGGACCAAAAATCACTCGAAGAGTTTTTCTCTCAAAGCAGCCCAAAGCGTCTTCATCGGATGTTGTCATGGTCCATGTCTCTGCACCATACATGAGGACCGGGATGATGAGGGTTTTGTAGTATATCGCTATCTTCACACTTCGTCCTTGTCGGGTGGGTGGAATTGTTGGCCTTCTGCACCCAAATTGAATGGATCTGTATTGCTGGCTTGGAAAAGTGGTCTTTCCATATCCTCAGCACTGACTGCGGTTCTACTACGATGTTCCCATGATGGTCTCTACAGGCTTCGGTTCGGGTTGTATACTTGTTTCACCTTTTTATAGAATTTTCGAACCTCGTTCCTGTTGTGCCATCCCTCTAACTTCTCGATCGCGCGCTTCTCATGCTCCTTTTCTTTCTTTCTGAGAAGTTTATACTCTTCTCTCCCTTTCTGCTCGTAGAGCTCACGAGCTGCTCGTTTCCTTATTTGCAACGCAGCTTTGTATGCCTCTTGTTCAGCTGCATGTGGTTCTCTATATTACGTGCTGGCAGCAAATTACTTCTGAGGAGATTTACGGAGACACGATCGGAAAAGGATCTTGATCGGGATATCCGCATTCATACCTTGGCTACAACAAGGTAGTGGTTCGAGTCGATGTTGGCACCTCGGAATGTGCGGACATCTTGCATGCATGAGAAGTGTCGTGCGTCGATCGTAATGTGATCAATCTGGTTGACGGTTGATTGATCAGGAGATTTCCATGTTCCCTTGTGGATATCGGGATGTGGGAAACTCGAACTTGGTGCCATTACGTCTCGCCCCGCAGCGAAGTCAATTAGCCTAAATCCGTTATCGGAGGTGGTGTCGTGTAGCTATATCTTCCGATTATTCCACCAAAGATTTCTTCTCTACCCAGCTTAGAATTAAAATCTCCAAGGACGATTTTAATGTCATAGCTAGGGCTTTGCTCATAGGTGTTGTCGAGGAGCTCGTAGAATCTGTCTTTGGTGTCTTCATCCTTTTCCTCAGTGAGGGCGTGAGCGCAGATGAGGCTGACGTTGGTGAATTTAGCCTTGATGCGGATTGTCGTAATGCGCTCGTTCACTGAGTTGAAACTCAAGAACTTCCTCCTGAGTCGAGTACCAACTACAAATCCACATCCAAATAGACGCTGATTTTATTAACGGTAGCAGTAGGCCCGGACCATCCCATCGCATTTCTTGGATGGCAATTATATCTGCTTTATACCAGTCAAGGGCTTCCGTCCGTATCTGAGGCGCACGACCCCCAACCAGGTCTTTAGTTTAACTCTAAGACGAAGAGCCGGCCAAACCGCTCCTTATATGCCTGGGCTGCAAATATGTCGTAGTAGCCCTATAAGGTGTTCACTTAGTAGTTTATCCTGACTGGAGCTGTAGACGCCAGCGTTGATTCCATCTTGGGAGTTCTTCCGCTGTCGCCTGTTGAAAAGGAGGCATGCCTTAGTGGACGTATACCTCCTCCCCTCCTCTCTCTTTGCTTCCGCCAACAACTTCCCACTGGGGTTGGAACCCAATCTTCGGTTGAAGGGTACTGGGCACCCGATGTTCACCACGGGGAGGTGGAGAGTAGGAGTTGATAGACAGAGTTTTCTGTGGACGCTTGTGTTCTCTTGAATGCACGTGTCTACCATTCGAACAACAATCCGGAAGGCTTACGCGAATTAAAGCTGCAAGGACACTATCCTTAATCTCATTATCGATTGACTTCACCTTCTTGTTCAAATACTCAGACATACATTTACACTCGGCGAAACGAATCAGTGAAGTTTGTCTCAAAAGACGAGTTCAAAACGAATCAATTCGTCGGAAAACAAAATCAATACTTTTTTCAATAAGCCGCCTATCGACATCTTATTAATTCGTTGGTTCAATGGAAAATGGATTTAGGGTCAGTGGAAACAGCATTAGCATTCTGTTGGGTTCGGTGTTACTTCCTTATTTAGATCGACGAAATAGAAATGCAAAAACACGTTCTGTCAGACTCAGTGCGCCTTCATCCCAAAGCGCTCGGTGCAATCAATTTTTAGGTAAACACCCGGACCGACAAATATATTGTTTTTGTTTAATTTGGGAGAACTTGTCTCCGCGCGCCGCTCTCTGAGATTCTTAGTATACATTTTCTCCGGGTGATTACAGAGGGATGGCAACAATAGGGTGGGTGCGTTTTTTTTTTATGTGGTTGCTGATGCAAGTTGCTTGCTAGATGGAAAGTGCAGAGTGTGGGTGCATATATTTCTTTTACCTAAGTCCAATTCTGTACAATATTTCGGGAGTACACTATTCAGCTGAGAGGCATTGCTAACAACCAAAGGGTTGGAGTTGCGTTTTAGCGTCGGACAAGTTATGTTTATGTTGCTGCACTGAAACTGAAACAAAAACAATGATGGCGATAGAGAGTGCAACGAAAGTCGAACTAGAAAAATGAGAAATGTGTAGGTACATATGTTTCAAACTACCAACAGTCAACACGATTGCAATGTTGTTGTGTAAGGGGTTGGTTGCCAAAAGGAGGTAAATGGAGACGAATATAAGTAAAATGCTGTGTATCGAAGCAAAATAATAAAACAAGGAGAGTAAAGCAGGGCTGTCGTTTCAAATTTCTCAGAGGAGTATTTTCAAGTTCTAGAGGGGATTGAAGGGAGTACACTGTTAAAAAGGTTGAGAAATATCGAAACGTAGATTTTAAGAGAAAAAATGAGTTTTCTACTCAACGTTTTATTTTAGAACATTTCAGAACAACTTGACATTTCATAATAAATTTTGACATTAGATTTTATAAAGAGAACCAGTGAGTAAAGAGAGTCAGTGACTTTTTGGTTTAAGTACATTCCGCCCACTTCGTCCAGTTGCGACGAAACATCTGGCCGCCCACTGTGTTCATCCGAAGATTCGATTTCAATTGGAAGCACGACCAGTTATGAAATAGCTCGCTTTATTGTTGATGAGTGGGTACGACCCGCACCAGATCGTGTTCTCCAGAATGGACTTCTGAAATACGACCTAGTAGCCATTGAGTAGGTGCGTGCGCGTTCATCCCTTATGAGAACCACTTTAATGTTGGGTTTTGACGACTTCTTACTTGAAGGTCGTGTAAATATTCACAGCTCCGCCTTTTCCAAAAATCCTGCTGCATCTGCTGGAGTTGTTTCCAACGGGGAGAGTCTACCTGTCTTGATATCGAAAAAGTCCGGTTCCGGATTGGCAGTGCGATGGGACCGCCCCACTGAAAAGTGCCCAGGAGTCAAGGCAGCAAGATCCTCAGGGTCATCTGAGAGGGCTGAGATCGGCCTGGAATTAAGAACAGCTTCGATTTGCCTTAAGACTATGTAAAACTTTTCAAAAGTTAACGTTGCTTCTTCGATGGTGCTTCATGCTCTTGACTTCAGCCTCCCTTATACCTCCGAAGTTTGGAGAGCCCGGTGGGATAAAGTGCCATGATACACCAAGGCAAGACACGAGCCGTGCACCTGCTTCCAACTGCATTCGATAAGCCGCAAGATCTGCATTCAGAACTGCATTGGCACCAGCAAACGTTGTCGCGCAGTCGCTGTAGAGGCTCGAGCTGTACCCTCGTTGCGCGAAAAATCGCCGCAAAGCTGCAAGGAATGCCTCGGTTGTCATGTCGCTCACCAGTTCGAGATGGATAGCTTTAGTGCTAAGACACATAAAAAGCGCGACCCATCCCTCGACCTCGACACTTTGTTGTTCGTATTGTGTAGGGTCCAGCATAGTCCAGTCCGGAATGCTTAAATGGAGCAGCGGCTGTGCACCTAGGTGTGGGGAGGATTCCCATTATTTGTGTTGTAGGTTGTGGACTGTGACGTCAGCTATTTTGAATTTAAACTGCTAGTTAGCTTTAGCTTCCAAGTAGCTTAACTGGAACTCTACTTGTATATTGTGAAACAGGCGCTAAGGGGAGTATTTTCAAGTATAGGGGAGTATGGGAGTACATTGAACGCAAAGGGAGTACAAATACTCCCATGGTAGTAGTTCCGGCAGCGCTGGAGTAAAAGAACAAAGACTACATGGATGCAAGGAACTGTGATGCAGGCAGTGGGGGTATTGTGTTATCGTTTGATGAAGGGAGGAAGGGTTTAAAAAAAAAGCCGAATTAGAAGCGCAGGGTGAATAGAAAAAGCAGTTAAGTCAGAGGCAACTGGGATGGCAGTGCGATAAAGAAGAAACAACAAGTTGTAACGTCGTCGTCGTCGGCAACAGCAATGCAAACGAAAAGACACTGTGACTGTGCTGTTGGG
Organism: Sphaerophoria taeniata; assembly: GCA_943590905.1. Taxonomy (NCBI): domain Eukaryota; kingdom Metazoa; phylum Arthropoda; class Insecta; order Diptera; family Syrphidae; genus Sphaerophoria; species Sphaerophoria taeniata. Next base: position 4,661,320 of record OX016543.1, read on the forward strand.
TTGGTGGTTAGAAGTTGGTGTAGGACTATTGCATATACCAACTACATCGTAACAACAAAACTTTTGTTGAGACTGTGCAGGGGCGCGGGCCAGAGTCCCATAGTTCTTCCTTCGTGTCAGTTTTTCCTCTTTGTTTGCTTTTTTGTGTGTGGTTCTATTTTTGTATTGCCATTTTTGTTGTGAACTATGTTTTCCTATATATATTTTTTGTATTCGTTTTCGTGCAACTGGAAAATGCTCTACAATCATAGAAATATACACCATTGGTACTGCTACATTGTGTTATGACTTCAGTAGTGGAAAAAACGGTAACGAATGCAATTTTATCACATTGAACGGATTTTCTCTCTTCGTGCTTAGTCTATTGTCTTACAAAGATTTCTAAGAATATCCATCCAAAGAAGTAATTAATTTAAAATAAATATTCTCACCATATCAAAACTATCTACAGTTAAAAGTTTAAGAAAAACCGACTTTCTTTAGTGACATTATCGAGTGAAAAATTTGCATGGCCGCCGCTAACATGAGGATTAAGTGTTCTTTGTTCTCAACACAAATATAAACAGTGAACAATACTATACAACGATGAACAAACAAAAACTGTAAAACAGGAATACTTTTGGCTTGGAAAATACTCGCCCCCGACAGAGATTTGATCCTTGATGTATCCGTAAGTTCCTGTATCTAGACTTGAAAAATTTCCTTTTGCACTTGATTAAATTATGTCTACATACATGCAATGCATATGAAAATGACTGCGTTTATTTAACTGCAGTTTTTTTTTTCAAGAAAAGTGGTATGTCGGTCGAATTCGGCCAAACCTCCGGCTTGGGTATAAAATGGGCCGAAGTTTTGGCCGAAGCCGAAAAATTTGTTTCTTAATATCGAGCATCGTAGTAGGCTCCGAAAAAAAAATTGAATTTTTGAAATTTTTGGACAACTAAGTTTGTGTTTATTTTAGTGTAAAATCGTAGTAGGCGCGGAAAAAAAGTCAATTTTTGAGTTCTTTAAATTGCCATAAACATTTTGTCACATCGTTTGTACTTTTGTTTTTTTCGAAATGAGAATTCTTCTTTAATAAAACTTTCGCCGTCGGCCGAAGGTTTTCTGTTAGCCTAATATTCGGCTTCGGCTCCGGCGGAAAATCAACGTTCTGAATTTCTATTGGAGATCAATTTGAATTTACGGAAATAGCTTACAAAAAATTGTACTTTATTTACTTACAATTTAAATTTATACAGTGGGATAGTAAGTAATGAAGTGAAAAATGCTAAAAAAAAGTGGTTCAAGATTATTTACACAACATTTCAGACATTTTGACAAGATGGATACACGTAGATTTTACGGAAGTGCTCATATCAGGATCCAAAGTTTTCCCGATAAGAGCAGTGATGAAGAACTTTCGGAAGAAGAAAATCAAGTGAATGAGTGAATGGTAACACCGTTGGAGTCTGATATGTCTGATGTGGAATCTGCAGACGACTTTTATCTCAAATACAGCGAGATATGGTGGAACCTCACTCCAGAGGAAGACGGAACGAAAAACCCCGTTGGCGAGATGACTACATATTTAAAAAAGGATGATTCTGAATGTCAATTCATTGGTGATTCGAGCTTGCCGGAGGAAATAAAGACCTTGAAGCTATCTATACAGTTTTCAAATACATATTTACGGATGAAACGTTTAGCCACATTGAAAAAGAAACGTTGCTATACGCTGTGGAAAAACGACCAGAAAGGCTTCTACACATCACTGCAAAAAAAAAATCCAGAAGTTTATTGGAATGTGTCTTTGCATGTCCGTAGTCCGGTTACCATCTGTACGGACTTATTGGAATGAGTATTTGGGGCACCCAAAGATTGCAAATGTGATGACTTGCAATCGGTTCGAGGAAATCAAACGCTTCCTTCATTTCAATTCAAATTCAACACAAGTCTCCAAAGGTCGTCCTGGCTATGATGCTCTGCACAAAATACGGCCATTCTTGGAACAAATAAGACAGAGGCTACACAAAGTTCCGAAGGAAGAATATTTGGCAGTGGACGAGTAAATCATTCCAACTAAAACCAGATCTTCAATGCGCCAAAGAAACCACACAAATGGGGATGTACAAATTTTGTTCTAAGTGTTAGCTCCGGATTCAGCCATGATTTTGAGCTGTATACTGGAGCGCAAGGACCTGTGAAAATGGACGACGTTCTGCCAAAAATAAGCACGTCGAGTGATGTTGTCGTTCGCCTTGCTAGAACCATTCCTTTTTTTTATGAATTATAACAACAGCGTCTAACTCATTTACCTGACGAAGATGTCTATTTTACCCTTAGGAACTATTAAGGCGAATAGAATTCCAGGTTGCAGCACCCAACAGAAAAAGTTATGAAGAAAAAAGGGAGAGGTGCAACAATCGAAAAGCTGACAACAATGGACGATATAGACGCATCTCGGTTGTAACCTTGTACGATAACAGAATTTTCAACTTGGCTTCGACTTATGTTGCCGGTAAACCATTGACTGAAGTTCGACGTTACAAAAGAAAGGAACAAGTTTACCAACGGTTTCCTGTCCCAAAGCTGTAATGGTCTACAACAAACACATGGGTGGATTAAATTTATTGGATGGGCTTCTTGGATACTACAGGATTCAAATGAGGTCGAAAAAATTTTACCACCGAAGTTTTTCCCACATGTGTGATTTGGTAGTAGTCAAATCTTGGTTGCTTTATCGACGCAATCTTCCAACTTCTGAGACCTGGATGCCCCTTGTGGTTTTCAAGTGCGCTGTTACTGAAAGTTTTTGCCGTAGCAAGAAACAATAAGGGAGTTTTAAGCGTGGGCGACCTTCTTTAGAACTTAAAAGGACCTGCTTGTGAAATGCCATCTAGACGTGCAACAAGATGGCGTTGGTCATTTACCCCTTTGGTCCACTTGGCAACGCTGCAAATTACCGAGCTGTAACGGCCGATCATTTTTTATGTGTCAAAAATGTAATGTCAGCTTATGTTTGAACGAAAAAAGGAATTGTTTTATTGTTATTTCACACTATATAATATTTAGTAATAAAATGTTTATATTAATTTATGAAATGTCTTTTTTTGCATTTCTGCATGGTGTGCCATATCTGATGCAAACCGTAAAACTCATATTTCCCGAGTTTTTCGGAAAAAAATTAAAAATCCTGAAACACGCGTCTTTTATTTTGCAGTAAGGGGTTAAAGCCTTTTCTGAACATTGTATCTGACAGTTCCGTTCGTATGTTTGTTTGCTTGAAAGAAGAAGTTTACATAACTAACTATGTTTTAATCAAATTTTCATAAACAACAATTTGCTCTAAGAGGCAAAAATAAAATTTTTTGTTGAATATGCTTTGCTAAAACTGTTAGAAATTTTGTCTACCGGTTTCTTAAATTCTTCCTCTGAAATATATTTTTTCTTAACAACGAACACAAAGATAAAATTATTGTTAACCCCTTGTTGCATGATTAACGAAGGCGTCGGAAAAAATTTGTTTGTGAAAACTTCTTTTATTAGTCTTTAAAGTGGCGGATTAAACGTTGAGGGCACCATTGGCAAACATCTCATCGGCGCCCCTATAGAAATAATTCGTATTATAGTTTGACCGAAACTGTGGTACCGCGCCGTAGAAAAACGGGTTGAAATGGGAACCAAGCAAAAGCGAACAAATTTTCATGAGATCGATAGATATTGTTCGAAAGTTCTTACGTTTTCGATTTAAAATATTTTAATTAATGATGTAATAATTGTAATTGAAATTATCCGGCTCACAGTCCATGAAGGATCTCAGCCTGATACTGCAGTATTCCATCGTGAACGATCCCTCGCATGCACTCTCCAGTCACCGAGACCAAGCGCTCTGGCATCCGCAGTCACTTGGTCCTTGTACCGTAGGTTCGGTCTTCCTTGTCGTCTTGAACCTGGGGGCTGGGATGAGAAGACTTTCTTGGCTAGAGCGTTGTCGTCCATTCGCTCGATGTGGCCGAGCCAATGTAGTCGTCTTTTCTTGGCCTTCTGGACTACATCCACATCTTGGTACAGCTCATACAGTTCTCGGTTGTATCTTCTTCTCCATTCGCCATCGTCGCATACGGGACCAAAAATCCGTCGAAGAATTTTTCTTTCGAAAGTGCCCAGTATCAATTCCCCTTTTTTACTTATCGTCCAGCACTCGGCGCCGTAGAGTAGGACTGGTGAAATCAAAGTTTTGTATAGCAGACACTTTGTCTTTCAAGTGAGGAGTTTTGAACCCAGTTGTTTGGCCAAACCGAAGCAGCAGCGGTTCGCTAGGGTAATTCTTCTTCGGATCTCCACTAAGGTGTCGTTCGTGGGATTGATGTTTGTTCCAAGGTAGGTGAACTCCTTAACTACCTCGAAATTGCTGCTACCAACAGTGACGTTTTGTCCTAGGCGGTGGACAGATGTTGCTTTGTTTGTTGATAACATGTACTTTGTTTTGTCCTCATTCACTTCAAGACCAACTAGTTTCGCCTGTTCTTCAATCGCTGTGAAGGCCTCAAGCACAGCTCTCTTGGATCGACCGATGATGTCTATGTCGTCCGCATAACCTAGGAGCTGGGTGGATTTGTTGAAGATACTGCCCTCCGTGCTTACACCTGCCTTGCGCACTATCTGCTCCAGGACTATGTTGAAGAAATCACATGACAACGCATCTCCTTGTCTAAACCCTGTGCAAGTTTGGAATAACTCGGATGAGCTGTTACCCATTTGCACACTGCACTGCGTATTGTTTAGCGTCATGCGGCACAGCTGGATCAGTTTGTTCGGGATCCCGAATTCAGACATCGCAATCATAAGCTCTTGGCGGTGGATGCTATCATAAGCAGCTTTAAAGTCGATGAAAAGATGGTGGGTTTCGACTTGAAATTCGTTGGTCTTTTCCAGGATCTGCCTCAGTGTGAATATTTGGTCTATCGTTGTTCTGCCTGGCCTAAAGCCACACTGGTACGTGCCGATTATTGTGTTGCAGAAAGGTTTAAGACGCTCACACAGTACGTTGGATAGGATTTTGTATGCAACATTAAGCAGTGATATGCCACGGTAGTTTTTGCATGACATCGGATCGCCTTTTTTGTAGATGGGGCATATGGAGCTTATCGACCAGTCAGTGGGCATGCATTCTTCCTCCCACACTTTGGTGATGACCTGGTGCATGCGGTTCATCAAAACATCTCCTCCATGTTTAAAGAGTTCCGCGGGTATGCCATCCGACCCGGCGGCCTTGTTATTTTTTAGCTTTTGGATGGCTCTTTCTACCTCTTCTCTGCTGGGGGCTGGGACTGGGTCTTCATTGACTGGTCTTGCTTCTCTTTCGTCATTATCTTGCTCGACATTTTGCGCATCCAGCAGCTGCTGGAAGTGCTGCTTGAAAACATCTACAATTCCCTGTGCTTCGGTGACTAGGTTTCCTTCACTGTTTCGAAGAGCTTGTGTCCCGGTTCTGAAACCAGAAGCTAATTGCTTCGACCTTTTAAAGAAACGCCGGGTGTTGTTCTTGGCCCGAGACTCTTCTAGATCTTTGAGCTGAGAATCTGCGGATGCTCTTTTCTTCCTTCGCAGGGTCTTTTTCTCATTTCTCCTTTTCGTGCGGTACTCTTCCCTTGCTGATCTTGTTTTCCGTTGCAGCATCTGCACACGTGCATTTTCCGTCTCTCTTTTCAATATCACGCACTCATCATCATACCACGGGTTCTTTTTCGGAGGTGGCTGGTTACCCCTATGGTGGTCTCGGCAACATTTTTTATTACTTCGCGATATTGGTTCCACAATGTGTTGACGTCTGTAGTATTTGGGAGGACGGCCGGCGGAGAGTCGCTCGCTCAGGCGCTCACTGTAGTCTGTGGTTTTTTCCAATGTGCTAAGGCAGCCGATGTTGAAACTTCTTTCTTTGGGCCGCACGTGTTTTTTTGTCGTTTGATATTCGAGCTCTAAACTTGGCCACTACCAGAAAGTGGTCAGAGTCGACATTTGCTCCTCGGAAAGTGCGCACGTTCAGGATGTTGGATGCGTGCCTTGCGCCGATTAGCACATGGTCGATTTGGTTGGTGGTTCGACCATCCGGAGATTGTCAGGTTTAATGATGTACCGAATCGTAAATTTCGTAAACCAAGTTAACAACTGTCGGTTTTTATGCAAAACTGAGTTGCAACTCGGTTCGCCAAAGCGGATTTCTCGGGTATCCACCGGGAAGTTATACTTCTTTGTTTTGCCGCCTTTTGGTAAACATTACCTACTCTTGCCAGTTCATATTTGGCAGTCGTTAAGGCCCGGTGCACCCTGTACAAGAAGCAAATGCGATTTTTTGCCGCTGCGACATCGCTGCGATATCGCAGAAACTTTTGCGACATTTAACCGCAGAAATGTTGCTGCGATATCGCAAGTGTGTGTGCTAAACTCCATTTGATTGTGAGTACCGATGTCGCAAAAGCGATATCGCCGCGACAAAAAATCGCGTGTGTGCAGCGGGCCTAAGTAGACACGTGGCAAAATTACTATAGAAAAATTTTCGGTAAACCAACGTGTTATAATCGTTAAAACATTTTATCAAAATCAATCATCAATAACTGCGAAAAAATCATAATGAGTGACTCGGCACATTTTCATTTAAATATGATATGTGAACAAACTGAATAGTCGATTCTGGGCAATGGGAAACCCTCAAATTATTCATCAGTCCTTTTCATCTATTAAAAGTTACAGTCTGGTGTGCAATTTGGTCAGGAGGAATCATTGGACCTTATACTTCTTTGAAAATGAAAACGGCGTAACGGTAACTGTGAATGAGGAGCAATATCGTTACATGATTGAAAACTTTTTAACGCCACAACTGCTTGCTTTGGGCTTGATTAACATGTTGTATCCACAAGACGGAAGACGGCGCCACATCGCATACAGCCAGAATTAGAATGGAATAACTGCGAGACCTTTTTCCACCACATGTTATTATTGTGTTTTGTTTCTTCCTGGATAATGCCTCTTGTGAAGCTATGTGAAGGGGGTAAGAGCAATCGGTTAGCGCTTTGCTCATTAAATTTACTGCTCTTTTTTGTCCAAGCCTGTAGACTGATTTAAAACCAGCTTCTACTCTAAGAGCTTCAATTGGTGTTGTTCTAAGTGCTCCTGTGGATGTTCGATGGCATTCATCAATGGCTATGTCGATGTTCTCCAGGTTTTTATTTGAAGTCCACATAAATTGGGTTTGCAAGTGGCCATGGTTCAGAGGATAGGGTAGTGGATTGCTAAGCCGAACGCTACGGGTTCAAACCCCAGCTTCAGCAGCATTCTTTTTCTACAAAAATCGCCAGCTTATCTGAGGCCACCTGTGCGATAACATGAGACAATACAAATCTAAGTCTCCTCCTCTGAGCCACGTAGGTTTCTGTTATGTGTGCTTTCTTTCTATGTGTCTATCTGTCTCTCTCTGTTGTATGTCTTGTTCTGTCCCAGCCGATGGTCTCAGTCACCAGTGCTGCTATGTGTCTGTAGTTCGTTACATTTATGTGCGAAGTACTGTGAAATGTAATGTAATGTAATAAATTGGGTTAGCCCATGCTGGAGGGTTCCTTCGACCAAAGCATTGGTTATTTTGAGAGCTGTTTCTAGATGTGGACCTTTGCTACGAGAGCATATCATTTTTAGAGCGTTGTTACGATTCTTCAGTTGGTTAACTGTGTTTTTAATGTGACGGTCCCATTTCAGATTCCCAGTGAAAGTTACACCAAGGACTTTAAGTTCTTTTTTAAGGTTGACATTGGTGTTTCGAATGACGAGTGGTGATGTTGAGCATGAGCATTTCCTTTTTCGACAAAGGTGTGTAGTGCCTCAATTTTTGAATTGCCCCAGATTCTTGTGCCCAAGCATTTATTTCTTCGTCAGAAGATTTTAATATTGTGTTAACCTTAGATGGGTCTCCAGAAGCTATCATGAAGATGTTTTCTACATATACACCTACGAAATCGAGATTATGTTTTTGAAAGCTCAGTTATAAGAGCATCTATGTATGCATTATAAAGGTATACTGACAAGGGAGAGCCGTTTTCGAGTTTTAATTTGTTAGAGGTAAAGCCATGTACATTAACACAAAAAGTCCTACCTGTTAAAAAGGATATATAACCTTTAAAATTTGGTGAGGAACTCCCCATTTATGTAGCTGTTCCACTATAGGAAAAGTTGTGACGCGGTCAAAAGCCTTCTCAAGGTCAGATGACAAAGCAACGCTGTGCTTACTGGATGAGAGATTATCTGCGAGTTTGTGTTCCATGAGATGAATAAGAGAGTGTACTCCTCTGTTTGGTCTGAAAGCATGTTGTTCATTACTAATTTGGTTTTCCATCAGTCAGCCTATCCTACGTCCTAAATTTTTTTCGAAAATTTTAGAGAGAACAGGTAGAAGCGATATCGGTCGATATCCATCTATTCGGTGACTGTTACTAGTGCTTTTAGGAATCGGCTTGAGTATAGCTTTCCTCCACTCATAAGGAAAGATACCAGTCTGAAGGATTTTGTTGTATAGCGAGCAAATTCGGGTTTTAAGGCTGTTCGGAATTCCACATCACCCAAGTAAACACCCAGATGGCAACACCCTTTTTTTTAACGTAACGAATGTCAAATGTGACAGTGACAAATTTCTTCACGTGGCAAATATCTAATGTCACAAGTAAAATGTAATTTTCTGCCTCTTTTAATAAATCAACTCTCGATCGAACAAGTTCGTCTCTGGTCTCTTTCATTTATTGGTAACAATTTTGGTGCCCCCTGTGAGGTACTTACTTCTCTGAATATTTTTTACATTTCATTTGATTAAACACATTATAAATTGATACATTATACTGCATACAAATTTGTCTAATTTGTTTGATTGTTCTCGGAAATGGCTGTGCTAAACCTAAGACTTACCGATAGCAATGGAATAAGGAGGATGCGAGAACGCATCTTTAATGCTGACTTAAGGATCTACGACATTTCTCAGCTCAACCAGGAGCTCAAGTCAGTCCAGGCGTATTATGACCGTTTTGTCGTTAATCACATGATTTTAGTTGGCCAGGCTAAGGCTGACGAGATCGACGCACATGAAAAGCTCTTCGATCAGAACGAAATCTTGTACAACGAAGTCTGCGTCGCCCTTAACCGCATGATTCTGGAGTTGAGTCCGAAGCCCAAGACTCAGGAGTCCCATTCAGCGCAACGTAACTTCGATTTGAAACTGGACCCAGTATCAGTACCTTCGTTTGATGGGTCGTTGCACAATTGGTTGGTTTTCAAAGACGCCTTTGAAACTTTAGTCCATGAAACTGATTATCCGGAAGCATATAAGCTTAGCAAACTGCGAATGGCAGTAGACGTTGCGAAGGTTCCTTTGGTAGGTAGTATGTACACGGGTGGTTATGAGGAGGTTTGGAGGGCGTTGAAGGAACGTTTTCAAAACCCGAAGTTTGCTGGCTGAGGTTCATGTGTCACGCTTTATCAACATTAGGTCTGTGTCAGAAGAAAGTTCGAAGGCCTTGCTCTCAATTGTTGACACCGAGCAGGAATCATTCAGACCTCTTCGCGTGATGAAGGTACCGGTTGATCATTGGGATGCGCTTGCGATACCAATTGTCGTCTCTAAGCTTCCTGCGAATACTCAACGCGAATGGTGTATAACTTGCTCGTCAAATGAGATCCCGAAGCTTTCTGCATTGCTCTCCTTTTTGGAGAATCGCGCGCATAGTTTAGCCACAGAACTGGTTAGCGTAAGTCGACCTGCATTTTCGGGAAATCGTCACAACCAACGTGCACACCGTACAGTTAGGGCCCACGTGGCGACGACAGAACATTCAAGGTGCAATCATTGTCAAGGTGCTCATCGTATTGGCCGTTGCTCAACATTGCTCGCTCTAAGCCCAGATCAGTGTTTCGAATTATTAAGGAATTCTGGCTTGTGCTTTAATTGTCTTAAATCTGGACATTCATCACGTCAGTGTACAGCGGAAGGATGTCGACAGTGTGGTCGGAAGCACCATACATTGTTTTGCCGGCAGCCCCAATTACAGGCATCATCGCTTACTAGTCCAACTGCTGGTCAAGCAGGTGCGACTACATCATCATTGATCACACAACAATCCGCATGACTAGCCGATGTTGATGTGAGTAGTAACATAGAATCATATAACTCTGTTTTGTTAGCAACGGCGCTCGCCTATGTACATGGAAATCAAAGAAGTCAGCAGCGTTTAGCTCGTAATCTCTGCGATTCCGGATCGCAATCAAGTTTCGTGACAGAACGTCTTGCGAACTGCCTCAATCTTTGGAGGGAAAAACAAAGAGTAGTAAAAGGAATTGGAGGTTATTCATTAGCAAGAACAAATAGCAGCGCTTTGCTCACAGTTAGATCTTTATACGACGATTTTAATTTAACAGTTTCAGTGTATGTTATTTCGTCAATTACATCATATACTCCAACAAAGCGTGTCGATGTGAAGCAATGGAAGCACCTTGCTGGACTTCAGCTGGCAGATGTTCATTTTGGCATCCCAGGTGGAATTGAACTTTTGCTTGGAGCTGACGTATCGGGTCGGATTATCGATGATGGAATCATCAAGGGAGAACATGGTTCACCTACCGCGCAGTACACTAAGCTTGGTTGGGTTGTGTTTGGACCAACTAAGGCGTTGAAATCATCAACTCCCTCCGTTCTGTCAGTTTGTATGCAACGCTCCGACGAAGACGTTGACCTGACAGAACTCCTTACAAGATTTTGGACCTTGGAAGAAGCAGCCGAACCGAAAGTGATTGATGACGAATGCAACAGAATATTTGCGACAACCCATTGCGCACAAAGGATGGACGTTACATAGTTCACATACCGTTTCGTAAGGATATGCCAGCTATCGGCGACTCATACTCATCAGCACTAAGTCAATTTTACGCCTTAGAACGCCGACTCGCTGCGAATGATGAGTTACGACGTAAATATGTTGCTTTCATGCATGAATATTCCTCTTTGGGCCATATGGAGCAGGTAGTCGATAGCAGTATGCCAACTCAGTGCTATTATATTCCGCACCATACGGTTACCTCTAAGTTTCGCGTTGTTTTCAATGCATCGTTCCGGACGAACCTGGGAATCTCACTGAATGAAACTCAATTGGTAGGTCCAACAATTCAAGACTCATTAGTCAACATTGTGTTTCGTTTCCGTAGGTACCGTATAGCACTCAGCGCCGACATTGAAAAAATGTTCAGGCAGATATTAATGACGCCAGAACACAGAAATTATCAAAAAATTCTGTGGCGAGAAGCTGCCAATGAGGACATCAAGATGGAATGGCATGCAGTCCGTATCTAGCAGTACGAGCTCTTCACCAATGTGCGTATGACAATTTTAGCATGGTTGAGGACAGGAATCAGGCTATTTACGCTAGAGACACTATTTTGTCGTCATTTTATGGAGACGATTTCTTGGCTAGTTGTGATGACGTTGACACAGCAGTGACATTAGCAACGAACGTCGATACAATCCTTTCGGCTGGACAATTTAAGTTACGGAAGTGGAACTCAAACAGTTCGGAACTGTTGGCACAGATTCCTGGAAACGATTCTCTGAATGCAGAACTTGTCCTCAATTGCCCCACAGCATCAGTGCTCGGTCTACGCTGGGACCCTACCCAAGATGAATTATTCTTCAAGGTGACATTAAAGAACATTGACTCCGTGCCAACGAAGCGGATCGTTCTCAGCGAAGTCGCTCAGCTTTTTGACCCAACAGGGTTCCTCGCGCCAATTGTGGTCTCCTGTAAGATTTTTATTCAAAGACTTTGGACTGCTGGTATATCCTGGGATGATGTTCTTCCTGAGCTCCAGGATTCATGGCTTGACTTCCGGAATGACCTCTCTACGGTAAACAGAATTCGTGTTCCGCGCTGGCTTGGTATGGCGAATGGAGAGATGACTGAGTTACATGGTTTCTGTGACGCTAGTGCAAAGGCCTATGCCGCTGTGATATACACTAGGACTTGGGGTGCAGATCAAATCTCTCGAATATCACTACTTACTGCCCGTACAAAGGTAGCTCCTACGAAGGGTGCAACAATTCCTCGCCTTGAGCTGTGTGCTGCTCATCTTCTAGCCGTTATGATGCAAGGTGTTCGGTCGTCATTGGGGCGTATGAGTTCTCCGTTCACTTTATGGTCAGATTCTCGCATTGTTTTATGTTGGCTACGGAAGGACTCAACCACTCTCAAGCCATACGTGGCCAATCGAATTCGGGCAGTTCAGGATATCGCACCTTGGAGACACTGGAATTACGTTCGATCAGCGGAGAATCCAGCCGACTGTGCTAATCGTGGAATGAGTGCATCTGGACTATTGACGTATCGACTTTGGTGGGACGGACCCGCATGGCTCGCCGACTACAGAATCCTACCTAATGTTGAGCATGAACAACAGTTACAACTTGAGGAGCTGCAGGCAGTTGATCTCGAACAAAAAATAACTTCTCTCGCTACGGTTTTGCATTTTACCGATCTGTCCACAAGGACGATTGATGGTTCCGTTATTAGTTTATGGGATAGATTCAGTAACCTTCTACAACTTAAACGCATAGTTGCACTTATATTCCGATGGAGAAAGGAATGGCGACACAATCGGAAATCAAGGAGCATCATCCATGCCCTCGAATTGGATAACGCATTAAAGGCTCTCATCCGTATGGACCAACAACGTGAGTTTTCATCAGATATCCTACAAATTCAGAATGGATCCGACTTGAAACAGACCAATCGTTTGCGGTCGTTAAATCCATTTCTGGATGATGAAGGACTTCTGCGGGTAGGTGGCCGCATCAACAGGGCTTTGGTTTCCGAAGATCATCGGTTTCCAATTAACTTGCCGAGGGCAAGTACATTGGTTTGGCTTTTAATCAACAAGACACATATAGAAACCCTTCATGGTGGACCTCAGCTTATGCTACAAACACTTCGAAGTCGATACTGGATGTTAAATGGAAGACAAGCAGTCAAGAGCTTTGTCCAAAGGTGCGTCATATGTCGTCGGCATAGGGGTGTCATTTTTAAACAACAGATGTCCTCTTTACCGAGACATAGAATCAATGCTTCTCGTCCGTTTTTGTCATCCGGCGTGGATTATTGTGGACCGTTTTCCGTACGAGTTGGAGCCAAGAGGTCACGGACAAAGGTAAAAACATATTTGTCTATTTTTGTTTGTATGGTTTCCAGGGCCGTACATATTGAAGTCGTGGACGACCTATCTTCCCATGCGTTTCTGGATGCCTTTACTCGATTTATAAGTCGTCGAGGACCTTGCCGAGATCTATTTAGTGACAATGGGACAGCATTTGTCGGAGCTAATCGTTTACTGAAGGAAGACATAGCAGCTTGGGAGAGTGAACAGAACAAGCAATCTTTATCTACCATTGGGACCAACTGGCATTTCATCACACCGGGTGCCCCACATCAAGGTGGGCTTTGGGAAGCGGCGGTGAAATCGGCCAAACATCATCTCGTTCGTTTGGTTGGAGGACAAGCTCTCTGGTACAGCCAATAACAAACTTTAGCAACAAGGATTGAAGCCTGTTTGAATTCGTGGCCGATCACACCATTATATGATGACCCGGATGATAAGCTTACACTGACACCTGATCGGCGCCCCCCTACTTGCAGTACCCGAGCCTACAGTCACTGAGATCCCAGTCAACAGAATAACCCGTTGGCAGTGGTTACGACAGATACATCAACATTTTTGGAAACGATGGAGCGAGGAGTATCTCTCAACTTTACAAACTCGGAGCAAATGGCAGCGGCGTTCATCCAACATTCAACTTGGTGATATTGTGCTCGTTCGCAACGAAAATTTACTACCTACACACTGGCGTTTGGGCCGAGTCACGGAAGTCCACCCGGGCAGCGATGGTTTGATTCGGAATGTTACTTTGAAGACAGCTGGTGGTTCATGCACAAGAGCAGTTCAATATGTATGTCGACTTTTGGATGCGGACGATTTCGAACCTGGTGGTTCAACTGGGCAGGATGTTCAGAATTCCACATCACCCAAGTAAACACCCAGATGGCAACACCCTTTTGTTTAACGTAACGAATGTCAAATGTGACAGTGACAAATTTCTTCACGTGGCAAATATCTAATGTCACAAGTAAAATGTAATTTTCTGCCTCTTTTAATAAATCAACTCTCGATCGAACAAGTTCGTCTCTGGTCTCTTTCATTTATTGGTAACAAAGGCTATCAGCAGCAGATTTGACAATTTTATATGTGATTTTGTCATCCCTGGTGTGTTTCCTTTAAGCATTTGTAGTGTTGTGTCGAATTAAGTCCTTGAAATGTCATCTGAGAGCACGTGATTTTGTTTGCTGAGTGAGAGTTAAGCATGTGATGTTGTGGTTTGTGGTGCGTCAAGCATTTCGGTGTCTGATAAAGTGATAACGATGAGTATTCGGTATTCGGTTTCGTCTACACGGTTAATATGTGCATGAATTTCGGGTAGAAATGGGATGGGAGTGAAGTTTTCAATTGAGTTGAGTTCTTCCATAATAGATGGAGTGCTTGTGTTTTCGTTATTTTTGTGTGAGTGATTTTTTTGAGTACGGTCTTCGTTGTATGGTCTTTCTTGGTGGAGTGGTGGTAATTGGTGACGACGATCGGATTTGATTTTTTTGACGGATTTGGGTCTAAGAAAAGCGGGGCATGCGGGATCAAAATACGTGTGGCTTTCTTCGTTGCAATTAATGCATACAATCTCGTGCAGTTAACATTATGTGGTGGACTTTCCTGGTCTAAAGCCACACTGATATGGACCTATCAGTTTGTTGACAAACGGCTTCAGGCGTTCACATGGAACTGAAGAAAAGATTTTATAGGCGGTGTTAAGGAGGCCTCTATAGTTGGTGCAGTTTAGAGGGTCTCCTTTCTTCAAGATCTGGCAAACAGTCCTGAAGTTCCATTCATCGAGCATGCTCTCTTCCGACCATATTTTGCAGATGAGTTGTTTTGGGTTCAGTATGTACATCAGTATTTAAAATATTTCAATTCGATATCTTAAAATCTGTTGGACAATATTAATCGATCTCATGTAAACTAAGTCTCTTTTTCCTTGGGCCCCATTTTAACGCGTTTTTGTAAGGCGCTATACAGGACTTTCGATCGAACTATATAATATTTGAACAAGCCTTTTATGCTAATTAGCCTGATTAGCGGGTAGTGGAGTAGCGTTGTAGTGAATAGCGGGGAATTGGATAGCGGGTGACGGGTAGTTGGTGTGGGGTATCGGGGGTGAGTAGCGAGTAGCGGAGTAACAGGGTAGCTGAGTAACGGAGTGCCGGGGTAGCGGATAGCATGTAGAAGTAGTGGATAGCGGGTGCCTGGTAGAGGGTAGTGGGGTAGCGGATACAGGGTAGAAGTATTGGGTAGCGGTTAGCGCGGTAGTTTGATTAGGAAGAACCTCATTCCCCAAAACAAATGTAATTTTTGAAGGTAGGCCTGACATTTTCATGAGTTGGGCATTCTTGATGTAGGGCTATGCCCCTCCCCCTCCCCCAACCCTGGCTAGCGCCATGTACCTACATATATTAATTAGATATTCTCTAAAAAATTTGTGTTTTTCGTATTCTTCTTTTGTTTGCAGTTCACGGGATGAGACATAAAAAATTACAACAGCAGAGAACTAAGAGCTTTATTTTGTTCAACAAATAAATATCGATTACCTAGAAGAAGACCATTTCAATACAATGAAGATAGAATCAACCTTTTAAAGAAAGAAGACTGTTTCTAATGCCCCCCGTTCTATACACACCTTTGCATTGAATGTTAAAATCCAACCAAAAACCTGGAAGGCCAAAAAGAACACCAATATCCTATCAAAACCGAAATAGAGTCCGATGAATCATCATCATCATCAACGAGAAAAACACCAAAAACCCTTTCGATAAGGAACGAACTGCAATTTGAAAATTATTTAACCGATCCAAGAATAGTAAATGCTAGCTGGGAAGATGAACTGCTAAAAAACAATTTTTATCACCAACAAAACCAAGAAGAACTGTGCCAGTTTCAAGTACAGGCACCAAGTACCCATTCCATCATGCAACTACAACATCATCTAAGCATACAACAGCAAGAACTGATTCAGAAACTCCAGCTTGTGCAGAGGCAGTATTTAATACATCAAGGTTTTGGTAAACCCTTACAACTAGATTTTCAGTCACAAATACACCGATCAATATCACCGATCAGTTCAATGTCAGCAACAGTTGAAAACCATCTCAATAACCAAAGCAACTCACGAACTCATCACCCTCACGAACAAACCCACCTACCGAAGCCTGAAGAACAGAATCAGCAGCAGCACCATCCACAACAACGGCTGGAACATCAACAACAATCGCCAACACAACACCAACAAAGCCAGCAAGAGACTCAACAACAACAGCATCATCGGCTATCCTCACAAGTTTCACAGCAACATCCTAATCATGTATTGCATTCTAATCATCAGCAGTCTTCATATCCATCAAATCAACAACAACCAAACCCAAATAATCATCAGCGTACCTCACAATCACAACAACAACAACAACCACTCTCGCCGAAACGTAAACAAAATGAAGAAATCGATGATTTTAGTATGATAATTAATTCTCATGAAGATGAACACAGATTATCACCACCTACCGAAGCTAGTAGCCCCGTTACGTTACGAGACAGCAACAACACCAGCCAAACAGTCCGCAACACAAATTTTATCATTGCCGCCGAACATGGCATTGCGACAAGTAAATGTAGAAGCAGCATGAGTGATGATTTTACCCGCTGTAGTAGTCCACGCGAAATAAAAGCCGACATTGACTGTGAACAACCACATACACCAAGAAGTATTGACCACGCGAATGCAACAGGTCCTGGCAATGGTGAAACAATAACATGGTCAACGGAAACACTAAACAGCGATATTATTGCTTCAAGTAATTTGATAAAAAAACAAAAATATTTATTGTTTTCAACTTAGCTATTCAGGAAGGATCGAAAGTCCTCGAGTTACTCTTTGATTAACAGCCCGATTCTCCCCATCATCACTGATACCTCACAAGTCATAAGAAGAGGTGAAATTGATTTTGTGACTTTTTCGTATTCTCCCCCAAAGTCACAACTTGTGAGAGTCACAAAAACAATCGAAATTGTGATCTCCTTCAGAGCAGGTCATAACTAGCAAATTATTTGAGATTTGACATTTCTTCAATGAGCAGCTGATGACATTTCCATATTCACCTTGGCTGTGGTGAGTTTCGTTGTGACTTTTCTTGTGAGGATTATGGGAGAATACGACAAATGTTATCGAATCACAACAATCCTCACAAGAAATTGTCTCAAGGGCTTATGACTTGTGATTCCTCACAAGGGGGAGAATCAGGCTGTTAATAGAAGGTTGGAAGCCCAATTATGTTTCTTAAAGCGGGGCGCTTAAACCCTGCTCGGTTTGGATTTTTTTGGGGCAGAAAAACGAAAAAAGAAAAATGCCTTTCGATTTTCGGAGTATGGACTTGACTTTTTTCTTTTATTTAACATTTTTGCAAGGAATTGCAGCATGTTCGCCTTTCAAGCAGCATCAACATTTACATGGCGGCGATGGACATAATCAACATAATCATTTAGGTGGCGGCAACGTTAGATGCATGTTCGGACTTGGTGGCATCATTGAAGCAATTGGAAGTATGGGTCCTGGCGGTAATTCTGCTCCTGCAAACCATCTTGTCGGAGATTTTAGTAACAAGAAGTACTATCACCCGCTTTATGCTCATGGAGTTTGTCGCTGGCCTGGGTGTGAATTAGTTTTGGATGATGTTGGGTCATTTATTAAGTAAGTACGTGTTAGTTGACGAAGTAAATCTCATTATTAACTCCAAACAACGAAAGAGATAATTTAATTCTGGTAAATTCTTTCTTCTTTAAAATGATCCTGTTGATGTTTCAGAATTCTCAAATGTCAAAATCTTAAAGGCTGAATCATAAAGACGCTTTAGCTTCGGCTTCGCCTGACGTTTACGAGGAATTCAATGCTTACTATCACAATGACGCTTCGACCTCACGTTTCGTACGGAACGTGACTCCAAACGGAAGCTCTAGTTCAAATATGCTGAACTTTTGCTTTGCCTGACAGCTCAACAGCTGTTTGTTCATTTGCTGTTTGGAGCAGCGTTACCACTTGAAAAAAGGAAGCGAAGAAGGAAGTAGATTTTCAAAGTTTTTTCAAAAATCGAGGTAGATCTACTTCGAAAGGAGTAAAGTGGCAAAGCTGTTTTTGGAGGTATGATGATGATGGAGGGAGAACTGTCATTCAAAGCAAACTTGAAGCGTTGGCATCGTAACGCAGGCGAAGCTGAAGCTGAAGCGTCTTTGTGATTCAACCTTAAATGCTAAGAAATTACTAACGTTTCTCTTCTGATTTTAGAACAAACATTTAGCGATAGTGGTTGCCAGATGTCCTGTTTGTAACCCAAAATCACCGTTTTTTTTTAAATATAAATAAATATTTAACTTGCATTGTGTATTTTACTAAATTTATTGCTGATACTTAATTTTATGATAGACATGTAATTTGAGGGGTTTATTAATTCCATGACATTGCTGCCGTGTGAATTCTTTGGAATTCTGTATTCTGCCAAGAAAATTACATTCTTTCATAAAATTAAAATTCCCCTGAGATATAGAAAATAAAGAAAACAGAAGGTAAGTCGATATTACAAAATGCTGAAAACGGTGGTAAGTTCATGAAAGATTTATAACAACTAATAGAAACTGTGATCATTGAGATGTACACAACTTACAACTAATAGAAACTGTCATCACTGATCACATGCTGAGATGTACGTATTCACTGTTCTCAAAGCATCGAACAGAAAAATTATCAAATATATAAAATTCTTTTGTCACAGTTCTAGTGTTTGTACACCTCCGAAACGGCTTGACCGATTTTGCTGAAATTTCATATGTAAATATATTCAATAGGTATGAGAATAGGT
Source organism: Sphaerophoria taeniata (assembly GCA_943590905.1). Lineage (NCBI taxonomy): Eukaryota > Metazoa > Arthropoda > Insecta > Diptera > Syrphidae > Sphaerophoria > Sphaerophoria taeniata. Next base: position 4,680,378 of record OX016543.1, read on the forward strand.
TTATAACTAATTTTTACACCCCTAATTGTTAAGGTTGGTTCACCCAAAACAAATGTTTTTTATCCCTCTATAGAATATAGTAGACTGGAGGCAACATTCCGTTTAACCCCGCATAATTCTCAAACTGTTAATTATAGCCGCGTTTTATTATCCTCACTAACCCATATGGGTTTATTTTTTGTACACAAAACAAAAACAATCTGAAACCCCGATAGCTATCGGGGTTTATTTTGTAACTCAAAAACTATGTTCTAAATATGGCGTATAGATGGCGAGTGTGAGACAAAAAAGAAGTTATTGTAGAAAGATTTATTAATATCAGCCATATTCATAACAAATTACGCGTATTCCAATCTTAGCCACAGTTTTATAATGCCAAAGGATAAGAGTCAATCCAATAAATTAATAAAAACAAGTTGTTTGTGGAAAAGAAAAATAAAATTTTACTGGGGGTTGCGTCTCGGATAAAAAAAATAGCTTAAACTTTTACCTTTTTAACCCACATCGTTTTATTATCAAGGGGTAACCCATATGGGTTAGTGAGGATAATAAAACGCGGCTTATTTAACCTTTTCACACCTTTTGCGGTCACTTCTTTTTTCATATCACGAATTGCATTGCATAAAGTGAAAATTTTGAAAGATAAAAAGAATAAAATAATGAAAAATTGAATTTACGTTTGTTGGTGCATATTTTTTTTAAATCTATAAGGTAAGGGGCCGGTTATAGCTATCAGAAAAACGGATCAGAAAAAAAAATTCTTTTCCAATTTTGACTACTCTAGAACTTCATTTGAGCGAAATATTTATGCAGTTCGACGAAAGTATGTTTGAAATATTTTTTTCAAAAAGAATTAAACCATTTATGACCGAATTTGATTGGAAAATTGAATTTAAATTTTTTTCTGATGAGATTTCATTTTTCTGAACAGCTGATTGTAAGAACTTCAAAAATATTCCATTTCGTTTTTCTGATGTGTTTCGATTTTTTTCTGTTCCGATTACATCAGAAAAATTTTTTCTGATGGAAACAAAAATTCTGATGTCATAAAAAACATCGCGAAGCTGAACTGACATTTAATTTCTGACACAAAATGTTTGGTTGCTATGAACACTCATCAGAAAAATGTTTCAAGTTTTCACTGATCCAATTTTTTCTGATGGATTTTTCTTATAGCTATAACTGGCCCCTAAGTGTTCAAACTTTATTATTTTACCAAAATATTCCGAGCATTTTATGGGTATTTTAGTAATTGGTGGTGTTTAATGTTTGTAGCTTGTGGGCTACATTATACAGAAAAGGAACTATTTTGTATGAACACTACAAGTCGCCGTAAAAAAGATGGATATATATTCCAAGATGATTCTGCAAGTGAAGATGAAGTCTTGAGTTTGATGATGACAGTTTGGCAGATCCTGATTATGGATAGATAGATAGATAGATAAAAAAAATTATTTTCTGAATATTAACAATTTCATGGTTTTCCTTATAATATAAATTAAATGAATGACAATAACATTTTATGTTGCCTGTCAGGTTAAATTGTTTACTTAAGTTAGTTCAGCGTTGGATTGGTGTATTTTTTAAGAATATTCATTAATTATTAGTTTTCTATACCTTAGAGCGCTTTTTAAATATTTGTAGAGTTGCAAATAGTTTTGGCCATTCAGAATTTCTAGGAACTGATCACGGTTAAGTTTTTCGCTTCCAAGGAATCTTTTTCTGTAAGTTCTGAAGCAAGGACACACTCCTACAAAATGATACGTATTTTCAGTAGCGTCAAGGTTGCAGATCGTACAAATTCCATCCGTATTATTTTTAAATGCTCGTGCATTGAGATTAAGCAATCCACACCTGGACTTTAACACCATGCTTATCATTTCACGCGAGTTACTATCATTGAAATAGTTTGGTACCTCAGCATAGTTCAAGTTGCAATATTCATCATGGAATCGTGATTGAAGAGCTCTATTAGTGTGTTCCGACCAATGCCTTTCTACAAGTTTTGCACAAGTTTCTGCGTGCAGTGCCTTCCATTCAGACTTTGTGTTCCAGTCAAACTCAATGTTCAGATCGTTAAAGAGTTCTGACCATTTGTCGGCCCAGTAGATCTTTTTTCTCACGATCATATCCATAAGTCTTCTTGGTAGTCTGTATTCAGGGAGCGTGCTTACCCTTTGGATGTATCTAAAGTGGAGTTTTAGTGTCGTAATATAAGCTTTACTTAGTCCAGTTTCTATATTGAGAACATAGTTTGGCGTGTTATTAGGTAGGGAGAAGCATCTTTTAATGAAAAACCTTTGCAACTTTTCCACTTCGTTATACTCCGAATATCCCCAAACTTGGGCACAGTAATTCATTATAGACTTTGAAGCAGCTTCGTATATTTCGAATTTATCTGAGTGTTGTATGTTCTTATTTCTGATAAAGTTTGACCAAGTAGCATTAATTGAATTCTTAGACATTACAAGCCTTTGCGTAAGATGTTCCGTCCACGACATATTGTATGTGAGATTTACTCCTAGGTACTTGAGTTGTTAGATATTTTGATCTCGGTATCGTTGTACTTCCATTTTTCTTCAGCTGCTCGACGTCCACCATTTCGAAAAATAACTATTTCCGATTTTGTTAGGTTCACATGCAGCTGCCATTTGGTACAATAATCTGCAAAGCTATTTATCATTATCTGTAAGGAAGCAGGATTATCTGAGAGTAGCACGATGTCGTCTGCGTAAAGTAGAGCTTTTACCGATACTCCTTCCATAGTTACTCCACACGGCAAATCAGAATCAAGGTCGTTTAAGAACAAGATAAATAGCAGAGCACTTAGAACACATCATTGTTTCACACCTTGATTAATAGGGAAGAAGTCACTGATATGAGTGCCGTTCCATACTGTAGCAGTGTTGTTGGTATAGAGTGCTTTAAGAATCGATACCATTTTTGTAGATATACCTAGCTTTGTCAGTTTGTAGATCAATGCGTTTCTGTTAATATTGTCGAACGCCGCTTTCAAATCTATGAAAAACGCATACAGTTTCTTTTTCCGGCTAAGCTGTAGGTTTATAAGGCAGGAGAGATTGAAGATTTGGTCTGTGGTTGAGTAGTTTTCTCTGTATGCAGCTTGGAATTCGTTTAAAATATGATTTGCTTTGACCCATTGACTTAGTCTATTCAGAAGAACAGTTGTATATAGTGTCCATAAGAGACAGACCACGGTAGTTGGCTACATCCTTTGTATTTCCTTTCTTAAAAAGAGGGAATATTATTGATCTTTTGAACGAGTCGGGAATTGTACCAGTGCGAAAGGTATCGCTGAATAGACGATGAATTTCTATGATTAAGTTGGGCGTTGCATTTTTATAGAATTCAAATGGAATTCCATCGATTCCCGGAGCTTTATTATCCTTTGCCGTAGTAATAGCTGCAAGAACTTCGCTGATTTCAATTTCCTTATCAAGCAAGGGTATATATACAGCTTTATTTGAAGCGTATTCGAAAGATGTTTCTGTGGACAATGTTTGATAGAGTAGGTTTTGAAAGTGTGTTCTAAACTCTAATGTGTTTATAATTGCCGACGTGTTGCTTTCGTTTGTATTGTTACGTATTTTCTTTGCCAGTTTCCACCAGTCACTTGTTGTCTTGACTGATGCTAGTTGTCTAGTGATATATTGATAATAATTACGCTGTTTTGTTGTGCATAAGGCCCTGAATTTCTTGTACTCTTCACGGTAGAGTGTTCTGTAAACGTCGATATTGTATTTTCTGTGCATCTTTAGGCTATTCATGACATTTCTCCTGGCATAAAAGCAAGCAGTATCAAACCACGGTTTCTTTGGCGTGAAGTTCGTACTCGGACGATTAATTTCTCTGTTTGCGCTGTATATACATTCCTTAATCTTAAGACAAAGATCTTCACTTTCGTCGATATTAGTAATCGTTTGTGGAATGTGTCGATCTAAACTGCTTGTGTATGCGAATACTCTGTCCTCCCGCCATTTAAGCCTTGGAAGAAGTTTCAAGTTATCGTTGTACCTCGATGATGATTGTCCGGTAAGATTTATAATGAGGGGCATATGGTCAGAGAAAGTTTCACAACCGACTTTAAAGTCACATATTGCACCGATACTACTATATGATGGACAGCAGTAATCAATGACTGAAGACCCTCTATTGCTCACGAATGTGAATTCACCAGTATTGTCGCTGAAACCTCTTCCATTCAAAATGAATGCTCCTTTCTCTTCTAAAAACTCTATAAACGCGTTTGAATTGCGATCGTAGTAATTATCCTTTGATGTTCTGATCGTTGAAACCAGATTTTCATTCGAAAGCTGCACATCTACACTTCCTTTCGTGCCTGTTCTTACATTCAAATCGCCAACTAGTATGAAATTATTAAGGTCTGTTTCTTCGAAGAAAGTTGTAAGTTTTTCAAAGTCGCTTCGCCAGTGATCCTGATTATGGCCCGGATTTAGAAGAATTCAGTGATGAGTCTTTTGGGAACGAATTTGATATAGACGCAATATTGGAAAACTTGAATGATGACATCCGCAACTCTAATCTTTATGTAGAACCAACCCCTTCTTGTTGTTGGTATTCAAGATCCTTCAGGGACCCTGCAAAACGACGAAAGCCGGAAAAGCCAAAATTGGAGTGGAAAAAGAAGAACCTTGAATTGAATGTACAGGGGCCTGATTATGGGATTCGCGGCGAATCGTTTTGCTAGCGAGTTTGATATTTTTCAATTATTGCGTTCGCTTTCGTCTTCTTCGTTTTGAATTCGACCAATTAACGAATTCGAAGGCGTATTTGAAATGTCATAATGTTTGCTGGCGAGTTGAAATACGACAGCTTTTTATTGGCGGATTCACAGGCGAAAGAGTGTTTTTTCAGAGTTACCACCGGGACTCATTTTTGTTTATGTTTGTTATTGCGTACGTGTTGGTTTGTTTTACTTTTAACTTAGTCTACTTACAACTAACACTGCACTAAGTGATGAGACATTTGTTGTAAGATTTAGCTTGCTATAAGATCTCTTCAGCATTTTCTGATGGTGTGATTTTTGATAAGCTGGCTCAGAGACTCATATTACTAAATTTGACAAGTATTTTAAGTATTCTACAGTTAGTGCATGAAAAAAGAGTTTAATTTCATTTTTGCATGTTTATTAACTTCTTCTTCTCATACAAATTATAACATGAAAACAATACTCTTGCAAAAAAGCTGAATTAATGATAACCAACAGATGTAGCTTCAAAAAAGGCCGCTATCAACTGCCAAGCTCAGAATCTTCTATTAGAAGAACCTTTGTTTGAAAAATAATATATATCGAGCGTTCTTTTACTTCTTTCTTTGAGGAGTTTATTTTCATTTATTTTCGAATTGACTCATTTTTTCAGCTGCGGGGACTCATTTAAATTTTAACATGCGGTAACACTGTTATCATTATTAACTGGAATATTAAGTGTCAAATCACTGGAATATTGGAAGACATTTTTTTGATTCGCCGCGAATTCGTTAATAAGGTAATACGACGCCAGCCAAATTTGAAAGGTCGAATTGAAAACGATCCGCAGCGAACCGCATAATCAGGCCCCAGTAGCTGGCTTTTACTGGCAACGAATCACTGGGTTCTGATATTATGGATCTGGAAACTCCTATACAGTTCTTTCATTACCTATTTCCACCTTATAAAGAAAATATCGGAAGAATCAAACCGCTATTTCGTACAGAAAGACCCCAACAACTAATAAAACATCATATCTTTTAAACTCTTCAAAAGGAGATATACAGTGCCTTGCATAAGTATAACCGCACCCGAAAAAATGCATTTAATAGAAAGCCTACAATAGGAGTGACTCCTTACTATTTTTTTATTGAGTTGCATCACTGATCAAGCAAATTGAGAAGAAAATAAAGTACCGTTATTTCCTCTCCTGGTGTTTAAAAATTAAAAACAGATTTTGATGTATTGCAAAAATATAACCGCACAATGCAAATCTCTTTAAAGCTGCATTTAGTCAAGTGCTTTCAAATAAAAAACAACAATGCCACGTGGTACGCATTTAAGCGAAATTGAAAAAGGCAAAATCTTGGCTTTTCGGTCAAGCGGCCTAAGTCTTAGGGTTAGGGCTATTGGAAGACGAATTTCACGATCGAAATTTTGTAAAACATCCAGAATCTTATGGGACAAAAATAAGACCCGGGCGTCCGCAGAAGCTGACACGTCGCGACAAGAGGCGTTTAATCAATGCTGCATCCTATGACTTTCTATTAATCTACACTAAAATCTCACTATTCCAAATGGCATACTGGAATGGCATAGGTTATTTTTAGTGATGAAAAAAAGTTTAATCTCGATGGACCAGATGGTTTTAGCGGATATTGGCACGATTAGGTTAGGTTAGGTTACAGTGGCTGCGGATTCAGAATCCACACACTTAGGCCAAAAGGAAAGGCCCATTGTGATACCACATGAATCTAGAGAATTACTTCTTACTAGTCGAACCATTTTGAGCTTTTTATAAAGCGAAGAAGATGTTTGATATCCTTATTAGCTAGTTCACTGGGGTTATCATAAAAGTACTCTCCCAGATGAAGTTTGCGTCTTAGTGAAAGAGCAGGGCAAGTGCAGAGAAGGTGAGAGATTGTTTCCTCTTCTTCCTCATCCATACAGCTCCTGCAGAAGTCATTTGAGGCTACACCAAGTCGTATTGCGTGGCTGCCTATAAGACAGTGTCCCGTAAGGACACCTATCAGGGAGCTAATATGAAGTCTGCTGTGAGATAACAAGTCTTTAGAGCGCTTTAAGTCCAGTGAAGGCCATATGAGTTTCGTAGCTGCGCACGTTGGTAAATTGTGCCACCTATAGTTTGTTCTCGTTAAAGCTGCTTCTTTTAGCAAAAGTTTACATGTAGCTATCGGTATACCTATCTTCTCCCTTTCAGGTGAAATAGGTATGACGGTTCCATTTTTAGCGAGTTCATCGGCTCTACAATTTCCTTCGATGTCTCTGTGACCCGGCACCCAACAGAGGTGAATGTTAAATTGCTGCGCCATCTCCATCAGAGAGGTTCGGCAATCGAGGGCCGTTTGAGATTTGGTTGAGACACCATCGAGAGATTTAATAGCAGCCTGACTGTCAGAGAAGATGCGGATATCAGAAGTTGATATCACGTTTTCTCTTAGCTAGGAAAGAACCTCTTTGATCGCTAAGATTTCCGCTTGGAAGACGCTACAATGATTGGGAAGGCGGAATGAGATGCTTAGATTAAGCTTTTCTGAGTACACACCACTACCAACTCCATCACTTGTCTTGGATCCATCTGTATAAAAACGAATGCCTTTGTCATCCAGGGGCCTGATTATGGGGTAACGCGGCGGATCGTTTTCAATCCGACCTTCCAAGTTCGACTCGCGTCGTATTTCCTTATTAACGAACTCGCGGCGAAGCGAGAAAATGTCTTCCAATATTCCAGTGATTTGACACTTAAAATTCCAGTTAATAATGTTAACAGTGTTGCCGCATGTTAAAATTTAACCTCACCTGAAAAAATTAGTTATTTTGAAAATAAATCTTACAACAAATGTCTTATCACTTAGTGCAGTATTAGTTGTTAGTAGACTAAACTAAAACAAACAAACACGCACGCAATAACAAACATAACAAACATAAACAAAAATGAGTCCTTTTTGACTCAAATGAGTCCCAGTTGTAACTCTGAATAAACACTCATTCGCCTGTGAATCCGCCAATAAAAAGCTGTCGTATTTCAACTCGCCAGCAAACATTATGACATTTCAAATACGCCTTCGAATTCGTTAATTGGTCGAATTCAAAACGAAGAAGACGAAAGCGAGCGCAATAATTGAAAAAGGTCAAACTCGCTAGCAAAACGACTCACCGCGAATGCCATAATCAGGCCCCAGAAGTTTTTTGTCTTCTCATTCTTCTCTGGATGGAATGGATATCTGGAAGTTTTTACCAAATTGTGGTTTTGGAATGGTGTAGTCTATGTACTTTGGTATAGAACCGAAAGAGTTCAAAATGATGGAGTGTCCCACATTATTAATGGTCCATTGAGATGAGGCGTTGAGTCTTATAGCTGTACTCGCTGCCACTTGTTTGCTAAAAATGTCGAGGGGTGCCAGATGGAGGAGAGTGTCTAACGCTGCTGAGGGTGTGGTTCTCAAAGCCCCGCTTATGCAGAGACAAGCAGTGCGTTGGACTCTGCTGAGTTTGTCGCAGTAAGTGACTTTCTCCAGTGCAGTCCACCATACTGCAACCCCGTACATGAGAATTGGTCGAATGACCGATGTGTATAGCCAATAGGTTATGCGAGGTTGAAAACCCCATTTGCTTCCTATGGCTTTCTTGCAAGAGAAAAGAGCTACTGTGGCTTTCTTAACTCTTTCCTGAATATTAGGTTTCCAACTTAATTTTTTGTCTAATATCAGACCAAGATATTTGGCTTCATTGGTAAAAATTAGTGGTACACCTTTTATTGAAGGTACAATTACTGGGATCTTGTATTTCCGTGTAAAAAGGACAAGGTCCGTTTTTTGAGGATTAATACTAAGTCCACAACGATCAGCTCATCTAGTGAGCATATTAAGTGCGTTTTGGAGGAGGTCTCTCAGTGTATTTGGATGTTTTAATGTGACGGCGATAGCAACATCATCGGCATACGCAATCATTCTGTAGCCTTCCCTCTCGAGGGATATTAGCAATTCGTTAACTACTATGTTCCACAGGAGAGGGGACAGAACACCACCTTGCGGAGTGCCTCTACTGACAGACCTTTTCGTACAAAAATCCCCCATCTCAGAGTTGATGATCCTGCTTTTAAGCATTAGATTGATCAGCTCACAGAGTGAGTATTCGACGTTTAGGGTCGTCATAGCAGAAATGATAGCAGATGTGTCAACGTTGTTGAAAGCGCCTTCAATATCCAGGAAGGCAACCATAGTATACTCCTTTTGCTCTAGGGAGTATTCGATAGTTCTTACCAGAGTATGCAAGGCTGTTTCTACCGATTTCCCTTTGCAGTAAGCATGCTGAGACATCGATAGTCCCTTATCAATGCTATTACGTATATGGATATCAATCAATCGTTCCAGCGTTTTGAGAATGAAAGATGATAGACTAATAGGTCTTAGATCTTTAGGGTTGACATGCGAGCATTTGCCCGCCTTGGGAATGAATACTACTTTTACCTCTCTCCATCGCTGAGGTATATAGGCCAGATCTAGACAACTTTTGAACATCATCTCAATGATGGGCAGAGTTATATCGATGGTGTGTTGTAGCTCAGCTGGTATGATTTGATCTGGACCTGGAGATTTATAAGGTTTGAAGCTATTCAGAGCCCATGTCAATTTTTCTTTTGTGACAAGACCTTGAGGAAAAGTTAAGTTAATACCCGATCCAGGACGGTTTATTGTATTAACGGATTTGGAGCTATCTGGGAAGTGGGTATCTAATAGCAGGTTTAGCGTTTCTTCGCAAGAGTTAGTCCATGTACCATCTGAGTTTTTGAGACAACTAGGCATGGTTGGATTTGTCGAGAGAATCTTCCTTAGCCGCGATGCCTCCGAGGACTCTTCTATTGAGCTACAGAAGGATCTCCATGAGGATCTTTTGGCTATTCTCAATTCTTGTTTATACTTTTTGAGGGATTCCTTATAGGACTCCCAGTCTTGGAGGTGTCTAGACTTTTTTGCACGGTTAAAAAGCCTTCTACAACCTTTCCTGAGTATTTCTAGTTCAGCAGCCCACCAATGTGGTTTTCTCTTTCCTCGCACTGTAGTGAGGGGACAGGCAGTTTCCATAGCTTTATTGAGGGCTGCTGTAAGCTCATCAACTTTTTTATCGAGTTCAAGAGCGCATAAGGGAGGATCATTAAGTTCTGGTTTAATCAGACTTTTCAGAGTTGTCCTATATTTTGGCCAATCTGTTTTCCTATAATTCCGGAAAGGGATCGGTTTTGGGGACTCTTCACTAAGAGTGAATTGGATGTACCTATGATCGGAGAACGAGTGCTCCTTTGATACTCTCCAATTCAATACTTTATTCGAGAGATGCAACGAGACAAGAGTGATATCTAAAACTTCTTGTCGATTTTTAGTAACAAAGGTTGGTTCATTACCAACGTTACTTACTACCAGATTAGTTGTTAAGATGTAATCAAAAAGAGACTCACCTCTGTCATTTATATCGGTACTACCCCACGTAGTATGGTGCGCATTGGCGTCACAACCGATAATTATGTTGGTTTTGAGTCTTGTTGATTCAGCGACCGTCTTCTCCAGAGTGGTACCAGGCAGTGGGCCCTGGTGGTCGTGGCCCAAATACGCTGACACCAGCCAGTAGGTATGGTTGTCTATTACCATACTGGCTGTGGTGACGTCTTTATCACTGAAATTAGGGAGTAAAAATACATTTAGACTACGTTTTACTAGTATGCAGGACCTTGGGTTACCTTTTCCCGTTACATATAAGACGCAGTAGTCAGGAGTTCTCAATCCTCGAACCAGGGATTTCACAATCCAGGGCTCTTGGATGAGAACGACATCTTCCCCAGTTTTTGACAGGCGGAGAAGAAGGGAGGCCGAAGCCTTAATAGAGTGTTGGAGATTAATCTGTGCTATTTGCAGCATTTTGGCTACAACTAGGCAGATCAACCTCCACCACTGTTAGATCCAGTTCATCCAGATCGGACGAAGAGGAACCTAGCAGTTCATCTTCTTCCTCACTGGAGAGAACTTTGTTAGATGAGTCATCAGTCTCCATTAGGGATAAACTTTTGACGTTTTCGGAAGAAGACTGTGCCGCGACAGAAGAGGGCCCTGGTACAACATCATCCCCATCCAAGGATGGGAAAGTGATGATAGCACTGGGACCCCCCACGTCTGGCGACACAGCTTCTGAGTGTAGGGAAGAAGATTGCGCCGCGACAGAAGAGGGCCCAGGTACACCATCGTCCACATCCATGGATGGAAAGGTGATAGTAGCACCAAGACCCCCTACGTCTTGCGACACAGCTTCTAAAGTGGGTTGTGGAGGCTCGCATAAAGCGTCTACCTCATCTTTTTTGTATATTCGGAGAGTAATCGTCTCGAACCCGTATCTTATCACTCCCTTGTCTCGCACCATAGAGGCCGCAGAGTCCTTATTGATAACGATAATCGCACTTCGATAAAGACCCTTCGGCTCCTCCAGTTTCGCGATCTTCCAGTCGTGACAGGAGAGGTCCGGGTTGCTAAGCCTGATCATCTTATGGATGTCTTCAGGACATGGCACGATTTGAGGAAAGAGAAAAAAAAAATTTCCAAGAGGAACTTTGGTGGTGGCAGCTGTATGGTTTGGGGGGCCTTCTGCGAGCGTGGTAAGGTTGCATTTGCCTTCACCTCTACCAGAATGAACAGTTCTGACTACACTTCGGTCCTTGAGGAGAATTTGGTACCTTATTTAAGACGATTTCGTCGAGTTGCGCATGTCTTCCAGCAAGATAATGCCCCAATTCATGTAAGTCGTCAAAGTTTGGATTGGTTCGAATCGAAAAACATTAATTTGATAGAGTGGCCATCACATTCTCCAGATTGCAACCCCATCGAAAATCTTTGGGGAATTTCAACTCGCAAAATTTATGCCCATAATAAGGAATTTGCTAGTGTTGCTGAGCTGCGAGAGGCAGTTGTGACAGAATGGAACGCTTAAGACGACTCCATATTGAAAAATCTATTAATAGTTGTTATAAGTACTCTACAGAAAAACACTCCAATATACTTTAATTTATATAGCTTTAAGTTTTGTTTCTTTGAAGAAAATTTCTATCAAATAAATTTTATATATTCCTTAACTGAACTCGAACAAATCCAGACGTTTTCTTTAACATTGAAGAGCTATAGAAACAAGAGGTTATGGGCGACCAACGACGCGATATCCCTCATGGCATTGTTCAATTCAATGGGAAGAATTATGAAAACTGGAGTTTCAGAGTTTGGACTCGGTCGATGTTCTGGAAGCTGTGAACAGTTCAGCTCCAGAAAGTGAAGACTCTGTTATTGTCCAAAAATACAATGAGAGAAACAAGAAAGCAAAATCCATCATTGTAGGATGCATATTTTTTTTTTTCAAAATTCATTTTATTTCATTCACTTATATCTACTTACATACTAGACAATGAATTCACAACTAGCTAATGAACTAAAATCTTATATTTAACTTACTGGTCCCAACCGGGCGCTCTAAGGAATTCATGATTTACTTAAGATTAATGCCTTTCGGCTTATGAACTATTTTGTTTTCTTGTTTATTTTTATTTTTAATTTGTTAGAAAAATTTGAAAAAACTAACGACAGTAACAGTTTCTTGTTTTCTTACAGGCTACTTAAAATTAGGTCCTTAAAATAAAACTTAAAATTAACTTAAACTACCTAATCTACCTAACAACTACTTACAAACTAGAGCAACCACAGCAGCAAATCTAAATTTTTTTTTTCTTATCACTTTTTGTATATGTATTTTTTTTTTATTCTTTTTCTGATTTTTTTTTCTTTTTGTTTCTTTTTTTTTGTATTTTTCTTTTTTTTTTGCTATTTTTTTCTTTTTGACCATATCAATGTTTGTGCCACCATGCCTACTCTACTTAAACCTAAACCCAAAACCCTTAGACTAAAACAAGTATACAAGCCGTCCAAGGCTTAAAACCCCACCCCGACTACCCATTATCAAGTGCTGACTGAAGCCACCAGAACTGGTGCTCCTGCTTCACCCTATCAATTCGGTCCGGTTCGGACACAGCCCTACTGAACCGGAGGAGCTCTGCTCCGTCCTGTGCGAGGACGTCTCGATGGTAAAGGAGCCGCCGATCGACGGTTCTCCGCCTGACGTGGTAGATTAGCGGGATCGCCAATCTGTCCTGTATCAGACCGCATTTATCTAGGTGGAGGAATGCCTCTAGTGGAATGAAGCCGCTCGAGCGTGCACTATCAAAATATTCGTCGTTCGGATAGAACGCCCCAAAGATCAAATTATTCGTCGAAGTCATAGCTCTCGCAATGTGACCCCGAATAAGTTTTATCACGAAATTGTCAATTCTGTTAATCCGAGCCTCGTTGTACAGAACCTCGTTAGAATAGTAATGTACATAAGAAGATTCCGGTGTCCGATGCAAACCGAGACAGCGCCGAAGACGCTGCCTCTCGAACACCCGAAACTTCTCCATTTGAGATGGGGCAACGTTGAACCACACTGGACAGCCATAAACGATCATCGGCCGTATGAATGCCATGTAGCAAATTACCTTCACTCTGGGGTCAAGCCGACTGCTGTAAAACAGACGCTTCGTCAGAGCGAAGGCTTCTCTGGCCTTAGTCAGAGCAGCATCTATATGTCTGTCGAAATACAGATACTGGTCCAACCAGATACCGAGGTACTTCACTTCACTTTTGCTCGTTAATCGCTGTCCGTGAGGCCCAACGATGACCATCTTGCGCCAATTCTTGCGCGTATCCTTCGTGGCCCCGGCCAACGAGGTCCGGAACAGAATTGTCTCGCATTTCTGGACATTTATTTTCAGTTTACAGTCATCGCAATATCGCTGAATCTTCTCGAAGTCACGTTGCAAGAGAATTCTAATAACTTCGGCCTTTGGGGCAGTTCTGTACGCAATCAGGTCGTCGGCATACGCAATTGCCTGGGAAAAGCTACCTATCAGATCGCTGGTGTAAATGCTGAAGAGGATCGGCGAGTTCACCGCTCCCTGTTGAAGACCGTTTTTAATTTCAAAGGTGGTGGTAGAAGTTACATTGCCATTTTTGACAACAAACTTTCTACCGTTGAGCATATCATGAAGCATATACAACAATGGTTTACTGATGCCTAGTCTGGAGAGTTTTAGGTACAACCCTTCTAACCATACGGTGTCGAAGGCCTTCTCCAAATCGACCAGAACAGCACCCGTGCATTGTTTCTTGGACTTGTTCCATTGGATATCAGAAATGAGCTTAGACGCGGCATGAATGGTGTCATGTCCCGCCTTAAACTCGAACTGGTTATCCGGAATTATTTTGTTGTCCGCAGCCCACTCATTCAGAGCCCTATTGATTATCTTTTCGAACACCTTGCTGATGCTTGGAAGAAGACTTATCGACCGAAGATTTGACGGATTGGAGTTGTCCTTTCCCTTTTTCGGGAGAGGATGAACCACAGCTGTCTTCCAACGCTCTGGATAATATGCATTATTCAGCGCGTTGTTGAACAGAGTGGTGTAGATGTCTATTGCCTCAATCGGTAAGTGTCTTAGTACAATGTTGGAATACCGTCGACACCTGCTGACTTCTTGTTCTTTATTGAATCGAAGATGAGCTGGAGTTCTACCTTCGTTATGAGCAAGGTACTTGGCCCCGTTTGTTCGGCGATTATAGCGTTTGCTAAAAGGTCGTCATCAAACCGTGTAAAACCGCGGTTCTCGGATCGCCACTGCGAAATATCATTCCTCAGGTAGAAGTGATGAAGTAAGGCTCTGTTCTCCAGGTCGTGGTTCGGGCGAGTGCAAGCATTCACCCTATACACTTGCTGGAAAGCAGCACCAACTGTCTCCACTTTGTAGGATGCATATTTGATGATTATTTGGACTACATAAAGGATAAAAATTCTGCAAGAGATATGTGGAAAGCCCTTGAAGATGTTTTTGCAGTGAAATCAGCCTCAAGCCAGACAATTGTAAGGAAGCAACTTGCGCGATTAAGGCTTTCTGAAGGGACCATGTTGAAGGACCATTTCCTGGAATTTGATGGTCTTGTAAGAAGTCTCAAGTCAGCAGGAGCAACGTTGGCTGAGAGTGATCTTGTATCACAATTATTCCTCACTCTACCAGAGAGCTATGATCCATTAGTAACAGCTCTCGAGAACATGAAAGAAGAAGATCTCACCGTTCAGCTTGTAAAGCAAAGATTACTCGCTGAAGAAAGAAAGAGAATGGACCGTTCAGAATCCAATGAAGACGGGAAACCACCAATAGCGTTTGCAATGAAAAGGGAAAAGAACTACAAATTCAATGGAAGATGTCATAACTGTGGTAAGCGAGGTCATATGAAAGTAAATTGTAGGCTTAAGAAGGAAGCCAACCTTGCCTATGGCCTAGACAACAACAAGGATAATCAAGA
The DNA here is from genome assembly GCA_943590905.1 of Sphaerophoria taeniata. Taxonomy (NCBI): domain Eukaryota; kingdom Metazoa; phylum Arthropoda; class Insecta; order Diptera; family Syrphidae; genus Sphaerophoria; species Sphaerophoria taeniata. Next base: position 4,695,552 of record OX016543.1, read on the forward strand.
AAAATCCGTGTGCTTCATGTTAAATCGAAGTACAACTAGAGGTAAATTTTTGTTAATGTCTTTTATGTTAGATTCAGGATCCAGCGATCATCTAGCCAACGACAAGAAGCTATTTTCCAACATTACAAAATTAAATAACCCTATAAAAATAAATGTTGCTAAAGATAATGAAGAACTAATCGCTAAAGAAGTTGGACAAGTTTGTGGCTATACAAATGAAGGTGTCAAAGTTATTCTGAAGGATGTTTTATATGTTCCAAACCTTCGAGAAAATCTTATTTCTGTTCGTCGTCTCACAAATTCTGGAGTTAATATATTTTTCACTGGTGACTATGCTGTAATCAAGGCTCAAGGTGAAGAAATTGTTGCAAGTTTAAAAGGAAACTTATACGAACTCTCTCTAAGGAAAGCTCAGGACCAACCACAAGCAAATCTTTGCATAGAAGATGAGAGTAAGTTATGGCACAGAAGGCTTGGACACATCAATCAACAAACTATGGTGGACATGAGTCGAAGTGGTGGTGTAATTGGGATGACCAACCTGAAGACGTTTGGATTTTGTGACATCTGTGTCAAGGCGAAACACTGTCGTGAGCCTTTCAATGGAGTGCATGAAAGAAGCAAGAGGCCCCTTGAAAGAATTCACAGCGATGTGCACGGTCCAGTTACACGAACTACTTACGATGGTTATAAGTACTTCGTGTCTTTCATAGACGAATATTCTCACTTCGCAGTAATTTACTTAATAAGGAAGAAATCTGAAGTTTTTGAAAAATTTCAAGAATACGAAGCACTTGTGACCAGTAAATTCAACATAAAAATTTCAGCACTGCGATGTGACCAGGGCAGTGAGTATTGCTCATCTCAGCAACTTGAATTCTACAAGAAGAAAGGAATTCAACTTGAGACCACTGTTGCCTACTCACCTCAGCAGAATGGTGTGGCTGAAAGGGTCAATAGAAGCCTCGTTGAAAAAGTTCGTACACTGCTTATCGAGTCGAAGGTTCCAAAATATATGTGGGGAGAGGCTGCACTAACTGCAACATATATTATAAATAGAGTTCAGACAAGAGTGCTGAAAGGAAACATAACTCCGGCTGAACTCTGGTATGGAAAGAAGCCATCCCTAAATAAGATGCGCTTGTTTGGTTGCAAGGCATATGCTTGGATACCAGCCCAAAAAAGACACAAACTTGATACCAGAAGCGAAGAGTGCATGATGATTGGATATTCTTCTAATGGATATCGGTTGTGGGATCTTGAAAAGAGAAAAGTCATCATTGCTCGCGATGTGAAGTTTAACGAAGCAAGTTATACTTTCGAAACATTTCAAGAATCCAAACAACCTGATGTTGCCTCCATATGCAGTAACTGGCAAGAGGGGGAAAGTTCAACTATTGCCGTTTCTGCAGACAATGAAGTAGAAGAACCTGTTAACGAAATCGAAACTGTTTCCGAAGCTGAAGAAAAGTCAACAGATGGTGTTGAAATTATTGAAGAAGAATCGACAGAGCGTATTGAAGACGCTGTAACACCACTAAGACGTAGCGCAAGAATTCCGAAAAAAGTTCCAAATTATTGTTTTACCTTAAATGTGAAGTCAAATGAAATAAATACTGACGATGTTCCGGAGACTTTTTCCCAAATTCAAAACAATATAGACAAAGAGAATTGGATCACAGCCGTAAAGGAAGAACTGCAATCGATGGAGAAAAATCATGTTTGGGAATTGACGAAAAAACCTGCTAATGTTAAGCCTCTGAAGTCGAAATGGGTTTTTCGAATTAAGACCGATGAAGATGGAAAACCCCTGAAGTACAAAGCACGTTTATTTGTGAAAGGCTTCCTACAGAAATATGGTTTGGATTACGAAGAAACTTTTGCACCATAGTTGCAAAACTTACTACCATTCGAACTGTTTTGGCGGTGGGAGTTCAGAAAAACTTCTTCTTCCATCAGCTAGATGTTACGACAGTTTTTTTACATGGACAGCTAAAAGAAGAAATATACATGGATATACCTGAAGGACTTGAAGCAAAAAGCGATTTTGTTTGCAAGCTGAAAAGGTCTTTGTACGGTCTAAAACAAAGTCCTCGATGCTGGAATGAGAAAATAAATAACTTTTTACTTCAAATTGGATACCAAAGATCAAGACATGACTACTGCCTTTACGTGAAAACCAAAAATGAAGACGTGATTTATATAGTTCTATACGTAGACGATATAATAATAGCTGGAAAACATCTACCTGAAATCAAGGAAATCAAAACCCAGCTTTCGGAACATTTTGAGATGTCAGACTGTGGTGAGCTGAGAAGTTTTCTAGGGATTAAAATCGAATATGACAAACTAAATGGAACCATGCTTTTGTCTCAAGAAGCGAATATTGATAAAATACTCAAGAAATTTAACATGACTGACTGTAACCCTGCAAGAACACCTATGGAAAAGATACTTCAAGTTGATGACCACAAAAATATTACAAATTCACCATATCGTGAATTACTTGGGAGCTTAATGTATTTAATGTTATGCGTTAGACCTGATATTTGCTACTACATCGGATACATGGGACGCTTTCAACAAAATCCCACTGAAAGTCATTGGAAAGCTTTGAAGCAAATACTTAAATACATCAAAGGTACCAAAAAGATGAAATTACAATTTAAAAGAAGATCCATCAAGAAGATATTGCTTGGATACTGTGATGCGGACTGGGCTTCAGATATTGTAGATCGTAAATCGGTAAGCGGTTATTTATTTACAGTTTTTGACAACGTCGTCGTTTCATGGTCAAGCAAGAAGCAACTCACTGTGGCAACCTCTTCAAGTGAGGCTGAATACGTTTCACTAAGCGGAGCAGCTTCTGAAGCCATTTGGTTACGAGGAATTTTAATGGACATGAAAATACTAGACTCAACTCATAGCATCCCTATTTATGAAGATAACCAAGGATGTATTTTTATGGCCAAGAATTCTGAATGCAAGCGATCAAAACATATCGATGTGAAGTATCACGTCATAAGAGACCATGTTACCAGCGGACTATTAGAAATATTACCTGTGAGCTCTGAAGACCAACTTGCGGATATTTTCACCAAGTCGGTTGGAACTTCCCGATTTCAATTTTTACGGAAACAATTAAAACTATTGGATTGAGAGGGGTGTTATAAGTATTCTACAGAAAAACACTCCAATATACTTTAATTTATATAGCTTTAAGTTTTGTTTCTTTGAAGAAAATTTCTATCAAATAAATTTTATATAGGTATTCCTTAACTGAACTCGAACAAATCCAGACGTTTTCTTTAACATTGAAGAGCTATAGAAACAAGAATAGTACCTATGCCAAAAAGAATTCTAAGATTGTTGAAAAATAGAGGAAACAAAATTGCATATTAATTTTTTGTTAAAAATGAACTTAAAACAAAAAACAATAAATGCGGTTATATTTTTGCAATACATTAAAATCTGTTTTTAATTTTTAAACACCAGGAGAGGAAATAACGGTACTTTTTTTTCTTCTCAATTTGCTTGATCAGTGATGCAACTCAATAAAAAAATAGTAAGGAGTCACTCCTATTGTAGGTTTTCTATTAAATGCATTTTTTCGGGTGCGGTTATACTTATGCAAGGCACTGTATATAGACCACTTGATTCTCTAAGGACATAGATGTAATATAATTTTTCCACCCCCTATTTCTCTTATTACGGAGGCTTTTCAACTCTTTCGTGTACCAAGGATGACAAGAAGTGTTGGTTTGACTGATTTTTTTCTTAGGTACAGTTTCGTTCATACATCTCATCAGTACAGAATAGAAACTCGAGACAGTTTCGTCAATGTTATTGGAAAATGGTATGTTTTCGATACCAATATTTAGTAAACTATCCGATAGCTGTTGAAAATTTGCTCTGCGAAAGTCGTATTTGTATGAGCAGTCATGAGAATAACTATTTTCTAGTAAGTGACCATTCAAGTGTCAATATCTAAAGAAGGGTGATAATTATCAATATTATATATTGCAGAAGTGGATTAAACCACCACTGTACAAGCCGCATTAGATGAGAAAACCAAGTCAAGTGATCGATTCAAAGAATTTTGAATAAAGCTTACTTACTTACTTACTTATCCGGCTCACAGTCCATGAAGGATCTCAGCCTGAGATACTGCAGTCTTCCATCGTGAACGATCCCTCGCATGCACTCTCCAGTCACCGAGACCAAGCGCTCTGGCATCCGCAGTCACTTGGTCCTTGTACCGTAGGTTCGGTCTTCCTTGTCGTCTTGAACCTGGGGGCTGGGATGAGAAGACTTTCTTGGCTGGAGCGTTGTCGTCCATTCGCTCGATGTGGCCGAGCCAATGTCGTCTTTTCTTGGCCTTCTGGACTACATCCACATCTTGGTACAGCTCATACAGTTCTCGGTTGTATCTTCTTCTCCATTCGCCATCGTCGCATACGGGACCAAAAATCCGTCGAAGAATTTTTCTTTCGAAAATGCCCAGTATCGATTCCCCTTTTTTACTTATCGTCCAGCACTCGGCGCCGCGCCGTAGAGTAGGACTGGTAAAATCAAAGTTTTGTACAGCAGACACTTTGTCCTTCGAGTGAGGAGTTTTGAACCCAGTTGTTTGGCCAAACCGAAGCAGCAGCGGTTCGCTAGGGTAATTCTTCTTCGGATCTCCACTAAGGTGTCGTTCGTGGGATTGATGTTTGTTCCAAGGTAGGTGAACTCCTTAACTACCTCGAAATTGCTGCTACCAACAATGACGTTTTGTCCTAGGCGGTGGACAGGTGTTGCTTTGTTTGTTGCTAGCATGTACTTTGTTTTGTCCTCATTCACTTCAAGACCAACTAGTTTCGCCTGTTCTTCAATCGCTGTGAAGGCCTCAAGCACAGCTCTCTTGGATCGACCGATGATGTCTATGTCGTCCGCATAACCTAGGAGCTGGGTGGATTTGTTGAAGATAGTGCCCTCCGTGCTCACACCTGCCTTGCGCACTATCTGCTCCAGGACTATGTTGAAGAAATCACATGACAACGCATCTCCTTGTCTAAACCCTGCGCAAGTTTGGAATAACTCGGATGAGCTGTTACCCATTTGCACACTGCACTGCGTATTGTTTAGCGTCATGCGGCACAGCTGGATCAGTTTGTTCGGGATCCCGAATTCAGACATCGCAATCATAAGCTCTTGGCGGTGGATGCTATCATAAGCAGCTTTAAAGTCGATGAAAAGATGGTGGGTTTCGACTTGAAATTCGTTGGTCTTTTCCAGGATCTGCCTCAGTGTGAATATTTGGTCTATCGTTGTTCTGCCTGGCCTAAAGCCACACTGGTACGTGCCGATTATTGTGTTGCAGAAAGGTTTAAGACTCTCACACAGTACGTTGGATAGGATTTTGTATGCAACATTAAGCAGGGATATGCCACGGTAGTTTTTGCATGACATCGGATCGCCTTTTTTGTAGATGGGGCATATGGAGCTTATCGACCAGTCAGTGGGTATGCATTCTTCCTCCCATCACCAAAGTGTGAGTTCATCAAAACATCTCCTCCATGTTTAAAGAGTTCCACGGGTATGCCATCCGACCCGGCGGCCTTGTTATTTTTTAGCTTTTGGATGGCTCTTTCTACCTCTTCTCTGCTGGGGGCTGGGACTGGGTCTTCATTGACTGGTCTTGCTTCTCTTTCGTCATTATCTTGCTCGACATTTTGCGCATTCAGCAGCTGCTGGAAGTGCTGCTTGAAAACATCTACAATTCCCTGTGCTTCGGTGACTAGGTTTCCTTCACTGTTTCGAAGAGCTTGTGTCCCGGTTCTGAAACCAGAAGCTAATTGCTTCGACCTTTTAAAGAAACGCCGGGTATTGTTCTTGGCCCGAGACTCTTCTAGATCTTTGAGCTGAGAAACTACGGATGCTCTTTTCTTCCTTCGCAGGGTCATTTTCTCATTTATCCTTTTTGTGCGGTACTCTTCCCTTGCTGCTCTTGTTTTTGAACAGAGCTTACTTGTTGTAAATCCGCTGAGATTATATATTATATTGTCTAACATTTGGAGCTCCATTTGAGAAGAACTTGGGGAAGCTTCTAAATGGGAATCATCCTCAGAAGGAACCCAGTTAATGTTAGGAAGATTAAAATCACCCAACAAGATTATCTCACTTTCAATGCCTGAACAGCTAATGTTCTAAGTTGAGAACGAAAGGAATAATAACTAAGGACGAGTGCAAGCTATTACGAACAGCAATAAGGACTCCGCCACCATCTGAATTCAACTCATTTTCGTGATTAGCCTTTCGATAAACTATGAAATCTTTATCAAAAGTTCAGCTAATGGGTTCTGGTGATGGTAAATTTATTAACCTTTTAGCTCGCCTTGCAATATTAAATCCTTAACCTGAAGCTTCCTTACGATTGGTTTTGTCCTTCGGTCTATGACAAATTAGCGAACAGAACATGTAAGGAATATGGCTAAAAACAGCTAAATTCAGCGTGACGTAGTTTATGGACGGCCCCTTGTTTGTACATTGATCGCAGTAGTATTTGTATTTGTATTTATTTATATAAGCATTTTAAAACACAGTGTCTTATTTTTAATACTTATTATCCCCAAAGGGGTATGCTCATTTTCGGCCCGGAGTGTACACCAATGAGTTTGGTATCAAATTAAAGATTGTTTTAAGCCGGATATATCTGCAAAAATATTTTGTCGATAAGTTATTAAAAGATTATTTAAGAATTGGGAAGGGAGTCTTTAAACTACTTTCATATCCTGCCCAGCTTAAAAACCATATTATAGTCATAACATGAGCGCCGCGTCCAACCGTTCTTCGACCTACTAGACAATTGCAGTAACATTGAACAACCGCTTCTATATCCTGTTGATCATCATCATATCATACGTGTTATGAGTTAAATTCATTTTTCCAGACTTTTTGAAGGATAAAATCAAAATAAATTGTTTCTTTCATTCAAATACTTAATAAAATTAATCTGACATCAAAAGACTAAAACAAGCTTTTCCGAATTTTTACAAAATATCTTCCTAAAAGATTCAAAACGCTTCGAAATATGAACGAAACCTTTTTTAGTTTTGATTATATGAAATAGGTTAGGTATCCAGATTCATAGCGCTTGCAAGTTTAAAAACTAATTTTGAAAGCCTATTTAGTGTGTGTTATAGCTTATAAGGATATGCAAATCCCTTAAGGCCCCTACAAATTACGATGCGGTGGGCGGTCATGAACTTAAAATATATAAAATTCTTATATTTCTTGGGTTACTAAAGAAAAATGGAAGCGATGTCATATTTTTTTTAGGAACAAGTTTTGTTTCAATAAGGTCATGCGTCATATCTTTGTTTAGTCAGAACCCCGAGAAATAAAAAAAAATTGTTTAACTATTCAAATGACCTAAAAGATATACAGACAAAAATAGAAGAGAATTAAGATTCACACAAAACAAATATTTATCGTTGACAAAACAACGTTTGTTGGGTCAGCTAGTTAATTCATAAAATATATACAAATTATACTTACAAAATTGCTGAGTATACTTGAATTCTTATTTTAATTTTTGGCAATTTTTTTCAAATTCGAAGGGAACAAGATCCACTAATTATTTGAGGAATTTAATTCCCACTGTACATGGGAACTAACTACACTTTACAAAAGTGGAGTAAGTTCTCACTTCGTGGGAAGTAAATCCCTCAGTGGAGTTAGTTCCCGTGGAGTTATTTCCCCGCACCGTTTTAAGTACCTTTTCAAAAATGCATGTTTACATAACGTAATATATAAGAATAACTAAAAAGAGAAACTTCATAATGTTTACGTTTGAGGCATATTTTGAAAGATTTGTTGCTTATAATCAAAAAATTTTGAGGAAATCCCGATAAATTGTATATGAAAAAGATAAATGATAATTTTTTTCAAAATCTCTATACATATAAAAATGGATGTATATAATACATAATTACGTTTGTTTGTTTATATGTCCTTTATGGACTCCGAAATGGCCCACTAGATATTTGTGAAATTTTAATGGTTAATACTGTTATATTCAGTGATGGTTTCTGTGACAAAAAAAAAGATGGAAAAACCTCATGGAAGAGTAGGAAAACCCAAGCAAAGGTCGGAAATTTGATTTTTTTTTTTTGCTTGGAATTTTTTTTAGTTTTCAAAATGAGTTTTCGAATGGAAAAATAGAAAGTTTTTGATGAAAAACTCGGAAAACGCATTGGTTTTTAAATGGAAAACTGCATGGAATTGTATCTATGTGCATTGGTTTTCAAACTGAAAACTGAAAAATTGGTGATGGGGAACTTGGAAAACTCTGGGAGAGCACAATATCAAACTATTGCATGGAATTAAAGGTGCAATTTTGGAAAATTAAGGAAAAGAGCAACACGTTTGATTTTGTTTATCACATTTAGGATTTTGACTGTGTTGGAAAGTTCGTTGTCAAGCTAGAAAAATGTCATATCTTTGAAATTGTATTATAGGTCTTATAATCATTTTAGAGCTTATCTCTGAAGGCGCCATTAAGGTGATGAAACGATGTTAGCTAAAGATTAATGTAAACAATAAAATGGATGCAGGTTGATTTGTTTGTGTGGTCGGTAAAGACTCTTAAGTAGTCCAACGCATTGTTATAAAATTTTGACTGTAGGCAAAGATAACACGAGCCAGGGTTAATGCGAAAACAAATTTTGGGAACATTTTACGGGAAAATTGAAAAATGGAAACAATCAAATGGTGGTCGAAAATTATACTTTTGTATGGGATCATAGCTGCAATTGTTCAAAAATTAGTAAAAAAATCAGAAAACTCCGCAAAACGAGAATTTTTAAAATTATTTTTAGATTTGATTTAATCTGGTGGCAGGCGAGACGAGGTTCGCGGGGTCGTCTAGTTTTTAATAAAATAGGAAACATATTTATCAAATTTATCACATTCTTTCACTTACCCGAAGCCAATTCATTTGTTCACGAAACAATTTTTGATGGAAAGTTTAAAAATATTTCTTGAGTGTATCTTTCACTTTAATATTAATCTTCAATATTAATAATTGTTATTAATGCAGTATTTTTAAATATATTGTAAATCACATAATAAAGATTTGAAGATTTCTACTACAAAATTGAAGTCTAACTGAAGATATGGGCTTCAAAGCTTCAGAGTAGATGCTTTTGCATGGTATATTTATATTAGATATATGAATCTTAAATTAAGCTAACTTACCTTTATTGGAAGTCAATAACATTTTTGTATTATTTTGTTTTGGAAAAAGTAGGAGAGAACTTCTTTCATAAAAAGCATTATTGTTTATTGAGGGACGAATAAAAACAAAAGCAGAATGAAAACAAAATAAATACATAAATATAATATTTAACTATATGAAATAATTCTTTTTTTCACACAGATCATCACAATTGTGAATTAATTATATAGAAATAAATTCTTTGAACAAAAAAAAAACAGAATGGCATTATTTATTTAATCGAACGAATAAAAACAAAAACAAAAGAAGAATAAATACATAAATATAGTATAACATTATATAAATCTTAAAAATTTATGTTAAGGAATTTATTTGTATACATGTTGTTTATTCATAAGAGTGATGATCTGTGTTAAAAAAGTTTATTTTATATATTATAATATCATATAGATTATTAAATTCAGTCAAAATGCCATTTTGATAGTACCTACAGAATAACGAAGGATTATTTCTTATTCTGTGGACTAAGTGCAAAATGCTATTAATAAAAGAAAGATATCTTATCAGGCGTTTACAAACTTATTCCACCGTGGAGGGTGGTTTAGCGAAGCAATAAAAAAATGTAAGATAAAAGTTCATTAGATGGTTTATAAGTATCAACAACAAAAAATTTCCCAAAGGGAATTTAAGCTTAACGTCACTAACTTTACTCCTCCGGAAACAAATTATTTTTATTAATGAGAAATTTTTTTGACGTTTAGTTAAAATGACCTACATTTTTAGTCCGAGCTGCGTCAAAGTAGGATGGGTTCAATTGGATTTTTTATGTTAAAAAACTGCTTTCCTCTCAAGATGTCACCAAAATCGATTGCCATCTTGCCTCTACTACCCAAGAATATATAGGTATATACAAAAAATTCTCATGAATTTTCGGCTGTTAAATGACGAATGTCAATTGGATATCAAATGCGACTCGAAAAAATTTGAGCGCTCAGAACACGTTCAGTTAAAAGTGTGTTCAGAGCTTTGTAACCACCCCGTAACCACCCCCCCCCCCCTAAATACGGATGTGCTATCAAGATGGCACTTTTAAATATAGTCATCTATGAAACGACGTATGTACTTTTAACTTTAATGGAAAATGGATGTAAAAAAAATTTCGGGGGGGGGGGGTTAAACCCTGTAACCCCCCCCCCCTAAATACGGCTATGTATATATGTACACAAGAAAAAATAAAATAATATAAATTTTTAAATTGTAAGACAAAGTGATTTTTATTTTGGAAACATTTTCAGCATTTGTATAAGTTGTTTAAAGAGTTCTCAAAACGAGTGCTGCAATGTATCCCCCTCATGTTAGCACGCAAGGAGTTCCAAAGGGCAACAGCGTGTACAAAGAACTGTTGTTTTGAATTTCTGAATTTGAAAGTAGGGACAATTAGAACATTACTTCTTTGTGATACCGGAAACCTAAGCTTTTCGTATAGATATTCAGGAGATCTAGTATGAATAAGTCTAAAAAGAAATGTCAAAGTTTAACAGTTTACATAGTTGTTAAAGGTAGGGTGACCAGATACAGATTCAAGGAAAAGAGGACACCTATCAAAATCTCAACAAAAAAACCGAAGTTCAAATTTTTTATAATTGATTTGAATTGAACAAAACACATATTTAATTGTAACAAAAAAAGTAAGATTTTTTTCCATTTATGGTGGCGCTACAGTCCAGACCAGGGCCTTCTCCAACAAATGTCTACAGCCAGCTCGATTCCTAGCTAGCTGTCTCCAGTTTCGCACCTCCAAGTTGGTTCAGGTCCTCTACCACCTGTGTGCTCCTCCTGAGACGCGGTCTTCCTCTTCTGCGACGCGACGTCCTTCCGGATTGGATTCGAAGACTCTACGAGCCGGAGCATTATTTTCCATTCACTCTACATGAACCAACTATCTAAGTCGTTGCACCTTAACTTTTTTGACTAGGTCAGTGTCGCTGAACAGCTCGTACAGTTCTTGATTGAATCTTCGTCTGCATTTTCCATTCATGCAGACAGGACCAAAAATCACTCGAAGAATTTTTCTTTAAGTCCAAAGAAGCAACGATTGGCAAGAGTGATTCTTCGTTTGATAGTTGATAGTGGATCGTAGGAAGACGAAGTCCTTAACTACCTCGAAGTTTAATCTATGTTGATGTTGGTTGTCCTTTTTTGTTGACAGTATTAACTTGATCTTGCACTCGTTAACCGCTAGACCCATCTTCCTGGCCTCCGTCTCAAGACTCACAAACGCTCCACTCACATCATGATGTGTTCTTCCAATTATGTCTATGTGGTCTGCGTATTCTAGTACCTGGACGGACTTTTTAAAAGATTGTGCCTCTGGTGTTAACGTTAGAGTTTTGCACAATCTTTTCAAGAATGATGTTGAAGAAATCGCATGACAGCGCATCGCCTTGTCTAAAACCTTTTTTGACATCAAAAGCGTCGATTAGGTTTTTTCCGACCATGATAGAACAGCGTGAGTTTTTCATTGTCATCTTACACAGACGGACGAGTTTTTCTGGGATGCCAAAACTAGACATTGCTCTATATAATTATTGGTCTCTATAGACGCTGTCATACGCGGCCTTGAAATCGATGAAAAGGTGGTAGGTATCGATTTGAAGTTCCTGGGTCTTCTCCAAGATCTACCGTAGGGTGAATATTTGATCGGTGGTGGACTTTCCGGGTCTGAAGCCACACTGATAAGGACCCATCAGGTTGTTGACGAAAGGCTTCAAACGGTACGACAGACAAGATCTTGTAGGACATGTTGAGGGGACTTATACCTCTGTAGTTGGTGCAGTTCAAGGGATCTGCTTTCTTGAGGATCGTTTATACGATGCTGAGGTTCCATTTGTCGGGCATGCTTTCCTCCGACCAAATTTTGTAGATGAGCTGGTGCATACTTCTAACCAAATTATCTCCAGTTCGGCGGCTAGCCCGTCTGCTCCAGCGGCTTTGTTCGACTTAAGTTTAGATATCGCTATTTTCACTTCGTCAATGTCGGGTGGGTGGCATTGTTGGCCTTCTGCCCCCAAATTGAATGGTTCTGTATAGCTGGCGGAGTTTTGCTCGTCATCACCACTATACAGCTTCGATTATTAAAAGTAGAAAAGAACAGATGGCGTTCTGAATGGGTTCTGGAATGGGTGAGTTCAAGTCAACATTTTGTGATGAAGATTCTTTTAAGGCCGTCTTCACACGAAAATTATTTTTTAATATAAATCGAAAAACTGAGCAGTCACCGAAAAAGAGGACAAATCGCTTCTTTTAAAAAAAAGTCACCGGACAAAATCTTTTTAGGTAAAAAAGTGGACATGTCCTCCCTAAAGAGGACGCCTGGTCAGCCTAGTTAAAGGTCATGTTGAAAACACTAATTGCTTGCATCGAAACATGATTGAAACGACGCAAGTCATAAATAAAACGAACAACATTATTAAACGCGACTTGAAGTTTTCGTTTATAAGCGCTGTCAAGGGCACAGAAAATGGGACTGCCATAGAAAAGTGTTGGTAGGACAAGATATTTTGCTATAGTCATTTTTGTTGAAACTGAAAGACAACTGGCAGATATATTATAAAACCCGCAAAGCAGCATAAATTCGACCAACAGCACAAGTCAAGTGATCGTCCCATGTAAGTTTCTGGTTAAAAACAAACCCAAGATTCTTAACAGTTCTAATGTAGCTTAACGTTTTCCCCTCAAGTTCAATACTAGGGAAATAAGAAGTATCTATTGCAGTGTTACTCATAACAATTGCCTGGTATTTTTTAGGGTTACGTTCAAGATGATTCTCCCTGGACCACTGGTTTATAATACACATAAAATGTTCATTTATTCTGGCAGTTGCGTCTTCAACCATGCCGATTTTGTAGCTCAAGTGAATTTGAACGTCGTCAGCATACATATGAATTTTGCAATGCTTTAGTACAGATGGAAGGTCATTATTGAAGAGTGTGAATAAGTGTGGTCCTAAAATCGATCCCTGGGACATACCATTAGGGGTAGGGAGGAAATCAGACAGCCTAGAGTTAGCAAAAACAGCCTGAGTTCGATTGCTTAGATACTGTGCTATGAGGCTTTAGGCTGAGTTTTCAAAGAAAAAGAACGAGTAATCGTTCTGCTGACTAGCGATCGTTTCGAACGCTTTTGAGATGAAAGGTAGGATAGAAATTGGTCGGTATTATTTTTGTTGCGAATTTGACTTTTTAAGAATTGGCAATATTTTTGAAGCTTTCTATAGTGCCGGGTAGCAGGATTTTGTTAAGATTGAATTAAAAATGTGTCAAGAAAGGATATATCAAAGTAAGAATAATTATTACAAACTTAGGATGCATATTGTCTAGTCCAATAGCGTCCGATTTAATGTCTTTTACGGCCTTAAATACATCAACTTCAAAATCTCTTAAAACTGAAACTTGAGAGGAGCTCATTACTTCTTTCAAAGTTTGTGTCAAACGCAGCACCATTATTTGTGTCAGAAACAGAACTTATGAACTGTTTGTTTAGTTCATTTACATCACAGTCATCCTCAGCATTCTTTTGTTTCGTCGTAATACCAAGAGATTTTATGTTCTTCCACAGTTTTTTGAAAGAAGCATTGTTAAATTTCGACGCAAAAAACCTTCGCTTGGAATTGCTGATTTGAATATTCACTGCATTTCTTAACATTTTGTACTGCATGAACAACTGTGGTAACTTGAACCTTTTCCAACGTTTGAAAGCTATATTTCTTTTCAGAATAAGTTTATCTATGTAACTAGTGTACCATCCTATTTCGGGGTTTTGATTCGCACGTTTTTAATTAGCACAACAATTTCAAAGAGGTCATTAATTTTGTTAGTAAAGAAATAAACTTGCTCATCTTCGTCTGAGATGTAGTAGATATTTTCTAAATTAGAAAATAGTTGCCTTGATTAGTGAAATACAGCCTTAGCTCGGCCTTAAATCGGGGTGCGTCATATAGTTCTCTAAGGCTGCGCGGAAGTTTATCCCAAAGGCGGATAGCTGAAAGAAAGAATTGTGTCTCGAATGAAAGGCAGGTAAATTGCGGTAAAATCAAACAAGCAGATATGTTTAATGCCGAAAACCGGATTCTGTCGCATAGATATGATGGCTGCACCGCCTCATTTATATGATTATTCCATGTTAATGTTCGGTTGAATACCAATCCAAAATTCTTTGACTTATCGACGAATTGAAGAAAAATCAAGCATAATTGAGGGAAAATACCTTCTTTTTCGAAATAACCAGACATTTACATTTTTTCGCATTGACCACATCAGAATTCCTCTGAGATCTTCGTTCACACGGTTTTCTAAAAGCCCAAGAGGGCAGCTTTAATGATTTTGAATACCATCAGCATAAAAATGCTTCGATGAATTCAAAATTATGCTCTGTATATAGTTGATGTATAGCGAGAATAAGAGTGGACCCAAAATCGATCCTTGCGGAACGCCTCGTAGCAAAGAAAGAAAGCAGACTGCCTGTTTTCTACCTTCAAGATACGATAAAAACAACTTCACAGCAGAAGAAGACATGTTGAAACGTTGATTCAACTTATCAATAAGGATAGAGTGGTCAAGCATATCAAATGCCTTAAGGAAATCCAGTAAGACAAGAAAAGTAACATAGTCTTCATCTAATTGCGCTCTTCAATTACTTTCAAAAGTGCGATGATACAACTATGTTTGGCACAACCATACTAAATCGAAGCAAGTACATTATTTCGAACGAGGTACTCGTTAACTTGCTTATGCATGATTCGTTCGCAAACTTTGGACAGGTAGGGTAAATTCATCACTCGATGAGTTTTAAGGTATTGGTATAGTTTTTGCCTTTTTCCACTGACAAGGAAAACCATCTTTTCACCGATTTCAAAGTCGTGTATGACAGCGTCTCTAGAGACCAACTATATAGAAAAATGTCTAGTTTTGGCATCCCAGTAAAACTCGTCCGTCTGTATAAGATGACAATGGAAAACTCACGCTGTTCCATCATGGTCGGAAAAAACCTAAGGGACGCTTTTGATGTCAAAAAAGGTTTTAGACAAGGCGATGCACTGTCATGCGATTTCCTTAACATCATTCTTGAAAAGATTGTGCAAAGCTCGAACGTCAACACCAGAGGCACAATCCTTCAAAAGTCCATCCAGCTACTAGGATACGCAGACGACGCACGTTGACATAATTGGAAGAACACAGCATGATGTCAGTGGAGCGTTTGTGAGTCTTGAGACGGAGGCCAGGAGGATGGGTCTAGCGGTCAACGAGGGCAAGACCAAGTTAATGCTGTCAACAAGAAAGAACTACCAACATCGACGGTCTTGGAGCAAACGTCAACATAGACAGATTTAACTTCGAGGTAGTTAAGGACTTTGTCTACCTGGGTCCGCTATCAACTCAGACAACAACACCAGCGCTGACATCAAACGAAGAATCACTCATGCCAATCACTGCTTCTTTGGACTTAGAAGGCAATTGAGTAGTAAAGTCCTCTCCCGAGCAACTAAAGTGACACTCTACAAAACCCTCATCATCGATCATCCCGGTCCTCATGTATGGTGCAGAGACATGGACCATGACAACATCCGATGAAAACGCTTTGGGCTGCTTTGAGAGAAAAATTCTTCGAGTGATTTTTGGTCCTGTCTGCATAAATGGAGAATGGAGACAAAGATTCAACCAAGAACTGTACGAGCTATACAGCGACACTGACCTAGCCAGAAAAGTTAAGGTCCAACGACTTAGATGGTTGGGTCATGTTGAGCGAATGAAAAATAATTTTCGGCTCGTAGAGTCTTCGAATCCAACCCGGAAGGACGTCACAGAAGAGGAAGACCGTGACTCAGGTCGAGCACACAGGTGGTAGAGGGCCTGAACCAACTGGTGACAGCTAGCTAGGGACGCAGCTGGGTGGAGATGTTTGTTGGGTGAGGCCTTGGTCCGACCTGAACTGTAGCGCCACCATAAGTAAGTAAGTAATTGGTGTTTGGGTAAGGGAGTGAGGGCAATGGGCAATTTATTGGTACATTATCAGTGATTGGATGTACTTCGCTTGTGATTGTATTTTGAGGTTGGGGAAATTCGGAAACTTCGCAGGTAGTAAAAACAGAGTCCACACAGTCTTTTTGTTGATTATTAGGAGATGGAATAACCGCACTGGAGTCGAGAGTAATGAGTTTATATCTTCTTTCTGTCTTGCACGAGGCTGATTTTGATGTCGTTTAATAGGGTTTTTGGATGTTTCAACAATGTATGTTACACGTCCTAGAATCTTGGTGATTACGCCAGGGATCCAACGCCTTACTCTTGCATAAGACCTTGCGTCAACTTCTTGTCCAATCTGGAACTTTGTGAGATGCGGTTGACTCTGCTCAACTTTTGGAAACATGGCTGCGAATACAGTACGAGGTTGTCAACCGTGTAATAATTCCGATGGTGACTTCTTAGACGAATGCCAAGGCTTTTTCCTTGTCATTCTCCTCGCACATTATTATCTTGAATGCCTCTTTGAAAGTGCGCACAGTGCGCTCAGCTAGTCCGTTTGAGGCCGGATGATACGGCGCCGTCCTTACATGGTCTATGGCATTTAGTTTACAAAATGTATGAAATTCTGCTGAGGAGAATTGTGGTCCATTATCACTGACTATCGCTTTCGGCAGACCATCGATCGCCAAAACTTTCAAACGTGCATAGATTGTGGATGCAGATATTGTTGAAGCAAGTTCGAAAACAAACGGGAAACTGGAAAAAGAATCCACAGTTAATAACAACATACGCGAGAACAATGGACCTCCCAGGCAGAACTAGCTTCAGGCCACGATGAAAATTGCTTTTTGGGATCACTTGCATTGATTCTGCAGATGGAACAATTTTCTGTTGTTGTGATGTTGTGATGTTGGGGAACCAGACATATCTTCGAGAAAGTTGTTGCATACGGGCTTGACCCAGTGACCTTCATGTAGCATTCCTAGAACTTTGACTTCGAGTGCTTTAAGTTTCACAACGCGGGTATGTTCCGTTTGTAGAAGGAGCACACCACTCTGAGTGGAAAGAGAAAACTTTCGTTTGAAAAAAGGCAATAAGTTTACCTGAGATTTTGGCAGCGACTGAGGCCACCCGCTGAGTTTTTGTCTTTCTTAGTATGAGCTGCAATCACATCTGAACTGATGGGTAATTCGTCAAAAACTGATTCGTAGACATGATCCGCCGAAAGGTCAACGAGAAAGTACATCAGCATTAGAGTGTTGTTTGGTGTTGCGATAATGGATTGAATAGATGTACTTACTTACTTAAGGTGTTAATAGCGGAGCCTAGGTAGACAAACTCCTCTACTACCTCGATGCGTCTATTGTGACGTTCTATCCGAGCCATCGTTGTTGGGTGTCCTTTCTCGAAGACAGCATGTACTTCGTTCTTTCCTCATTTACTGCTAAACTAACTTTTGCCGCTTCTGTCTCAATTCTCACAAAGGCGCCATTGACATCACGCTGTGTTCTTCCCATTATATCAATATCGTCGGCGTACGCGAGAAGTTGAACAGATTTTTGGAAGATAGTGCCTCTGGTGTTGACGGTGGAGTTTTGCTCTATCTTCTCAAGAACGATGTTAAAGAAATCGCACGACAGTGCATCGCCTTGTCTGAATCCTTTTTTGACGTTGAATGATTCCGTAAGCTCATTGCCAAACTTGATGGAGCAGCGTGAGTTCTCCATCCTCATTTTGTACAGGCGAACGAGCTTGGCAGGGTTGCCAAGACTAGACATAGCTTTATACAGTTCGTCTCTGCAGATGCTGTCATACGCGGCCTTAAAAGCGATGAAGTGGTGGTGGGTATCGATATGGAGTTCATAGGTTTTTTCCAGCATCTGCCGCAACGTGAAAATTTGGTAGATGGTTGAGTTTCCTGGCCTGAAGCCACGTTGATAAGGACCAATCAGATTGTTGACGAAAGGCTTCAGACGTTCACATTATTACGGCAGAGAGGATCTTGTAGGCGATGTTTAGTGGACTGATTCCTCTGTAGTTGGCGCAGTTTAGAGGATCTCTCTTTTTCAGGATCAGGCAAACAATGCTGAGGTTCCATTCATCTGAAATTCACTTCTTTGACCATATCTTACAGATGATTTGGAGCATGCTCCTATCTAGATCGTGTCGCCTGCTGCTTTGAACAGCTCGGCAGCTAGACCATCTGCACTAGCGGCTTTCTTGGAGTAGTAGTAGGAAAAGATTCAAGGTGAAGTGAAGAAGATGTGAATTGGTTGGTGTTGGCTTCTGGCGATTAAGTTGAGGCCAGTACCTTAACCAGTATTCAAAACAAATAAACTGATCGATTCATAAAGAAGAAATCCTTTGCAATATATTCCAATTCAAACTATCTCTTTCTGTTTTGGTTGTTGCGTTGACAATGAAAATATAATTTTATTAATGCTCGAAACCTTTTTACTCTTTTATATCCTTAGGCATCTTAACACTGAACATAGTTTGGATGATCGTTCAACAGCGCAGGCACGCGTACAAATGCAAGTTGTTTCTCAGCTCGAAATCCACTTACAAAAGGAACGAGATCGTCTTCAAGCAATGATGCATCACTTGTATATGGCCAAAAAATTTCTATCTCCAGATAATAGGGATTGCAAGGTATATTCCTCAGTACTGACACTAGCAGTCTAGTCAGTAGTCACTTCGCATGCAGTTATCATTTGGTCATTTGTCGGGAACTGGGACATTTATTGATCAAGTCAAACGAAAGCTATTTGCAATAAAGAAGTTTGTGTGTATGTCTGTACTTTTATTCTGCAAAGAGTGGCATGTTAATTTGGTTCCTAAGAGTTATCGGTCGTATCTCGTACGGGCCCGTAGCCAGAGTTGAATTTGAGGTAGGGCAACAGTCGTATCAATTTATCTGCATGGTAAGCCCATTTTCTCTTTCGCTCAACATGGTTTTCTTAATGGAAGGTCCACTACCCCTAGGTAAGGTTAGGTTAGAGTGGCTGTCTAGATGTTATTGACTCCCTCAGACCTCAAGGGTCCATTGTGATACCACTAAAGAAGTTACTCATGGGAGAGTAATGAACTTAAACAAACCATTTTGTCGTTTTAATGAAGTTTGAGAGACATCTTGTGTCGATCGTTGCCAGTTCACTGGGAACCGAGATAGTTATTGCTTCTATTGGAGAGTTCCGGACATGTACATAGAAGGTGTTGGACTGTTTCCTCTTCCTCCTCGTCCAAGCAGCTTCTACAGAAGTTGTCTGTGTAGACCCTTACCCTCAGAGCATGTCTATCAATGAGGCAGTGTCCTGTTATGACTCCAATTGTGGAGCTTATACTTTGTCTGTTCAGAGAAATCAAGCCTTTTGACCGTTTCAGGTCTATGTTTGGCCAAATTTGTTTGGTTGCTAGGTAGGTGGTACCCTGTGACCATCTAGTATTTGTTGATTCTAGAGATATTTGCATGTAGCAAGTGGTGTTCCTATGTTATGACTTTGTCTAACAAAGGACAGAAGTGTTCCGTTTTTGGCGAGCTCATTGGCTTTGCAATTTTCCGGAGTGTCTCTGTGGCCCGGCACCTAAATGAGGTGAATGTTAAACTGTTCCGTCATCTCGTTTAGAGTTGATCGACAGTCGTGGACTATTTGAGAGTCGTATATCCTTGCAAGATAAAACGTTTTCTTTGGGCCACGATAGTGCCTCTTTAATCGTAATTACTTCTGCCTGGAACACACTATACTGAAAAATTCTCTGAATTTTTTTTTAATTTCACTGAAAAATTCTCTGAAATACCAGGCGCCTATAATAAGCAGTAGGGTCCTTTCTGATTTTTTTTTTTTTGAAATTGCGAAAAAACAGGCAAAATATTGTTAAATTTG
The DNA here is from genome assembly GCA_943590905.1 of Sphaerophoria taeniata. Classification (NCBI taxonomy): domain Eukaryota; kingdom Metazoa; phylum Arthropoda; class Insecta; order Diptera; family Syrphidae; genus Sphaerophoria; species Sphaerophoria taeniata. Next base: position 4,715,678 of record OX016543.1, read on the forward strand.
CATTGAAAAATTCTCTGAAATTTTGTTAAATTTTCACTGAAAATTTCACTGAAATTTTGTTTAATTTTCACTGAAAAATTCAATGAAATACCAGGCGTCCATAATCAGCAGTGGGGACCTTTCTGATTTTTTTTTGAAATTGCGAAAAACAGGCAAAATATTGTTAAATTTTCATTGAAAAATTCCCTGAAATGTTGTTAAATTTTCAATGAAAATTTCTCTGAAATTTTGTTAAATTTTCACTGAAAATTTCTCAGAAATACCAGGCGCCCATAATCAGCAGTAGGGTCCTTTCTGAATTTTTTTGAAATTGCGAAAAAACAGGCAAAATTTTGTTAAATTTTCATTGAAAAATTCCCTGAAATGTTGTTAAATTTTCAATGAAAATTTCTCTGAAATTTTGTTAAATTTTCACTGAAAAATTCAATGAAATACCAGGCGCCCATAATCAGCAGTAGGGTCCTTTCTGAATTTTTTTTTGAAATTTCGAAAAAATTCTCTGAAATTTTGTTAAATTTTCTCTGAAAATTTCTCTGAAATTTTGTTAAATTTTCACTGAAAAATTCAATGAAATACCAGGCGAACATAATCAGCAGTAGGGTCCTTTCTGATTTTTTTTTTTAAATTGCGAAAAAACAGGCAAAATATTGTTAAATTCACTGAAAATTTCTCTGAAATTTTTTTAAATTTTTACTGAAAAATTCAATGAAATACCAGGCGCCCATAATCAGCAGTAGAGTCCTTTCTGATTTTTTTTTTGAAATTATGAAAAAACAGGCAAAATTTTGTTAAACCAGCCCATAATCAGCAGTAGGGTCCTTTCTGAATTGTTTTTTGAAATTGCCAAAAAAACAGGCAAAATTTTGTTAAATTTTCATTGAAAATTCTCTGAAATTTTGTTAAATTTTCACTGAAAATTTCTCTGAAATTTTGTTAAATTTTCACTGAAAAATTCAATGAAATACCAGGCGCCCATAATCAGCAGTAGGGTCCTTTCTGATTTTTTTTTTAATTGTGAAAAAACAGGCAAAAATTTGTTAAATTTTCCTTGAAAAATTCTCTGAAATTTTGTTAAATTTTCACTGAAAATTTGTCTGAAATTTTATTAAATTTTCACTGAAAAATTCTCTGAAATACCAGGCGCCCATAATCAGCAGTAGGGTCCTTTCTGAATTTTTTTTGAAATTGCGAAAAAACAGGCAAAATATTTTTAAATTTTCATTGAAAAATTCTCTGAAATTTTGTTAAATTTTCACTGAAAATTTCTCTGAAATTTTGTTAAATTTTCACTGAAAAATTCAATGAAATGCCAGGCGCCCATAATCAGCAGTAGGGTCCTTTCTGATTTTTTTTTGAAATTGCGAAAAAACAGGCAAAATTTTGTTAAATTTTCATTGAAAAATTCTCTGAAATTTTGTTAAATTTTCAATGAAAATTTCTCTGAAATACCAGGCGCCCATAATCAGCAGTAGGGTCCTCTCTGAATTTTTTTTGAAACTGCGAAAAAACAGGCAAAATTTTGTTAAATTTTCATTGAAAATTCTCTGAAATTTTGTTAAATTTTCATTGAAAATTTCTCTGAAATTTTGTTAACTTTTCACTGAAAAATTCTCTGAAATACCAGGCGCCCATAATCAGCAGTAGGGTCCTCTCTGAATATTTTTTGAAACTGCGAAAAAACAGGGAAAATTTGGTTAAATTTTCATTCAAAAATTCTCTGAAATTTTGTTAAATTTTCACTTAAAATTTCTCTGAAATTTAGTTAAATTTTCACTGAAAAATTCTCTGAAATACCAGGCGCCCATAGTCAGCAGTAGGGTCCTCTCTGATTTTTATTTGAAACTGCGAAAAAACAGGCAAAATATTGTTAAATTTTCATTGAAAAATTCTCTGAAATTTTGTTAAATTTTCGAAATTTCGAAAAAACAGGCAAAATTTCGTTAAATTTTCATTGAAAATTCTCTGAAATTTTGTTAAATTTTCTCTGAAAATTTCTCTGAAATTTTGTTAAATTTTCACTTAAAAATTCAATGAAATACCAGGCGCCCATAATCAGCAGTAGGGTCCTTTCTGATTTTTTTTGAAATTGCGAAAAAAACAGGCAAAATATTGTTAATTTCACTGAAAATTTCTTTGAAATTTTTTTAAATTTTTACTGAAAAATTCAATGAAATACCAGGCGCCCATAATCAGCAGTAGAGTCCTTTCTGATTTTTTTTTTTGAAATTATGAAAAAACAGGCAAAATTTTGTTAAATCAGCCCATAATCAGCAGTAGGGTCCTTTCTGAATTGTTTTTTGAAATTGCGAAAAAAACGGGCAAAATTTTGTTAAATTTTGATTGAAAACTTCTCTGAAATTTTGTTAAACTTTCAATGAAAATTTCTCTGAAATACCAGGCGCCCAAAATCAGAAGTAGGGTCCTTTCTGAATTTTTTTTTTGAAATTGCGAAAAAACAGGCAAAATTTTGATAAATTTTCATTGAAAATTCTCTGAAATTTTGTTAAATTTTCACTGAAAATTTCTCTGAAATTTTGTTAAATTCAGTGAAACTGAAAAATTCAATGAAATACCAGGCGCCCATAATCAGCAGTAGGGTCCTTTCTGATTTTTTTTTAATTGTGAAGAAACAGGCAAAAATTTGTTAAATTTTCCTTGAAAAATTCTCTGAAATTTTGTTAAATTTTCACTGAAAATTTGTCTGAAATTTTATTAAATTTTCACTGAAAAATTCTCTGAAATACCAGGCGCCCATAATCAGCAGTAGGGTCCTTTCTGAATTTTTTTTTTGAAATTGCGAAAAAACAGGCAAAATTTTGTTAAATTTTCATTGAAAAATTCTCTGAAATTTTGTTAAATTTTCACTGAAAATTTCTCTGAAATTTTGTTAAATTTTCACTGAAAATTTCTCTGAAATTTTGTTAAATTTTCACTGAAAAATTCAATGAAATGCCAGGCGCCCATAATCAGCAGTAGGGTCCTTTCTGAATTTTTTTTGAAATTGCGAAAAAAACAGGCAAAATTTTGTTAAATTTTCATTGAAAAATTCTCTGAAATTTTTTTAAATTTTCAATGAAAATTTCTCTGAAATTTTGTTAAATTTTCACTGAAAATTTCTCTGAAATTTTGTTAAATTTTCACTGAAAAATTCTCTGAAATACCAGGCGCCCATAATTAGCAGTAGGGTCCTCTCTGAATTTTTTTTGAAACTGCGAAAAAACAGGCAAAATTTTGTTAAATTTTCATTGAAAAATTCTCTGAAATTTTGTTTAATTTTCACTTAAATACCAGGCGCCCATAATCAGCAGTAGGGTCCTTTCTGAATTTTTTTTTGAAATTGTGAAAAAAACAGGCAAAATTTTGTTAAATTTTCATTGAAAATTCTCTGAAATTTTGTTAAATTTTCACTGAAAATTTGTCTGAAATTTTGTTAAATTTTCACTGAAAAATTCAATGAAATATTAGGCGCCCATAATCAGCAGTAGGGTTTTTTCTGATTTTTTTTTGAAATTGTGAAAAAACAGGCAAAATATTGTTAGATTTTCATTGAAAATTCTCTGAAATTTTGTTAAATTTTCAATTAAAATTTCTCTGAAATTTTGTTAAATTTTCACTGAAAATTTCTCTGAAATTTTGTTAAATTTTCACTGAAAAATTCAATGAAATACCAGGCGCCCATAATCAGCAGTAGGGTCCTTTGTGAATTTTTTTTGAAATTGTGAAAAAACAGGCAAAATTTTGTTAAATTTTCATTGAAAATTCTCTGAAATTTTGTTAAATTTTCACTGATAAATTCTCTGAAATACCAGGCGCCCATAATCAGCAGTAGGGTCCCCTCTGAATTTTTTTTTGAAACTGCGAAAAAACAGGCAAAATTTTGTTAAATTTTCATTGAAAATTCTCTGAAATTTTGTTAAATTTTCAATGAAAATTTCTCTGAAATTTTGTTAAATTTTCACTGAAAATTTCTCTGAAATTTTGTTAAATTTTCACTGAAAAATTCTCTGAAATACCAGGCGCCCATAATCAGCAGTAGGGTCCTCTCTGAATTTTTTTGAAACTGCGAAAAAACAGGCAAAATTTTGTTAAATTTTCATTGAAAATTCTCTGAAATTTTGTTAAATTTTCATTGAAAATTTCTCTGAAATTTTGTTAACTTTTCACTGAAAAATTCTCTGAAATACCAGGCGCCCATAATCAGCAGTAGGGTCCTCTCTGAATATTTTTTGAAACTGCGAAAAAACAGGCAAAATTTTGTTAAATTTTTATCAAAAATTCTCTGAAATTTTGTTAAATTTTCACTGAAAATTTCTCTGAAATTTTGTTAAATTTTCACTGAAAAATTCTCTGAAATACCAGGCGCCCATAATCAGCAGTAGGGTCCTCTCTGAATTTTTTTTGAAACTGCGAAATAACAGGCAAAATTTTGTTAAATTTTCATTGAAAAATTATCTGAAATTTTGTTAAATTTTCCCTGAAAATTTCTCTGAAATTTTGTTATTGTCACTGAAAAATTCTCTGAAATCCCAGGCGCCCATAATCAGCAGTAGGGTAATTTCTGAATTTTTTTTGAAAATGTGAAAACAAAATTTTGTTAAATTTTCATTGAAAATTCTCTGAAATTTTGTTAAATTTTCACAGAAAATTTCTCCGAAATTTTGTTAAGTTTTCACTGAAAAATTCTCTGAAATTTTCTTAAATTTTCACTGAAAAATTCAATGAAATACCAGGCGCCCATAATCAGCAGTAGGGTCCTTTGTGAATTTTTTTTGAAATTGTGAAAAAACAGGCAAAATTTTGTTAAATTTTCATTGAAAATTCTCTGAAATTTTGTTAAATTTTCACTGATAAATTCTCTGAAATACCAGGCGCCCATAATCAGCAGTACGGTAATTTCTGAATTTTTGTTGAAATTGCGAAAAAACAGGCAAAATATTATTACATTTTCATTGAAAAATTCTCTGAAATTTTGTTAAATTTTCACTAAAAATTTCTCTGAAATTTTGTTAAATTTTCACTGAAAATTTCTCTGAAATTTTGTTAAATTTTCATTGAAAAATTTTCTGAAATTTTGTTAAATTAAAATTTAACATAATTTTGCCTGTTTTTTTCTCAATTTCAGAAAGGACCCTACTGCTCATTATGAATTATGATTATGATAAATAGATAGATTATGATAGACTGAGATTCAGTTGTTTCGAGTAGATACCACTTCCATACTTCCAGTATTTTCGAAGGCATTTAAGAAGGTAGAGCATTTTTAATTTAAGGTAGGGCCTCAATACACCCTTGGCTACGGCTTTGATCTCGTATTCCCGTAAAGATGAAATAAACGTTTTGTTGAGCTCGGTTCATCTGGAGATAAGTCCACGGGAACTAACTCCACTGAGAACTAAATTGACTTGAGTAAACTGGATGTAGCTAGTTCCCATGAACTTGTGCAGTCAATCGAACAGTTTTTTGTTTGTAATTTCAGTCTTGAAAAGTGAATTTCTGGATAGAGGATGTACGAAAATATGGAGGAACTTACTCATTCCGAAATTCAGTTTTCAAGGCTCTGAAAGAGTTATTTCAGTGCACCGTGTTTTCAGCCCTTATCTAATGTTAATTTCTTTTTGTTTCTCTTCATTTGTAAACAGCAAGAAAATGAAGGACCGTACAACATCCCATGTCCACCTAATTTTACAAACCCGGGGCTGCCAGTATCAATAAGCTCACCAATGTTGAATAACTCAAACATATCTTCAATAAGGAAAAGGATAAGTGATAAAAATCCATTATCAATAGCGGGTGGTAAGTTGAGAATTCTTCATCTAAGTGAACATAAAAATTCAAGCAAAAGTATACCTATCTCCGGCAAACCTTATTCAATAAACAACGTAAGATGCACATCTTTAATTTTTTTTAACGTAGGTCTTCCGTACATGCTGGAGCGAGCAGGGCTTGATGTACAACAAGGTAAGGTTTATTTTTTTTTTATATTATGAAAATTTTAAAGATATTAAATATTATCTAATACGCTGCCACCAATCTGAACCCTGCGGCTTCAAACTGTTGTCGCCAAAAGTTAAACAAAAAAAGAATTTTAATTTCCAACGAATAAACTTCTTTCACAAGACTTACTAACTTACTTAAGGTGGCGCTAAAGTCCGGTGTACACTTGGGCCACAATCAACAGTCTCCACCAGCCAGCTCGGTCCCTAGCTAGCTGTCTCCAGTTTTGCACGCCAAGTTGGTTCAGGTTCTCTACCACCTGCGTGCTCCACCTGAGTCGATGTCTTCCTCTTCTGCGACGTCCTTCCGGGTTTGATTCGAAGACTCTACGAGCCGGAGCATTATTTTCCATTCGCTCAACATGACCCAACCATCTAAGTCGTTAGACGTTAACTTTTCTGGTTCGGTCAGTGTCGCTATACAGCTCGTACAGTTCTTAGTTGAATCTTCGTCTCCATTCTCCATTTATGCAGACAGGACCAATCACTCGAAGAATTTTTCTCTCAAAGCAGCCCAAAGCGTCTTCATCGGATGTTGTCATGGTCCATGTCTCTGCACCATACATGAGGACCGGGAGAGTTTTGTAAATTGTCACTTTAGTTGCTCGGGAGAGGACTTTACTACTCAATTGTCTTCTAAGTCCAAAGAAGCAGCGATTGGCAAGAGTGATTCTTCGTTTGATTTCAGCGCTGGTGTTGTTGTCTCAGTTGATAGCGGATCCCAGGTAGACAGAGTCCTTAACTACCTCGAAGTTAAATCTATCTATGTTGACGTTTGCTCCAAGACGTCGATGTTGATTGTCCTTTCTTGTTGACAGCATTAACTTGGTCTTGCCCTCGTTGACCGCTAGACCCATCCTCCTGGCCTCCGTCTCAAGACTCACAAACGCTCCACTGACATCACGCTGTGTTCTTCCAATTATGTCAATGTCGTCTGCGTATCCTAGTAGCTGGACGGAATTTTGAAAGATTGTGCCTCTGGTGTTGACGTTGAAGCTTTGCACAATCTTTGCAGGAATTATGTTGAAGAAATCGCATGACAGAGCATCGCCTTGTCTGAAACTTGTCTTTGTCTTGCCTTGTCCGACCATAATGGAACAGCGTGAGTTTTCCATTGTCATCTTGCACAGACGAACGAGTTTTTCTGGGATGCCAAAATTAGACATTGGTCTCTATAGACGCTGTCATACGCGGCCTTGAAATCGACGAAAAGGTGGTAGGTATCGATTTGAAGGTCTTCTCCAAGATCTGCCGTAGGGTGAATATTTGATCAGTGGTGGACTTTCCGGGTCTGAAGCCACACTGAAAAGGAATTATCAGGTTGTTGACGAAGAGCTTCAAACGTTCACACAGCACGGCAGACAAGATCTTGTAGGCGATGTTAAGAAGACTTATACCACTGTAGTTGGTGCAGTTCAGGGGATCTCCTTTCTTGAGGATCGGACATACGATGCTGAGGTTTCATTCATCCGGCATGCTTTCCTCCGACCAAACTTTGCAGATGAGCTGGTGCATGCTCCTAACCAAATCATCTCCAGCTGCTTTGTAGAGTTCGGCGGCTAGCCCGTCTGCTCCAGCGGCTTTGTTCGACGTATATTTTGAATAATGAATTTAAAAAAAAAAAAAAGTTTAGATATCGCTATCTTCACTTCGTCAATGTCAGATGGGTGGAATTGTTGGCCTTCTGCAACCAAATTGAATGGATCTGTATTGCTGGCGGAGTTTTGCTCGTCATCGCCGTTATACAGCTTAGAAAAGTGGTCTTTCCATATCCTCACCCTCAGAACTGACTGTGGTTCCACTACGATGTTCCCATGATGGCCTCTACAGGCTTCGGTTCGTAGTGTATAAGCCCTGGCGGTTTGTTTCACCTTTTTGTAGAACTTTCGAACCTCGTTTCTGTTGTGACATCCCTCTATCTCCTCGATCGCGCGCTTCTCATGCTCCCTTTTTTTCACATAGACGTTCATAATCGATTTATGAAGTTTTGACCCACCTTAATGGGTAAAAAGTCCTTTACGGACTTATGACACTGCCCCTCCAATCAGCTGCTGTGGCTTTTCATGAATTGTCTAAGCAATTTTCATGGCCTTTTTGTATCTATTGGAAAGTCATTAAACGTTTTTTGTTTTTTTGTTTTTTTTTTTTTTAGAAATACAGCGAAATCGTGAATTTTATAAGAATGCAGATGTGCGGCCTCCATTCACATATGCATCGCTAATAAGACAAGTAAGTCAGTTTGAATATGATTTTGATTTACATAAAAATTGCTTTTCTTTCAATACTTCAGCGAAGAGAAAAAAAATGCTAAACAAAATACAAACACAAGCAGTCAAATAAAAATTGTTATGTTATGAAAAAAGTGCTTCTCAACTTTTCCGTTCGGAATCCACATTGAATTACGTTTATTACGCAGAATCATTTCATAAGTCCGTACCGAAAAGTATTCCGTATTTTGTTGGTAAATTGTTGCTTATCTGTGCCGCTCAAAGTTGCTCAAATAGTTTTCGGAAAAAATCGCGATTACGTTTCTCCTTCTCTCTTCTGAAAAAAAATAAATAATAAGTATACGCCCGAGTGAACTTTCCCATGAAACGTTAATTTCAATATCTAGAAAAGTATTTTCAAAGAGAAAACAACATCTAGCGAGTCAGCTAGTAGAATAAAAAAGTATCATTTAAACAATTGTTTATCAAAGGTCTGTTTGTCTTCTATCAGCCACTGAAAACCAAAACTGTCTGCGAGCACTGGTTACCGTGTTATGATTAAAAAACCATCAACAGGAAATGTTTTTCGATTTCTGCCTTCTGGAACTTTCCCGCGATTTCGAATCGCCAAATCTCTCACTTTTCCCAGCCAGCCAATTTGAAATGATATACGAAGTCAAAGGTCTTATTAACTTCCCAGAGGAAGTTATTGTAATGGGTCCGATTTTGTGAATCTCCAATTTTCACATTTCTCGATGTTTTGAGGTCACTAGAGTCCGAATCAAGCGTTTTTAAGATGATGTCAGTGTGTGTGTGTATGTGTGTTCGTATGTGCGTTACGTTTTTTCAGCTCGATTATATAAATTGGTCTCATTCGACGCGTTATTGTGTTGTTGAGAGCTGATTAGATTTTGAGTGAAATCCGCTTAACGGTTTTGGCAATCAAAAATCTAAGACAACCTTATAAAAAATGAGTTATTTTATTATTATAAAGGGTTTTCCAATAAGAGGTGTTATTTTGAATAGTAGTAGTCACTTTTGAAGCTGTCATTTTTTGACATTTGACAAGTAGAAACTACGCCATTAATAAAAATGGAACGATATACACGCTTCAACAACGCATTGAAATTATTAAAATTCACTATAAAAATGGTGAAAATTAGTTCGCACAACTAAAACATTTTTGGGTCGTCGTGAAGCACCTTGTCGGACCGCAATACAGAAATTGGTGGACAAATTCGAGCTGTTGGGACAAGTTAGTGATGTGAAGAATAAAACCCGTGCACGTCGCTCAAGAACAACTGAGAATATTGCTGTTGTAGCCCAAAGTGTTGAAGAAGACCCAGGTTTGTCCATTCCTCGTCGTTCTTTGGAATAAGGCATTCCACAAACGTCATTACACCGTATTTTGCATAAAGACTTGGGTCTTAAGGCTTATAAAATTCAGTTAACACAAGAACTCAAGTCGGCTGATCATCAACAACGTCGTGTCTTTGCTGATTGGGTCCTTGAAATGCATGAAAATGATCCGAAATTTCATCGAAAAATCATCTTGACTGATGAGGCCCATTTCCACCTCGGAGGCTACGTCAACAAGCAAAACTGTCGCATCTGGGGCTCGGAAAACCCAGGAGTTATTGTTGAAAAGCCTCTCCATCCTCAACGAGTGACTGTTTGGTGCGGTTTATGGTCCCGCGGGGTCATTGGACCTTACTTTTTCTAAAATAAGGCTGAAGTAACAGTTACGGTCAATGGATTGCGCTATCGAGAGATGATTAACGATTTTAACTTCCCAGAGGAAGTTATTGTAATGGGGCCGATTTTGTGAATCTCCAATTTTCGCATTTCTCGACGTTTTGAGGTCACTAGAATCCGAATCAACCCTTTTTATGATGATGTCTGTGTGTGTGTATGTGTGTTCGTATGTGCGTTACGTTTTTTTCAGTTCAATTATCTCGGAACCAATCATCGAACTGTCATAAAATTGATCTCATTCGACGCGGCATTGTGTTGTCAAGAGCTGATTAGGTTTTGAGCGAAATCGGCTGAGCAGTTTTTTAATGGCAATCAAAAATCTAAGACAACCCTAATATAATGCAAATTATGATAATATCTGCAATAATTTCAATAATAGTGCAAAAAATCTTATAGTTAGTGGAAAAAAAAACAATACTCAGGAGTATCATATACTATATTTGATTACTAGCTGACCCAACAAACGCTGCTTTGCCGTATAAATATTAATTTTCGGAAATACTAATCCGATTAGAAAAATTGCTTCAATAATTGAAAACTACAATATTTAAGAGCAATATAGGCTGTATTTTTTGTGAATGAGTCTACAAAACGGTATGATCAACTTTTGGCAGATGGCACCACTGTTATTCGATAAACTTAATGTTTTTCATAAAATCATCAGTTTTATGGAATTTGACTTTGAACCAACGTGCGTGTACAACTACAACGGGGTGCATCGGCTGAATATTTTGCAAAACAACAAATATTTTTACGTATTGTTCTACTCTGGGAAGTTAGTCGTGTGGACTCCATGGGTCGCACTCATATTTTATTTATTTATTTATTTAAGTCGTTAATAACTAACGTTTACAAACTTATGAACTACATATATCTACAGTATTACCCGCTTAATTGCACTGACCATTTTGTCAGATTTTTCGGTCAATTATCCGGGTGCTTCAATTAACGAAACCCCGTTTAATTGACATATCTGTTCAATTAAGCGAAATCCGTATAATTGCACGAATAGGTCAACTAAAAAATAAAATATTCATCCCAGAAATTCACTCTATATAAACATTTCAGAGTCAAAATTAAAAAGAATAGCTACACACGCTAATATGTTAAAATATCTCGTATGACAAAAACCATTGAATAAGAAGTACAGGAAGGGGTCTTATGAAAAAGAAGTGAAGCATTTTTCAAAGTAGTGTGAGTTTCACAAACACAAATGCACAGGGCTGGCCCGCAGTTGAATAGTTAATCTCAGGGGCGCCAAGCGAAATTTCAACTCTTATTTTGGATTGCATGGTTCACACGTACGATTTGTATTGTTTTCTTTTTTAACCCTTCACATTCACATTTTCTTAATTTTCCATTCATAATTCATCACATTTATGTGGAATGATTTACAATTTGATAATTTGATTATATGAAGTAGAATTGAAAAGTACTAAATTTCGAATTACACCATTAAAATATTATGTAAAGCTTTTTTTTCGAAAAATAAAGAAAGAAAGCTTCTTAGAGAATTAAAAAATGAGTTAGTCGTTAAGAGTCAAGTAAATCGTAAAGTTGTAAAGTCGTTAAGAGTCAAGTCGTCGCAAAGTTTTAAATTGAAAAGTTTTTTCTTAAATTTAACTTAATCTTTATTCTAATTTAACTTAAAACAAAACAAACTATTATTGAACTATTTGTGAACTTAAATAACTACTTTTATAATATTATTTTACGTGAATTAAAAACTAATAACTTTAAATCTAAAAATAGAAGAGAGATCTCGTTTTTTTATTTATATGGACTAAAAGAAGGACCTAAAAGTGGACTATATTTATTGCACCTTTTTGGGTCGTATTTGAAAGTGCAGTCTATGAACAACTTAATCAAGTGTTAAAAACCATACTAAATATTGCAGCGCCTTACAATCACCACCATTAATAAATGCGCCCCTGAACTCGAGTTTTTGTTTCTTTTGACAGATAAAACTAAAAATCAAGAAGAAATAAATTCTAAGGACTAAGGATTTTTATTTTTGAGAAATTTAGTATTTGGGTTGCTAAATACTACGACAGATACATTTTAAAAGTTCTACGATATTTAAATTAACTAAATAACTTCACTTCACATACATTTATAATCAAAATAAGACATTTTTTACTTATGATAAGAAATTTTTCTTGACTCCTTAGTAGAATCGTTTCTACACAATTTCGCACAGCACTTCATTATCTCTTATGGTGTTTTTATTAAGAATGGCAAATATTCCATCGAAATTAGTAAAAACTTCCCAATTTAAATTTGTTTTACAGATTAGTTAAATCAATTTATTAAAAAAAGTTTGACAGCACAGGAAAAAAATTTGACATCATCAGAAATGTTTGTTGCTTCACTCACGTACAATGTACATGTAGCTAACACCGCTTCCTGTACTTCTTATTCAATGCAAAAAACAAAAACAAACAATAGCTAGTTGTCATTTGTTATACAGCGAACAGTGCTGACAATTTTAGCGCTTCCACTAAGAGAATTCATTTTTAGGTTTGTTTCATTATAATTTTTTTGTCCTCCAATTATCCGAAAAATATCCTTGTATTTAGTTTTTCTGCTGCATATTTTTAAGATCAATAAAGCGAGTAATTCAACTAAGCGGGGTTCAATTAACCGTCTAAAAAGCCTTGCTACTAATACGAGAAATTTTCGAAGCCAATTTTATCGATCAATTAAGCGGGATGTTCAATTAAGCGAGGTGCAACTAAGCGGGGTTTACTATATGTAAACAATTATTACTAAGTACAAAATTATCATGAATTACAATTAATTAATAAAAGCCTGCATTTATGCTAAGGCATTATAAAATAAAGTTTTGAAAGATTCGCTTTTGAAATTACCATTTATCAAAACTATAAGAAAATAATACTTATTAAAGATTAAGACCATTTGATTTATTGGATTATTGGCACCATAGTTTGATCTACTGAAAGGTAGTTGTAGAGGTTGTTGCCGCCTTATGCATGTACGACTGAAACTAAAGTTAAATCTACTTAGAACTGATGGAGATAGTAAAGAGGCATTCATCACATTAGTTATAAAGCAAAACTGAAGGTATTGCCTATGATGGGTGAAGTGTTAATAAAACATCGATTGTTGAGCTAAACGATAGTATCGATAGTTTTTGTTTTTTTAATCGATTAATCGATAAACAATCGATAGTATTAAAAAAAAAAGAACACAATAAGATTCAGTATAACGGCTTACAGGACAAGAAAAAAAAAACAAACAAAACGTATTTCATCATTGTCAATGTTTTTTTCCCTCTGTCTTCCATATAAAATACGACCATAGAGATAATATAATAGAGCAAGGAAGTTAGCCTTAAACGTGTTTCCTCAAATTAAGAGAAAGAAGACATTAGGGAGTTCCTGTCTCTCTCTCTGAGCTTGTCGCTGATTGGCTGTAAGGTGGAATGGACAGAGAAAAATATGTAAAAGAAACGTCAAAATCAAAATTGTTGTTGTCTTACATAGGAGCTCAGAGAGAGTAAGGAACTACCTTATAGCTTCTTTCTCACAATTTTCGGGGTCAACTCCACTTATACGAAGTGCTACCGCTCCCGTGCTCTATTATATTAGGTTTGTTCGATTTGCGCTCTGGGTCGCTCTGTGGCGCTCTGATTTCGCACTGAGCTGTTCGATGTCGCTCTTTTTTCGCCCCGGTGCATTTCCACCGTGTTCGATGTGTATTCAGTGCTCGCACCGGGAGCACTCTGAATCGCCCCAAGTTTTTTTTCGGGGCGAGAATTTCGGAGCTGTTCGAATCAGCTGTTGCTAACAACAAAGGGAAGAGCACTACTAATGCGTTCGATGTGAAACAAAACTCAGAGAAAATTTTCAGTTTTTTTGACAGCTCCGTTCAGGGAAGTGACAAGCACCGGAGCGCCCCGGGGCTGGTTACATCGAACGAACCTATTATCTCTAAGATATGAAAAGAGAATACGCACGTTGACATCAATTATGTAGTATAAAAATAAAAAGACACACATGAACATGTAACTCCCTCTGGATATTCAATAGGTAGGTCGATACTTGTTGGCAGTGGCATCTAGAGTGCAAACCTAAGATCTCATTTTTAGCACATCCATTGAATACATAAACTATCGATTAAATTTCGAAACTATCGATAATCCCGATAGTTCAAAACAATCGATTAATCGATTAAACTATCGATGTTTTATTAACACTATAGGGTGATAGAGGGAAGTTTAACTAACGCAAGTCTATGAGATTAAGGAGGACGAATATTATTAAACGCATAAACCTTCTTTGAGCTGCTTCAAGTCTATTTATGTGAGTAGAGTAATATGGTGACAATACTACACATCCGTATTCTAGTATTGACCTTACGAACGATACAAACAAAAGTTTTAAAACATAGGGGTCCCGCGACTTAATCTCTTTATGAATCCTAGCATTCTATTGGCTTTTTTAGTTATATAGTCCAATTGAAAGTTGAAAGTTAGGTTTGAGTCTAGGATTATACCAAGGTCAGAGAATACAGAGACATTGTTTAACGGTGACAGATCAAACATATAACTAAACACAAAGGGATTTTAAGACTTAAGAAATTATATATTCAATACCACTTTCTCTTCAACCTTAGTCCTCTCGAGGTCGTTAATGATCTCTCTACCTATGCCACGTATTTAAACTCTAAACATCTCTCACTTAACCCCACTACTCAGTTTTTTCGTTACTAAAAATCCTTCGCCTAAGTGCGCCTCTAGTTGCTACAATAAAACACAATGCCTTTCGATTTATTATCAGAATGTTAGAGGGCTTCGTACTAAAACCTCAAAAATATTTATTAACTCCCAAAAAATGCCCTACGATCTTTTTGCGTTGACAGAAACTAATCTCTCTCCCGACATAGTTAACAGTGAACTTTTCACTTCAAATTTTATTGTTTACCGCAAAGATATCCTAGATAAGAACCCTTGTAATGAATCAGCTTCTATTGGTCGTGGCGTTCTTTTGGCCATTGATTCCAAGTTTGATTCTTCAGCCATATCTATACCTAACACTTCAAACCTCGAACTTATATGTATAAAAATAAATCTGACTAAACGATGCATGTTTGTTTTATGTTGCTATATTCCCCCAACTCAACCTGTTGTAGTGTATTCTAACTTTGCTGATGCCATTGACTATTTAGATAACCTGAGTAATCCAGAGGATGATATTATTGTTCTAGGGGACTTCAACCTTCCTCGTCTGTCGTGGTGTGTCTCTGCTGATGAAATTTCTTCTGTCCCCAATAACGCTACTTCCGAAAAAGAAATCTTATTCACCGACCGCCTTCAAGCCTCCGGACTTTTCCAGATGAGCAATATCAAAAACAACTTAGGTAGGCAGCTAGATCTGGTTTTCAGTTCTGACCCTGATAACACAAGTGTTTCTGTTAGCCAAGCCCTTTTAACGAAACTTGATGCGTACCACCCCCCAATTTGTATAATCTTTGCTTACGTTAGTATTAATACTAATCCCGAAGTTCTGAACGAACACAAATTCAACTTCCGTAAAGCAAATTTTCCTAAACTCAATGACTTAATTAATAGAACTAACTTCGATTTCTTATCTGACCAAAACGTCCACGTTGACTTGACCTTAACTAAATTTTATAAAGTGATTTTTGATCTAATCTCACAGTCAGTTCCGATTATTCCAATACGTAACTTAACTTCTCAATCTCCCCCGTGGTACACCAAAGAACTAAAGTCACTTCGTAACCGACGTAATAAACTTTGGCAAACATTCCTTAAATCCAGATCAAATTCCGACTTCTCCAATTATATTTCCGCTTACTATAGTTTTTCTTTTTTATGTGATACATTATATTCCGACTATATCTTAAAGATGCAATCTGACCTTATACATAATCCAAAATTATTTTATCAATTCATAAATAGTAAAAAAAAATGTGATGGTTACCCCTCAATCTTGACGTTTGACAATATAACTTCTGCCGATTCTTCTACTGTTTCTAACCTTTTTGCCAAATATTTTAGTAGTGCCTTCTCCAGTGATAGTTTCGTCATAGACCATAGTTTTTTCCATTACATGAACGGCTGCACTGAAACTTCTTTAACATCAATTAACATTGACACCAGTTCGGTAACAGACAGGATCAAAACTCTCAAAGATGATTATTCTGCTGGCCCTGATATATCCCACCTATAATTTTGAAAAAGTGTGCTGATAGTCTTGCCGCTCCTCTTACTACTCTCTTCCAACTATCAATATCTTCTGGTATCTTCCCTAAGTTATGGAAGGAATCTTTTATTATTCCAATCCACAAAAAAGGCCCAAAAAACGACATTATCAATTATAGACCAATTGCAAAACTTTCTTGCATTCCAAAATTATTTGAAAGCATAATTTATGAATTCATGTTCTTCCATTCCAGACAAATCTTTTCTTCTAGTCAGCATGGATTTCTTAAGGGTAGATCTACAACTACTAACCTAGTTGACTTTACTTCTTTTTCTCTTTGTGCTTTGGAAGAAGGTTATGAAGTTGTCTCTATCGCTACAGACTTCAGTAAGGCTTTCGACAAGATATCACATAACCTTATTCTTTTTAAACTTGACAAGCTTAAGTTTCCAAATATTTTCAAGTCCTGGATAAAATCCTACCTCTCCAATAGACAATACAGTGTCTGCTTCAGAAATCATGTCTCAAACCCAATTATTGCTTCTTCTGGTGTTCCTCAAGGTAGCCACCTCGGTCCAATTCTCTTTGCCTTAGCAATAAATGACGTCGATCAAATATTCTCAGATTCAAAACTATTAATTTACGCTGATGACATGAAAATCTATAAAAAGATAACTTCCCTTGAGGACGCACAGTTACTTCAGAACGATCTTAACAAATTCTTCGTCTGGTGTAAAGCAAATCTGTTGGAGCTTAATATTAACAAATGCCATGCTATAACTTTCTCCAGAAAGCGGCCTTCATTACCCCAAAGATCTTATTTTCTTGACACCCAACCAATAACTGTAGTTTATTCTATTAATGATCTAGGACTGCTCTGTGATACTCAACTCAATTTTACTTCGCATATCGATTCAATCATCAACAAGGCTAATTCTACTTTGGGTTTTATCAAGCGATGGTCTAAAGAATTTAATGATCCATACGTTACAAAATCTTTGTATATGACCTTTGTTCGACCTCTTCTCGAATACTCCTCCCAGGTCTGGTGTCCTCATTACCAAGTACACATTAAGCGTATTGAAGCCGTTCAGCGCCGTTTCATTTTATTTGCATTACGTGGTTTAGGTTGGGTTGATCCTCTTGACCTCCCTCCTTATGAGGATCGTCTTAAATTACTGGGCATGCAACCTTTATACTTGCGAAGGGACAACGCTGACATTATTTTTATACACCAGCTTTTAACTGGCTCTTTTGACTGCCCAGACTTGCTCTCAAGGATTTCTCTCTTCATAAATCCCCGTAGATTAAGGTCTATCCCCTTATTTCGAACCCATTTCCACAGAACTGACTATGGTCGTAACGAACCATTGACTAGAATGATGGCTAAAGCCAATAACTCACCTCACTTTGACCTTAATGTGTCCAAAATCACCCTGAAGAACCTATTAATAAATTAATCCCCCAAATACTCTCCTGACGTTTTATTACATTTTTTATTTTATTGTCCGCTATTTATTATATTGTTGTATTGTATTTTAGTTTTTTAAGATTTATTTATATTCTTGTATGGCTTGAATTAAGTCTTTAATAAAATTCAAATTCAAAATTCAAAATTTGTTTGCGTGTAAAAGTCATACTTCTACACTTGTTGACATTTAAGACAAGACGGTTTAGATTGCACCACTCCCGAAAAAGAACAAGGTCTTCCTGTAATAAAAAGAGTCAGATTGTGATTTAATACTTTTAAAAATTTTTACGTCATCTGCATATATTAATATTGAAGAGTTTTTAATGGTTAAAGCTAAGTCGTTAATAAATAATATAAATAAAATTGGTCCTACCATGAGGGACACCGGAGTTGACTACAAAATTAGTTGAAAGTTCATTTAAGAAAAGTACATTGTAATGTCTGTCACATAAATATGAAGATATCCATTTTAGAAACTTAGAGCTAAATCCAAGATTGTCCATTTTCTTGATTAGCGTTGTATGGCATAACTTGTCAAAGGCTTTTCTGAAGTCAGTAAACACACAATCTTCTTGTCCATGGTCTTCAAATACATCTAAGCAAAACGAGGTAAAATTTAATAATTTTCTTTTTAATTTAATAAACTTCTTTTTCATAAAACCATGTTGACTTTCACTAACAATTGAACTACAATAAAAGGAAAGAGTGTTACATATAATGGACTCAAACAGTTTAGGTATCACGGATAACTTTGCAATAGGACGGTAGTTTTTATGACCTTTTTTATGAGTTTGTGTGATAAAGACACTTTTTCAAACAGAAGGAAAGATAGAGTTACTGATAGATTCATTGAATAGAACACATAAACGATAAGATTAATGGTCAACACAATTCTTTAAAATAGATGAAGGTACTCCGTCAGGTCCTGGACTAGAACATTCGTCAAGTTTTAAAATATTAAGCTTTATAGTTTCTAAGTCAATATCAAAGTTAATAGAGTCAAGATGAGAGAAAGAAGTAGTAGAAGAAAAAGAATTACAAGAGGTGTCACCATAGTCAGTTGTCTCAAAAGCAATTTGAAATAGTTAGCAAACATGTTAGCAATTACTAAAGGATTAGTGCTAGTTAAAGAGGAGTCAGACATAGTATTAGGGTAGCTACTGGTTTTTTTCTTTTTATTCACGAAGTTCCAAAAATTATTTGGCTTCGAATTTAGATCATTTTCTAATTTAAGAATATAGCTAGCTATCATAGGCAGTATTCGAGTATTCAATGGCAACCAGTTTAAGTAGTTTTTTTTAAACCCATAACTATATTTTTGGATTAGCCAACTATGATATCATAAATCAGTTACCTATTTTATATAGATTTAACACCAAAAATGTTGATGCTGAGTTGAAAAATCATTAAAGTAATTAACAGACTTTTTTTTTAAATGCGGTCGGTCTCGTGATTGGCCCATGCAAAGTTTGTCCGACCAGTAGATTCTTAATGTAGACATTCTAAGCTTTCATTTGATACCCCATTTCAGCCGATGAGGTAGAATGTCACCAAAAATACCGTTTTTAAAATGGTCGGACAAAGAGAAAGGCCCGCGTTATTTCTGTCCGACCATATGTTTTGGTATCTACGACAAAATATCTATAGACTTCTGCTTACTTTTTCCACTCACCCTATGGTATAAGCTGGGACCAAAAAACGCAACCGGAAGTGCCATTTAGCCGCCAAAAGGCCCAGGGAAAGTCTGTCCGACCACAGGTCTTGAAAACTTCATGTCATTTACCATTAGATGGTGGCTAAATTTTCCACTCTGCTTATGAGGTAGGTAATCTTACGGTCGCCTCCCATACTATATACTTTTTTATTTTTTCAGAAGAGAGAAGAAGAAATTTAACCGCACTTTTTTCCGAAAACTATTTTAGCAACAAAATCAATTTTTGCGGCACAAATAAGCAACAAACTAGCAACAAAATATTGAATACTTTTCGTTGCCGGCTTATGAAATGGGTCTGCTAGTGTAATTGACGTCATTAAATTGTAGCTCCGCTCAATCACACGCACTTGGAGAATTGTTGATGAGTGTACGCGCGCCGGCCGCTTAGGCCTTGGATCTTTAAGAGCTGTGTCGCCACCCTATTTGTTTATATTTTCTTCATTCACTTTAATATTTATCTTTCGTATGTTTTAAATACGCACAGACACAATGGGTCCGCATCCTGCTAGTTCCTCTATGATTTTATATTCATTTGTGAAAAACTGCTCCAAGACAATTATTTTGTCATGAAAAACTGCTTCTCGTTTTAGCATTTTTTACAATACATTAACAATCTAATGTTACTTAAGTGTATACACGACTCGTTTTAAGTTGTTGTGCCGTCTGCCATATCGAAAATATTTTAGAAATTGTTAATGTTAGGGGCCAGTTATAGCGATCATTAGTTTTCATCAGGAAAAATTGGAACAGGAAGAATCTGAAATTTTTTCCTGATGAGCGTTTATAGCAATCATTGAAAATTTCTGTCAGGAATTTTTTTCCTGCCGTAATTCTATCATTGGAACTGTGAGAAGTTGAAACACAGATCATTGGAATTGTACAAAATTGAAACACAAATCATTGGAACGGTTTGTTTCATTTTTTGACAAAAATCCATCAGCTGTTCAGGAAAACGAATTTCCGTACGGAAAATAGAAAAATGCATTTTTAACGAAAAATAAGTTTGCGAACTTATATTTTTTTCTCAAAAAAAATTCTTTAAGTATTTTCCGGTCGATTGGTATATAAATTGCATTAGTAATCAAAAGAAAACATAGTTAAATATGAATTCAAACATTTTTCCTGATGGATTTCAATGATCGCTATAACTTGCCCCTTAATTGAAATAATGTAAAGTCTTTTAAGTTTAAAATTCTCTCATATAATGTTGCAGGACTAAATAGTAAGTGTTTATTTATGGATTTTTATAGATTTATTAATCAGTTTGAAATAATTTTGCTATATGAAACATTTCTAACTGAATATAATCCGAATATCCTCGAACACAAATTAAGTAATTTTGAAGGCAAGTGGGTACCAACTATTAGAGTACAATCAAGAGGAAGAGCCAGTGGGGGCTGTTTTTCCGATATAAGGATATACACTATATAAATTGTGATTTTCGGGTTGTTGGAGAGGATTACCCATTACTACCAGAGCGTACATCAACTGTAACCACTGGGACACTGATTTTGAGAAACTGGAATGTTTTGTAAATGTCCAATTCTTAAGGTCATCAGAAGAAATGTTTTTGGAACTGGCTTTTTGACTGAAAATGAAATTGTATCATTGCTGAACGAAGTCGACGTTAAAAAATTGTATAAGTACTGTAAACTGGCTTTATATTATAGGGAGAGGATTATTAATGAGAGTTTCTGAGGCTAATTAAAATTTTTGCTATTTAAATTAACTTATTGTACTATGTTCCTTATTTGTATATTTAAGTATTGAGACGGTAAATTTTATTTCCAAATAAGTATTTGATTTGTGTTTTGTCAACTAGGCAGACGGCAATTAAGCTATGCTTTTTGATTTTTGTAAGCAATTGTAAATTTTAATGGAAAAAAATAATAAAAATCTTTATCTATATAATATTACTTGTTTAAACAAATGTTTCATTCAATTCCTTTGTTGCCTTCTAGTCCATAATTGAGTCTCCCGACAAGCAGCTCACTCTAAATGAAATCTACAACTGGTTTCAAAATACATTTTGTTACTTTCGACGAAATGCAGCCACATGGAAGGTAAGTTATTTATTTACGCTATTTAAATGCAGCCCTTACCCTAAAAAATTAATAATTTGAGAAATGCTTTTATATCATAAATAATCATACAAGTTATAAGCAGTCATGTTGTTTTATTAGAACATTGGAGTATCACACTCATGAGTATTTATGCTAATTCACACCACAAATAAGTACTTTAACTTTTAGTTTAATTTGATGATTTATTGAATAAGTTAAGGAAAGGGACGAAAGAATGCCGGATTTGTGACTAAAATGTCAAACCTAGTGGATGAGAAGAAGATTATTGATGACTGAATGCAAAATTCCTTTACTCTTTTTTATATTTATGTCTTGACTATATTATTTTGAAAATTATTAAATTTTAAGTATTAAATAAAAAAAACACCAAATAGAAT
This sequence comes from Sphaerophoria taeniata, assembly GCA_943590905.1. Classification (NCBI taxonomy): domain Eukaryota; kingdom Metazoa; phylum Arthropoda; class Insecta; order Diptera; family Syrphidae; genus Sphaerophoria; species Sphaerophoria taeniata. Next base: position 4,737,467 of record OX016543.1, read on the forward strand.
GCCGTACGACACAATTTATCGCTGCATAAATGTTTCATGAGAGTCGAGAATGTAAAGGGCGCTGTTTGGACAGTTGACGAGATAGAATTTTATAAGAGACGGCCACAAAGGTCGAATGCGGCTGCAGTGGCCTTGACTGGAACTTCTAATTTTGGGTACGTTCAACAAGAAAACGGCAAAAATCTAATAATTTTAAGAGATAATCAACTTTTTAAACTTCAGTGAGAAACACGTCTACCTCGTATAAATATTTGATAATTTTCATTATTTTCCTTAAATTTTCTACTTATTTCCAATATATTTAAATAAAATCTATTTTTTCTACAATTTTTATCACTTGAATTTATCCTCCCCTTGTATGATTGCTAGCCCAGTCGGTAGAATCCCACACTCTCTTCACCAACCCTACCAAGTGGGCTACTATTACTTTGTGGTGTTTTGAGTTTACGTTGTTAACTGTGTGACGTTTCTGTTGGAATTGAATCCGCTTTAAATGTTTTATGGTAACCTCTTTTATTAAATCACTCTGGAATTTGACATATATACAAAATACATTGATTTTTTCAGCCAGTTCACTACAAAACCCTAAAGGTAGCTCTTAACAACTAACATGTTGGTTTGCGCTATTCCCTAGTTGGTACGTTATACGTTGCACCCGCTTCGGGTTTGCTTTAAATGACATTTCTCCCTCTTCCTTCTGTTTGTAGTCAGTTTAAGTCAGTGATCACTTATACCAAGATTGGAAACTTTGCTGTCAAAGTGACATTTGCCTACAAGCTGAGGGGCCAGGTTAGCTGAAACAGTATGCGTGTAATACAAACTTAAGGGCCAGGTTAGCTGTAAGAGTATGCGTGTTTTTGTAATCCCAGCAAACAATTCCCTTCAGAAACGAATCATAACTGATTCATGTAAACGAAGAACATAAGCGAAAAAGAATTCATTTATGATTCGATTTGGGTATATTTCACTGGGCCGCGAAACACATTTTTGAACCTTTTTCCTGACTCATTTACGAACCGGCTGTTCTTCATCAAAGTGGACGCGCACAAGCTCTTATATATTCGTTTACATGGCCTAGTTATGAATCCTTTTCGAACTAGATAAATGAACTCAAAGTGGTTCATTTATGATTCGATTTGGGTATGTTTAAAATCCAATAAAACATTGGAATTGGAACCTATATGTTTTTGTTTTAGAAATAAATCTGTAAGACAATCCTTCAATCCATAATGAATATATTCCCCATCATCCATTGAAATGGGAAATATATTTCGGGGGGTTTGCTTTAACGTTCTTAGGTCTTTCGGAAGCTCAGGAATCTTGGGGCGAAGAATTTCAAGCACCAGCACGAGAACTTGAACACATGAGTTCTTTTCCGAAATGAAGAATTTCAAATTATAAAAGCATTCTTGCAGTTTCTCGGCGCGACTTGATTCCGTTATTAAAAATATATAAAAACAAAGTAAAAAGGTACAGCGTTTCGTTTCGAAAAAGGAGAAGAAGAAAAAGAATAAAAAACTTGCCATTTGCTTGTGCACGTCCACATTTTATAAGAATAAATGGGTGAAATCTGAATGTTGTTGTATCTGTTCACAGAGTAAAAAAAAAAAAGACTTTTTTTCTAAGGAAATAAGAATTTAAAAGTATACAGTAGCTATGTGTACATTAATTTCGATTTTGCTTGTGTACGTTCACTTTATTTCGAAAAAAGTGAATGAACGTCGAATGTTCTGATATTGTATGCATTTATTCGATATTCATCCATTAAAATGAAGGTTTCACGAATATATACCCTTCATTTTTACCGAAGAAAAAGCGAACATTCACCAAAATGTTTGCTGGGAAGGATACAGTTGCCTACATAATAAAAGCAAGTTAGCTGCAAGAGTATGTGTGCATGAAAAAAATAACTTTTGCGGTATTTGGAGGGTAAAACTTAGGTAGGTTTCCAATCTTGTTATAAAGTGATCTTTGGTTTAAGTAATGTCGTTTTCCATTGGTTTTTTTTTTGACGTTTCTTCTTCTATCTCGAATGGAACGGGTTATGATGTATGTGTCGTTCTCCAGACGATTCTGTTTTCAAAACAGAAGAGTTCTGCTCTTCTCAGAAGCATTCCATCTGTCATAGTCAGTCCAATGGAATGGTTTTAGAAGACTTCTGGACTCTTCCGAATGCTTCTGGACGACCAATGGAAAACGATATAACATTACGTAAGAAACGTCAGATGGAAGCTTCATTTTGATAGCACGCATTGACTTCCTATGACTTCACTCGTAAACGTCACGCCTTAGCCAAAGCGTCTTTGTGTCAAGCTCTCATTTCATGTTAATTCTTTAAAGTTAAAATGTGTGGAATTGAAGCGCAAGTGGTTAGGCGTATACTGACTTACTTAGTTACTTTAGGTGGCGCTACAGTCCGGTGTGGACTTGGGCCTCAATCAACAGTCTCCGCCCACTGATCTCTATAATACACTGGATAGTGTATTCATACAGAAAAAGTGACTCCATTTGAACATTGTTATAAAGTCGAAAAGGGAAAAATTCGTATAACAGTATAACAAAAATATACGTCAAAGAACCACTGATCTCTATATTACTTATCTCTGAATTTCATTTTTTCTATCTTCTCTGAGAAACAACTTTAATCTCTGGAAGCCTATCTAACATAGGGATGTCGAAATGCAAAAAAGTATCGTATCGATATTTTGAAAAAATATCAATATCGGTTTTGATATTTTATTAAAAAAAATATCGATATATCGGTAAAATATGACAAGAAAATAATTTTGCCTATTTTATTTATTACTTTTATCATTTCTTTTCATTTCCCCCCAACCTAAATCTTTACATTTGTTTGTTTAGGCATGTTGCTCACAATGCTCGGTGTCTTTTTCCGAGCGCGTCGGTTTGACTCTGAACATTCAGAATCAGTGCTTTGAACGAAAAAAGTAACAAAACTTTGTTGCTCTGAACACTCTGAATGAAAAAGAAACACAATTTTGAGTTTGGCAGTTCATGCTCTGTTCAGTTGTAAAAAACAAAAACGTCTTAAGATAGGAAACCAAGCTGTCAAAATGGATTCGTGCTTTGCGTACGAGCTGAAAAACTTGTGAACTACAAACGTATGGTGTGAATGATGCGAGAGAGCAAATTGTTGAGAATGTTTTGTGTGCAAATGGTGCGACAAACCACTTGTGTTTTCAAATAATTGATGTTTCATGATCTCAGATTTATTTACGTACACTAATTGAGTGTAGTGTGTGGTATTTCTTTTGAAGGTTTTTCTTAGGCCGTGTGCGAATTCAATTAAAAAGTGGTTAAAATTTGACGTTTATTTAAATTTTGACATTTCGCATTGAATAAATTGTGTTAAAATTAGAATAGCTGATGAGCAGGTTAAAATATGACAGTAGGCGTTAAAAATTCATCTATTTTCGATATAAAAATCCGAGTATCGAAAAGGTATAAAAAATCGATATTTTTATGATTAAGGCCGTGTGCGAATTCAGTTAAAAATGGGTTAAAACTTGACGTTTGGTTAAATTTTGACACTTCGCATAATTTGACTAGCTGCTGAGCAGGTTAAAAAATGACAGTAGTGGTTAAAAATTCATCCATTTTTATTTTTTAACCACAATTCATCCAATTCGCACACGGCCTAAGGCCGTGTGCGAATTGAGTTAAAAACTGGTTAAAACTTGACGTTTGGTTAAATTTTGACACTTCGCATTATTTGACTAGCTGCTGAGCAGGTTAAAATATGATAGTAGTGGTTAAAAATTCATCCATTTTTATTTTTTAACCACAATTCATCCAATTCGCACACAGCCTAAGACCATGTGCGGATTGGATGAATTGATTATTGAATTGGATGAATGATTAGGGCCGTGTGCGAATTGGATGAATTGCGGTTAAAAAATAAAAATGGATGAATTTTTAACCACTACGGTCATATTTTAACCTGCTCAGCAGCTAGTCAAATAATGCGAAGTGTCAAAGTTTAACCAAACGTCAAGTTTTAACCACTTTTTAACTCAATTCGCACACGGCCTTAATCATAAATATATCGATTTTTTATACCTTTTCGATACTCGGATTTTTATATCGATATATCGAAAAATTAAATATCGATAAAAAATATGAACACATCGACATCATTAGTTAGACCTGTTAGACGTCAAAAAGTCGAAAAGGGGCACTGACTGTCATCTTCAAATGGAGTCAAAAAAACTGTTATACTTTGTAGGTAATACACTATCCAGTGTAATATAGAGATCAGTGTCTCCGCCAGCCAGTTCGGTCCCTAGCTAGCTGTCTCCAAGTTGATTGAGGACCTCTTCCACTTGTGTGCGCCACCTGAGTCGCGGTCTTCCTCTCCTTCTGCGTCCATCAGGAATAGTGTCGAAGGCTTTCCGGGCCGGAACATTGGTGTCCATGCGCTCTAAATGACCGAGCCACCTGACAGAAGATCTGTCAAACCAAGCAGAGAACATACAATACGAACTTATGTAAAAAAAAAAGTACTTCGTTGAAGAGGGCGCCACCGTCGTATGCCATCTTGAGACTACTCCTGAAATGTATATACAAAAGACATGACATTTTTCTTATTTTCTTTCCTTGTAAACATGGCGGCGAGTAGGTACGTATGTGCAAGTGTGTTCATCTATGCATGATTCTGTTCTTGATTCCGACTTCAAATTCGGAATCGTTTTTCTGTTCTATTCAGAACAAGAACTGTCATCTTGTGCCAAATGAAAGAATTCAGCATCGTTCGGAACAGTTCCGGACGACAAAAAAAAAACCTTTTAGTGGTTAGGTGCGTTGGCTGCTTACCAGAATGTGCGTCGTGGGTACCTTCCGGAATTAGTCGCGCCACTCTATTCATTTATTTTTTCGGGAATTCTTTTGAGCTGTCAGTTGAAAACGTCAAAGCTGAATGACTGCCGGATTCTATTCTATTCTATTCTATTGAATAAAAATTTAAAAATTAAAACTAACTAACAATAACAATTCAAATATGCTTTAATGCTTTGCAATCAAACTTCTCTCTCTAACATATCTTTTTAAATTACTTTTTTGGAACTGCTTTTTAACATTCTTTAGAATTTATTTTTGCTTGTTCCTTCCTTATATTCTTACTTAATATTTTTAACATTTTATAATCTCTTTAATAAATATATCTTCATACAAAATATTTTGACATTAACAGCATTGTTGTGAAAGTATCTTGAGAGCAAATAAGAACCAAACAACTTCGAATACTTCTTTAATCTTCATAATTTCCTTTCAGTGTTTTTGAAATTAATTTTCTTAACATTTAAACTTTTATAACAAACATATATCATTATATTATAATTAAGAATCTTTTTAATAACATTTTACTTATTAATAAATTTATATTAATTCTTTATACTCTTTATAAAATACATTTCAAACCTAGTACTTTTGTTTCAAAATGTTCATCTTTGTTCTACTTTTTACGCTGTCTCCCTACTTATTTATTTATTTATCTACTAGCTGACCCGGCAGACGTCGTCCTGCCTTGATTTGAAGAATTAAATGAAACTCCGTCAAGGAGTTTTTGAAATTCATTGGAATGACTATGAAGCCAACAGCTGAAAATTCATTGTACCATCCCAGGAACCTTCGGGAGTTTCATTTAATTCTTCAAATCAAGGCAGGACGACGTCTGCCGGGTCAGCTAGTTTTATATATTTATTTCATCAATGGATTTACAATCTGTTGACTACAAATGTTTGCTTAAACTAAATTATTATTTAAGCTCGACTTAAAGTGAAATAATAGTCTTAAAACTATGCATACTCATTGAAAGATCGATTTCACATGAAATAGAGTTGTACAACAAAATAGAACGAGTTATTGGGCTATTAAGACCATAATTTGTTCGATGATTGGGAACAAAGAGCACATCATTTCTTATTCTTAGCATTCTTTCCGGAACGTAAAAATAAACTAACATTAAAAGTTCTTCAGATTTAATATAGAACTTAATATCTTTGATAAAAACTTCACATTGAGCTTGTCTGCGACTCTCCAAAGTTTTCAAATCTAGTAACGCACATCTTGAGAAATAATCAGGTAACTCTGCGGACCATCTCTGATTACTGAACGCAAAACGCGTGAACCGCCTTTCTATTTTTTCTATTCTCTTAATAGCGTTGTCATAAAATGGTGACCAAACGACACAACAATACTCTAATATGGGTAATACCAATGACATGAAAATTGCCTTTAGTTTTTCTAAGGAAACCTAACATAGAGTTTGCCTTTGATGTAATAAAATCAATGTGAGCTGAAAAAGAGATTTTGAGTCGAATTATATAGCACCTAGATCTTTAACTTCTTTCACTCTTGCGAGTGATTCATTTTCAAATTTATAAATAAAAGTTATCGGCGATAAAGTTCTACGGGAACTAAATATCTGGCATTTAGCAATATTTAGTTCCAGGTGGTTGTATTTGCATCAGTCAAGGAACAAATCATTATAGTTTTGGAAATTTAGCGTCGTCAGCAAACATCAAACAGTTCGCAGAATTGAGAACTTGCGGAATATCATTTATAAACAAATTGGGGAAGACCTGAATCAACCATAATAAAGTTCGGTGAAAAAACTTCAATTTGAACAACCTGTTTCCGATTCGACAAGTAGGAACTCAACCAATTCAAGAAATTAGCATTCAAAGTCAATTTCCGAAGTTTTTGGAGCAATAGTTCATGATGAACCCTGTCAAAAGCCTTAACGAAGTCATTTCCATAGATTTTAAACAGAATTGAGAAAATAGGCACAAGTTAGTCGAAAAGGGGAAAAAAGAAACCACATTGGTGGACCTCGGGTCTCGATTCGCTCAGGAAAGAGTGTAGAAAACTCTTTAACAGAGCCAAATATACAAGACAGGCTTCTGACTGGGACTCATACAAAAGTTCCCGAAACAAATACAAAACGGAACTAAGAAGATCTAAACGATCTTCCTGGCGATCCTTTTGTGATAGAATAGAAGAAACCTCCGATGCCTCTAGGCTACGAAAAATTCTTTCAACAAATCCAGTGATGCCCAGCTGTCTAAAAAGAGCAGATGGCTCCTGGACAGCCTCAAGTGAAGAATCTCTTAACTTGCTACTAGACACTCACTTTCCTGGTAGCTCTCAAAATGTAACCTGTAACAATCAGTTGCACTCAATTACTACTATATCATTTCCACAAGGTCTAATCACAAGGGATAAACTGCGATGGGCTATCAACATCTTCGAACCGTACAAATCGGCAGGACCAGACGGCATTATTCCAGCTGAACTCCAAGAAGCCTCAGACATAATAACACCAATCCTTGAGGTATTGTTCAATAGCTGCTTGCATCTGGCCCATATCCCCTCAGTATGGAGAGAAGTGAAAGTTGTTTTCATACCCAAGGCGGGAAAATGTTCGCAAGTTAACCCTAAAGATCTCAGACCCATAAGTCTATCATCGTTCCTTCTTAAAACATTAGAAAGACTGATAGATATACACATCAGGGCAAACATTGATACAAGACTCATGTCTAACTCTCAACATGCCTACTGTAAGGGAAAATCGGTTGAAACAGCGCTACACACCTTAGTACGCACTATCGAATACTCCCTCCATCATAAAGAGTATACTATGGTTGCATTCCTTGATATTGAATATCTGCAATCACATCTGCACTGTCAACTCTGAATGTGGAGAGTTCGCTTGGAGAGTTAATTCATTTAATGCTGAATAGCAGAATAATTAACTCAGAACTCGGCGTCTTTTCCGCAAGAAGATCTGTCAGCAGAGGTACGCCGCAAGGCGGTGTTCTCTCCCCTCTACTCTGGAATCTGGTAGTTAACGAAATTCTTACCTGTCTGTATAGAGAGGGATAGCCTATGCTGATGACGTTGCTATAGTTGTTTCAGGAAAGCATCTAAATACCTTAAAAGAACTCTTACAAAATGCTCTAAACAAGCTATCACTTTGGGCGAATCGGTGTGGTTTGGGCGTTAACCCACACAAAACCAATTTGGTCCTATTCACTAGGAAATATAAAATCCCGCACATCGACCCTCCTTTTATAAACGGTGTCCAATTAAAGTTTTCAGATGAAACTTAATATCTGGGTCTTATCTTGGACAGAAAACTAAATTGGAAGAGCAACATACTTGAAAGAGTAAGAAAATCTACGGTAGCTCTTTTCACCTGCAAGAAAGCCATTGGTAGCAAATGGGGCTTGCAATCCAGAATCACTCACTGGCTATACACATCGGTAATCAAACCGATTCTTCTTTATGGTGTGTCAGTATGGTGGACTGCCTTTGACGTAAAAATGAACTGCGATAAGCTTAGTAAAGTGCAACGTTCAGCATGCCTAAGTATAAGCGGATCACTTCGTACAACCCCATCTGCGGCACTAGACACCCTACTCTATCTAACACCTCTGGACATAATCAGCAAACAAATAGCTGCTAGTTCTGCCTGAATGCCTCTTCACAGTGGGCTAACAACAACATTGGCCACTCTGTTATTCTTAATTATGTAGAATCAATTCCAAAGCACACAGACTACACCATTCCTCAACTACAGTTCGATAGGAACTTTCAAACTTCTATCCCTTCCCGATCCTTCTGGGAAAACAAAACATTCCTGGAAGACGAGGCAATCCACTTCTATACAGATGGATCGAAAACTAATGATGGGGTTGGTGGAGGTGTGTACTCCGAACGACTAAAACTAAGTCTCTCATTAAGCCTTCCAAATCATTGTAGCGTGTTTCAGGCAGAACTTTTGGCGATTAAGGAGGTCCTGTCCTGGCTCAGAGAAAACGTGGTATCCACATCTGATATCCGGATTTTCTCAGATAGTCAGGCCGGACTCTGTCTCTACAAACTCAATTATGGTCCAAGACTGTCGATCGTCTCTAATGGAGATGGCACAACAGTTTAACATTCGGTGCAGTGCATTAACTCCCATGGAATTAACGCCCGTGGGTGTTAATTCCAAAAACAAAAGGAATTTACCCCCGCGGGTGTTAAATCCTTTTTGAATTGGCAATAAGGCCCACCATAAAAAAGAACTAACGCCCGCGGGTGTTAATGCCATTTGAAATTGGCACTAACACCCGCGAGTGTTATTTTCTTTTGGAAGAGATCTTTTCAACCTCGGATGTGAACACTTGCGCTGGCATCCTAGACACCTTGGCCACATGAGTAGAAACAAATTAAACATCACAAATGAAGTTTACAAATTTTACATTTCTAACTTCGTACATACTTTTGGTCATTCAAGACTTATTCGGTTTGTGAATTAAATTTTTTTTTAATTCAAAAACCGAAGAAATCTTTGGGATGTCAAAGTTCGGTGAGGATACGGCATTCTACAAGCACACTATACTTGAAGCCAATTTCATCTTATTGTATCTATCTGTCACCTAAAATAACCGAGCTATTTCATTTACATTGAAAGATGGATGGACACAAGCGGAAAAAATTTTGTCCATCCATCTTTCAATGTAAATGAAATAGCTCGGTTATTTTAGGTGACAGATAGATACAAATTGATTCTCTTTTGGACAAAATTTTTTCCGCTCGCTTCGCTCGCGAACAAATCAAATCGATCTTGAATTTTTTGTATCGGCTTCAACCTCAGTCGAAATGATGCTGAAAATGAATCATTGAAATGCTTGCAAAAATGTAGAACCACTACTTTTCCAAATAAAAGGAAACCTTAACAGCTCTGACAGTTTTGTCGACAGCTAAACGTGGTCCTATTTATTTCAATGTGTACTTATACAATACCTACATACATACAAGAATTTAATTTTTTTGTTTATTTGTTTAGCATGAACGTTCGTTGTTTCACTTTTTTTTTCATTTGGGACTTTTGTCCCATAAAAAGTAAAATTTAATTGGGACTACTGACTGGCCATAGTGAGTTAATAATCCCCAAAACTATTTCGGTACTTTTGAGTCTCCAGAGTGGCTCAGAAGTTCCGAAAACCATTTTCGGGACTTCTGACTTCGAGACGAGTTTCCCTGCGCCAAGTTTCTTATCAAAACAGAAAAACAAAATAAGGCCCCAAGGGCATTATTTCTAGGTTGCAATGGACATAAGACCGCAACCCTTGTAAGGGTCTAATTTCCATAAGAAATTGAAATAAGGCTCCATGCGGCTTTATTTCGTCGGACGTTATTTCACGTCACCATTTGTTTCACGTGTGGGTTTTATTTCCAATTTAAATTGGTATTAAAGCCCACCAAAAAACGGAATTAACCCCCGCGGGTGTTAATTCCAAATCAAAAAAGGAATTAATACCCACGGGGGTAAATTCCTTTTGTTATTGGAATTAACACCCGCGGGCGTTAATTCCATGGGCGTTAATGCACTGCACCTTAACATTCACCTTCACTGGGTGTCGGGCCATAGAGACATTCCAGGAAACTGCAAAGCCGACGAACTCGCCAAACATGTTGGTATACCAATCGCTACATGTAAACTTTTGCTACAACAAGATGCTATTAAGAGAACTAACATCAGGTGGAATAACATAACCACGTGTCAGGCAACGAAAAACATTTGGCCAAATTTGGACTTAAAGAGATCCAAATGCCTGATATCTCTAAGCAGATTGCATATAAGCTCCTTAATTGGTGTCATTACCGGACACTGTCTAATTGGAAGACACGCTGCGCGACTGGGCGTATTTTCTAATGACTTCTGCAGAAGCTGTATGAATGAGGAGGAGGAGGAGACAGTTCTTCACCTCCTCTGCACCTGTCCTGCTCTTGCTCATAAACGTAGGATTCACTTAGGGGAATACTTCTGCAATGATCTAAACGATCTCGAACACATTTACATAATAAATCTTCTACGTTTCGTAAGGAACTCTAATTGGTTTCAATGAGCTTTCGAAGAAAAGCCTTCTTAGATTCATGTGGTATCACAATGGGCCTTTGATTGGCCTAAGTGTGTCTCTTAACATCCATGACAGCCACTTTAACCTAACCTAACCTAACCTAGTCGAAAACCCATGTTGCTTTGTTGATATGAATTCCTTGACTGAATAGCCTTTGGGTAACCAACTTTTCGAATAACTTTGGCACCGCAGATAATTTTGATATTGGTCTGTTATTCTTAACCAGGTGTTTTAGGGCAATCTTAAAAATTGGATTTACCTACATAAGAAATGTGCCAATCCAATCATCAATAAGGACACCAGTTTGTAAAGATTTATTAGGCATTACAAAGAGACGAGGCACATTTAGATAGCAAAGATGGCGGAATATTATCAACTCCGGCTTTTTCATTTGAATCGAGTTCAGTCACACCATCAAGGATATCTTGCTCGGAAAAGCATTTTAAATCAAAATATATAATAGGAGAAATATATGGACAATATTTGAAATAACGTCTTTAATATAGTTTGATTGAAAGTATTTTGCAAATAGGTTACAAGACGACTTTATATCGCATGACCTTTCGTGATCAAGTTCCATTTCTAAGGGCAAAAAAGAACTGTTTCTTTTGGAATTTAAAAAGGCCCAAAACGATTTGCTATTCCTTTAAACATTACTTTCAACTGAACTTATATGTTGATGATACAAAAAAAATATTCAAAAAAGCAAATTCCTTACGAAGCTGAAGAAAGCGAGCATGATCGTCATTTTTTCGAACGTTTGAAAGCCTTAGGTATTCTTAAAATTTTCTAAATTTTTTAATCTTTTATTAAATCATGGGAGCTTAAAACATGATCTTTCCTTTAAAATAGGAACAAACTGTTCAATACCATGAAAAATTATTTCATTGAAAACTTCATACATTAAACAAGATTCAAGTACAAAGCCCTCAACAGAATTGGTGGTGTGTTCCAAGGAACTGTGTCGTTGACTCGCATCTCTCTTCTTCGGATATGGAACTGCAATTTGAAAATATGATAAGCTCATTAAACTGTGGCTCTGACTTCGCTTTGGAAACCCATTCACTTTCCATGAGTGGCAGTTGCATCAATGAGTCCGATCATCTCGAATTTCTCGATATGTACATCAAGTATCACCAATTAGCTCTTGTGAAAGGATCACATATTGCCAAAAATGCCGCATGATGTTTGGGTTTCTAAAGACCGTCCACATCACAATCCATAGGACTCGAAGCGTTGCATGGAAATCATTCTATGCTTTGACAGTTTCATTTTCTTACTTACTTACTTATGGTGGCGCTACAGTCCAGGTCGGACAAGGGCCTCATCCAACAAACGTCTCCAGCCAGCTCGGTGCATAGCTAGCTGTCTCCAGTTTCGCACGCCTAGTTGGTTGGACCTGAAAAAAAATGTCAGAGCTGAATGACTGCCAGATTCTATAAGTCGCCGCCTTAATTTACATTTTGATTGAAAGAAAAATAAAAAAAATTAAAATAACAATTCCAATATGCTTTAATGCTTTTCTTTCAACTTTTCAATGCATTTTTGTAGAGTAGGTATAGATTTTGTAGTTTTTTTAATTCTTTTTTTTCGAAATTACTTTTTGATATTCTTTAGAATTTAACTTTTGCTTGTTTCTACCTTATATTCTTACTTAATATTTCTAACATTTTTTAAACCTCTTTAATTAATATATCTACAATTCTACATACAAAATATTTTAATATTAACAGCATTGTTGTGAAATTATCTTGAGAGCAAATAAGAACCAAACAATTTGGAATACTTCTTTAATCTTCAGAACTTCCTGTGGCGGATGCTGGCAACGCTGTTTACGAAATTCACCTTGTAAATAAGTTTCGTTGTTTCGTCTCAGTCGATACTCAGCAAGCAACTTCAGTCGATACTCAGCAAGCGAACGAACAACATCAACATCAGCAAACAAATAATTCGCACTCTTTTGCGTTGGCAATAATTGATTACAGCCCGATTCTCCCCATCATCACTGATACCTCACAAGTCATAAGAAGAGGTGAAATTGGTTTTGTGACTTTTTCGTATTCTCCCCCAAAGTCGCAACTTGTGCGAGTCACAAAAACAATCGAAATTGTTATCTCCTTCAGAACAGGTCATAACTAGCAATTTTTTCAATGAGAAGCTGATGACATTTCCATATTCACCTTGGCTGTGGTGAGTTTCGTTGTGACTTTTCTTGTGAGGATTATGGGAGAATCCGACAAATGTTATCGAATCACAACAATCCTCACAACAAATAGTCACAAGGGCTTATGACTTGTGATTCCCCACAAGGGCGAGAATCAGGCTGTTAAAATAAAGAAATTACAAGGTGAATTTCGTAAACAGCGTTGCCAGAAGCCAATTTTCTTAACATTTAAACTCTTCATAACAAAAATTTTATATTTAAGAATCTTTTTAATACAATTTTACTGATTAATAAATTTAATACTTTTTATAAAATGCATTTCATACTCAGTACTTTTGTTTCAAAATGTTCATCTTTGTTCTACTTTTTACTCTACCTCCCTTCTTATATAAAACGTTATTTAATTTCCGAAATAATAATCCCAAATCAAACAATTAACAAAATCAAAAAAAAAAAATCAAACAAATTTTGGTAAAAACGACGCTGAAGAATGCCATTCGAACAAATTTATCATTACACAAGTGTTTTGTTCGTTACGAGGATGATTTTGGATCTTTTTGGATGGTCGATGACAATGAGTTTGTTAAGCGACGTCATCTGTCAAGAGGTAGACCCAGAAAATATGAGCCTTCATCGTCGCCGAATTCACAAAATGGCGCTACAGGACTGCCATGTAATGGTGGTGGTACCAGTAGCGGCGGCGGTGTTGTCTCCAACATTGGAGACATCATTGGGAATAATAATGAAAGCAACTACCACCCACAGGCAATGGGCAATGACAATAGCGACAAGACCGAAATTGGCGAGGGAGGAAGAAGAGGCGGCAGCAGCAGTAGAATTGATGTCAGATCTTCCTCGTCAAGTGATCGCGATCGTGAGCTGGATTTGGGTCAAAAATTTATCAGAGATATTGGTTCCGAATGGAATGGATGTAGTAATAATGACAATGGCAGTGGAGTCAGAAGAACAGGAAGTACATATAATATGATTGGTGGTGGATTTATGCCATGCAACTATCAGTCGCTGTAAGAATGGATTAATTGCTTGATTTGATTTGTTTTTATTTATTTTTTAACTAATGTGCATTATTTAACCAAATTACAATCTTTGAAACTGTGGTTCCTACTCTGCCAACCATCTTTTACCTATGGTAAGTTTTATACATTTTTCTTTTGTTTGTCTATTGCTATTTGTTTTTTTTTTATTTTTAAATTTCACCTGGCAAGTATTTCAGTAATTTCCTAGAACTGTATGAGTTTTACGAATCGACTAAAAATAGAATTTACAAACAGAAAAAAAAGTACGTATACACCACAGTGATAAACTTACAAGATTTTTGTTCACCGATACTCTAACTAACATTACATACTTACCTGAGTGGCGCTACAGTCCGGTGTGGACTTGGGCCTCAATCAACAGTCTCCGCCAGCCAGCTCGGTCCCTAGCTAGCTGTCTCAAATTGATTGAGGTCCTCGTCCTCTTGCGTGCGCCACCTGAGTCGCGATCTTCCTCTCCTTCTGCGTTACTCGGGAATAGGCTCGAAGGCTTTCCGGGCCGGAGCATTGGTGTCCATCCGCTTTTAACGACCGAGCCATTTGAGTCTCTGGACCTTGACCCTTCTGGCTAGGTCCATGTCGTTGTACAACCCGTAAAGTTCGCTGCTGTATCTTCTTCTCCATTCCCCTTCAATGCACACGGGGCCAAAGATGACCTGAAGAACTTTCCTTTCGAAACAGCCTAAGGCACATTCATCCGATTTTGTCAAGGTCCATGCTTCTGCACAATACAGCAGGACAGTTGCTCGAAAGAGTGCTTTTCCACTGAATTGCTTCCTTAGCCCAAAGAAACAGCGATTAGCAAGAGTAATTCATTCAAGTGTTTTCTCCAAAGAGTTATGTCTGTTTGAAATCAGGTAGTCCTAAACTCTCTTAATCTTAATCAGTTCATTTGTTGTAGTTTCAACACATAATCGAAGTGGGCTTTAAGGGTCTCAATAAATAGCGGAGGTTACCCTGCTTCAATATGAAGCATGTAGTTTGGGGTTGTCGAAGGGAGAGAGAAAATTCGTTTCAAGAAGAACCTAAGCAACTTTTCAACATCCTCATATTCCTTATAGCCCCACACCTGTGCTGAATATAGCATGATCGATTTGGCCACTGCTTGAAAAAGTCTGTATTAAGTAGAGTGATGGATAGCTTTATTAGCGATGCAGCTTTGGCTTCTTGAAGTTTAGCAGAGATATGCTTTTTCATACAGAGATTACTTATTATAATCACTCCAAGGTACTTAAAATCTTTGACCTCTTTAATCTCCTGTCCTTGAAAGTTCAATTTTTCCTCACTAGAGTATCTTCCCTGTCCCTTTCTAAAAATCAATATATTTGATTTCTCGAGATAAACTGATAAGTTCCAAGTCACACAATATTTCTCAAGTTTCCTTTTCATATCTTGGAGACGAGTAGGCGATTCTGCAAAAAGCACGATGTCATCAGCGTATAGTTGGCCCGGTATCGTTTCATCCGCGATCTTCACCCCACCTCCAACATGCTCAATAAAAAGAGTGAACAGGAGAGTACTCAAAGCACAGCCTTGTTTAAGACCCATTGAGGAACTAAAGTTATCTGACAGACTGTCTCCGTCCCATACCGATATGTAGTCCTTAGCGTAAAGACCTCTTAAAATATTGATCACCGATGTTATAGTTCATAAAAGAGAGTCTCTCTATCTATACTACCAAATGCTGCCTTAAAATAGATAAAGATAGCGTATAGTTTTTTACCTTGCTGAAGATGTAATTCCGCGATATTTGAGAGCAGAAATACTTGGTCTATTTTCAGATCTAAAACCGGCTTGAAGCTCACTAAGTTTATGCTTGCCAGCAAACCAATCTGAAAGCCTGGAAAAGAGCATGCTTGTAAACAGTTTCATTGCTGAGTTCAAAAAGGAAGTTCCTCTATAATTATTTGGGACAGCAGGATCTCCTATTTTTAAACAGTGGGGAGATAACAGAGGATAAGAAAGTTGAGGGCATGGCCATGGTCTGGAAGATGGTATTGTAGCAAAGTGTAGAAAAGTAGTCAGTCGAAGCATACTTGAAGAATTCAACAGGTATTATATCTATTCCTGCTGCTTTGTTGTTTTTGGCTCTATGTAAAGCTAAATGCAATTCATTTTCGGAGAAATCGGAGGAGAAATCATCCTTGATCAGAGGCTTTGCATATTGGAATTTTAAGGCCCTGCATTCCTTAGTTAGAAGTGCAGAAAAGTGGAACTTTAGGACTGACGCTTTAAGCTCACAAGCATTTACTATTTTCATTGCCTTCCAGAAGTCGGCAGAAGACCTAGCCGATAATAAATATCCTACTAATCTCATGGTGTAGCTTTCTTTCTTTTGCAAACAGAGTTCTATGAGATATGTATGTAGGATCCAAACTGATACCTTTGGCTTTGTCTAGGGTTCACTAATAAGTTAAATAAAGTTTCCACTCAGTTTTTTTTCACAAAGAATATTTGTTTAATTGGAATTAGGTTTATAACTAAGAACAGACCACTAACTCCCAACCGTTTCGACTGTTTGACTACGAATGAAAATGAATGAATGAGCGATCTCTCATTCTTCTTGCCGATGAACTCACAAAAGAAACTACGTTGTGTTAAAACATGCAGAGAAAAGAAAGAATGAGTATGGAGGGGACGCTTGTCTTGTCTTATGTCTGTTTCTGTCGCTACGTGTTTTAAGTATCGTTCGTCTTAAGTCTTAGGGAAGGGCGTCCAAGTTTGGCTGATCCCACATGTACAACATCAAACTTTTTTTTAAGCTGTCGCTGCTTGTCACTAGATGGCTACCCTGGTGTGTCTTAACAGTTCAGTCCGCTTCAGTTGAATATATTTTAAGTGGCAATAACAGAGTGGATAATGTGTATGCTCAGAAAGAGACAAATTAACTCTGAACTAGCGGAGGAAAGGGTGAGAGTAACCACATCCAGGGGCACCCCCCAGGGTGGAGTTCTCTCACCGCTACTCTGGGTTCTTGTCATGAACGGCATACTCTCTAAATTGAAATCAAGTGGAGTAAGGATAGTAGCCTACGCTGATGATCTTGCATTACTAGCGACTGGCAGGTTCCTGCCCACTATCAGTGAACAAACAGAATACGCCCTCTCGTTGGTAAGCAAATGGACTAAGAACTGTAGGCTGACAGTCAATCCAGCTAAAACAGAACTAGTGCTGTTTACTAACAAACGCAAAATACCCGATTTTAAAATACCTTCAATTGAAGGCTGCCCTCTCAAAATCTCTGATCACGCAAAGTATCTCGGTGTGATCTTAGATAAAAAACTAAACTGGGGCCTGAACACCAAAGATAGATTTAAAAAGGCATAGACTGCCTTTTACTCCTGCAATAGAATTTCCGGAAAAACCTGGGGACCAAACCCTAAAACTATCAGATGGATGTGTTCGGCAATAATTAGACCAATACTAACCTACGGTAATTCGATATGGTGGAAAGCTTTAGAAAAGAACACGAACCTGAAAACTTTGACAAAAGTTCAAAGACTTGCGTGCAATGGCATTACGGGGGCAATGAGATCCACTCCAACTGCGGGACTGGAAGTTATACTCAAACTTATTCCCCTAGACCTCTTTGTTCAAGAATCTGCGGCCAAAAGTGCCCTAAGACTTAGTCAAACTAAAGTCTGGAAAACGGTTCCATAGGACATGCCCAGATCCTTCATAAAGTTATGGATCATAGTACTACAACAGACTATAGGCGTTTTTCTTTTTTACATCTGAACAGAGCTTGAATTGTCAAACGAAAAATTGTGTTTCTTTTTTAGTTCAGAGCATCAAAGTTGTGTTACTTTTTTCGTTCAGAGCACTGATTCTGAGTGTTCAGAGTTCGAAACCGCGCTCAGAAAAAAGAGACCGAACATAATGAACAAAATGCTGAGCGCAAGCGTGTTTTTCTCAAAACAATTGAAATGGCGGAGGAAACACGTCGCTCAGGCAAAGATGGAAAGTTTTATTTTGAATAATTAATTAAATATTTTATTTATTAATAAAAAAAATGTTAATTTCAGCTTTCAAAAATACGAAGTGTCGATGTCTGAACTAAAAATGCTCCATTGCATTTCAAAATAAAATCCGAGCGTTCAGAAAATGTTCAGAGCTTCATTTGTTCAGAGCGAGTTCAGCAAGCTCTGAACACTCAGAGTTCGGAGCTCTGAACTAAAAAAGAAAAACGCCTTATAAAATACCCGAACTTGATTTTCACAAACCATTCCAGGCTGCCATCCCAAGCAGAGAGGAATGGATAGATATACCATACTCCAGTGAGTCGTCAATAGCTATCTATACTGATGGCTCTAAAATGGACACTGGTGTAGGGGCAGGCTTCTATTCCGAATCTCTCAAGTTAACCGCCTCGCTTAGGCTTCCAGACTACAGTATCTAGTGTCTTCCAAGCGGAGGTCCTGGCAGTGACAACAGCTGCTAAAAAGGTATCAATAGTGATACCACGAGCTGATATCACCTTTTACATTGATAGCCAAGCGGCAATAAAAGCGATTACTGCAACTGAGGTAAAATCAAAGCTTGTTTCATGCTGCCGCGAAGAGCTTAAGGTTCTTGGCGCACAGCACAACATTAGACTCTGCTGGGTCCAAGGCCACAGCGACATACTAAGCAATGAGAAAGCCGATGAATTAGCAAGATTAGGGTCAATGCTTGACGTAAGCCAAGCTCAGCTAGTTAGCACCCCTACCTGTTATTTAAAACAGGAAATCTCAAAAAGAATAACTATCAAGGCCGATGAAAGGTGGAACCTTCTTGACACCTGCGGCACTACTAGAAAGATCTGGCCCTGTTTTAACAAACAAAGAACGGAAAGAATTATGCAGCTACACAAGGGATCACTTCGATCTCTTGTAAGCATAATCAGAACAAAAACATAAAATGTAAAAAAAGAGCCAAGTTCTCTTATGTGCGAACAACACTGTGTAAACAGTTAGCAACCAAAAGTAATGAGATCTAAAAGAACGCCAAGTTCTGACATGTAAAAGTGTTATATTTAATATTTTAAATCATAGAAAATAATACAACAATATTAAAAGAAAATAGAAAATAGTTCGGATGAAAATTTACAAGTTCACTTGGCAAGTTTTTGTTTGAAGCGTGATTAATAACATTTTAAAACTTGAACAGTGAACTTGTAAATTTTCATCCAAACTATTTTCTATTTTCTTTTAATATTGTTGTATTATTTTCTATGATTTAAAATATTAAATATAACACTTTTACATGCAAACTTTAACAATATAATTGCTCTGCCAATTAATAAATAAATAATATGTAGGTTAGGTTTGACTGGCTGTCTAGATGTCACATTCAGACGTCAAGGGTCCATTGTGAAACCCATAACTCATGGACTTTTATGTAGTTAAGCAAACCATAATTCTAATTTTCAACATCCTATGACCATTTTAAGAAAGTGGGTGGCAGCCATGCCCCTTTAATGAAACTGCAATTTTGTACTTATATTTTCTCTTATACTCACCCGAAACCCTATCAGAATTTCGAATTTAAACATTTTCGAACATTTTAACAAAGTGGGCGGATACCACGCCCCTAAATGGAAATAGATTTTTTTTCTCATTTTTTTTATGTTTTTCAACCAAAACCTTACAAGAATTCCAAATTTCAACATCCTACGACCGTTTTACGATAGTGGGCGGAAACCACGCCCCTAAATGAAATCAAAATATTTTCCTTATATTTTTCCTTATATTCAACCGAAACCCTGTAATAATTCCGAATTTTAAGATCCTACGACCAGTTTTAGAAAGTGGGCGGATACCACGCCCCCTGAATGAGCAAATTGAAATTTTCGATTTTTTCCTTTGTATGCACCCGAAAACCTACCACCGTACCAAATTTTAAGATTCTGCCATTGTTAGAAGTGCTTCATAATTTTGATGATCAGTGAGTCAGTGAGTCTGTCAGTGAGTCAGTCAGTGAGTCAGTCAGTGAGTCAGTCAGTGAGTCAATTACGGTTTTTGAAATTTTTGTTGTTCAATATCTCAGGAAGTAGTGGTTCAACAAAATTATTTTTTTTACAGGGCCTTTGTGCCCATGAAGTTAATACGTAATTCAAATTTGAAGCTTCTAACTCTATGGGTTCAAAAGTTATGGGGGGTTAAAAATGTGCTTGAGTTCGATCCTGTAAAAAGGGGGTAGTGCTAGAACTTGGCTGGGCACTACCGTGCCCTTTGATCACCGGACATAATCTGTTAGGTTATCATATGAAAAAGATGAGAATCAGTTCAGATGATCTATGCAGAGGATGCGGTGACGAGGAGGTGCATGAGGACACTTCGCACTTTCTGTGTCACTGTCCCGCACTTTCCCATCAAAGGAAGAAACTGCTTGGCAACTATTTCTTCGGGGATTTAGAAGAACTCTCTAGTTCGCCAGGTACTAACATTCTGAACTTCGTCAGAGCCTCTAAAATGGCTTGAACTGAACACATAGGATTTTCTTATTAGCTTGAGTAGCAATACTCGCGGGTATCACAATGGATCTGTATTGATCTTAGTGTGACGGTAAAGACATCAACTGTCAGCCCCTTAACCTAACCTAACCTAAGTGGCAGTTGAATTATTGAGAAAATTATTTGGACTCGTTCATCATTGATTTCTTAACTGTTCAGTTCTTATCAAAACTAAAGTTTATTTATAAAAGGAATCTAATTTAATTTATGGATTTTGTTCTCATTATTTCGATTCCATTAAACTTAAATTTTGCTCAAAATTTTGCGAATCTTAAAAGGTCTTAACAACATTCAAGGTAAGATTTAAACAATTGCAATTAATACTTTCCAACTTCATTTTAACTTGAAAAGTAGTTTACTTAAAATATTTCTTATCCTACTATTTAATACTTTTTCATATTTTCGTTCAACATTAATTACATACTTGCTTTAAAAATCATGTTTACTCGTTTTAACTTTATTTCATGTTTTATTTAAATAATTTGTTCTTCTTAACTTAACTCTCTTTTGAATTATCCTTAAAATTAGAGAAATTCTTTATAAATTATAACAATATAAGATTAAATAATGTAAGAGATTTTGAAATGTGCGGAATATTAATAAGTTTAATTTTTTTCTATATAGAAATGCATCCCACGAATCAATATCAAGCTCTCCCACTTATGGAAATGGACATTTTTCACCAAGCTTACAGGTAAATTCTCAGATTTTTTATTGTGACTGTGAAAGATACAGCTAAGAATTTGGGAACACGAACTGTTCCGTACTGTTTATTGTTAATTTATTCTTATTAATATTAAAATTGTTACATGTCCGGCCTTCTGCCAAACAAACATACTTTACCCTATTTGCACTAATAATTCTAACTACCAATATATGTCTCTCTAAAAGTACTGTAAACTCTCAATTCTCTTTTCTTAAATGTTACGATATTGACTTGATCAATTTTGCTTAATCTCTTTTTAATTTAATTGTTAACGAACCACCGACGAGTCAACATCGAGTCAACATATAATTTAATAAAAAGAATAAAATTGTTCCTGTATTGTTTAAAGTAATTTTTCTTTTCTTGGATAAATTTAAGACATTTTTCATGGTCCTTCGAGCCGGATTAAATGAACCTTTTCGCGATTTTTCGTTGATTTCGTTATAAATCCGAAATTGGACATATGTATGATTTTTTTTTATGAAGTGCGAACAATAAGACTTAACAAAAAACTGTGAATTCGTGCACAAAAACCACGTGCAATCCCATCATTTTAGTTGAAGTTGAATTAATCTATTCGTGACTGGGTTGATTTCAATATTAAATTGAGCTTAATTTTTATACAAATTAATAAAATGAATGCTATAAAAGCAAAACGTGGTCACGTTAAAGGTCTTTTGACTCGGGCAGCATCATTCGCTGAGAATTTGGAGGATAGTGTGTCATTGGAGCTTCTTGAGACTCGTTTGGAGAATCTTGAGGATTCTTGGACGAAATTTGTAAGGTTGACAGATGCTCTTTATAATCATTCGGGAGAAGATGATTTTGTAGATCCAAATGATGATTTCTGCGACTACGAAAATAAATACTTCTTTGCTCAGTCGACATTGACAAAGCGTCGCCTGAGAAAAAGAATGTCGTATATCACAAAAATGGTTTTTTGAGGTTTGAATGCAGTTTTGATAAGAAAAAAATAATCTTTCGAATGGTGCAATCCGCGTTTTGATATCTCCTTTAGTTTCGGAGATATTTTGTATTATTTTGTCGTATGTGCAAGGTCAAATGCGTTTTGGGTATTAATTTTGTCGTATGTGTAAAAAAAATTCACATACGACATTTTTTCTATGTAAAATCGCGGTTTTTGTTGGTTGCGTAAATGATTGTCGTATGTGTTTGAAATCCTTCACATACAACAATTTTTTACCCAACTTACGGTAAATTATTGTCGTATGTGCCATAAGAATGTGTATGCAGAAGAACAATTTCAGTTGACTTCAGAATGTCGTCGAGTGCGGACGGGTCCCCTGAGCCGGAGTTACCGCCAGAACTTTTAGCGTGAGTAGCCGTGTTTTATTGGGAACTTAGCTCAGCTTAGCAATAGGAATTACATGTCAAACAACAACAACCGAAAGCTAAGTAAAAATAAGTTAGCAATTTTAGTTAGCAATTTCCTGAAGATAAGGTTTCAGCAATTCGACACTTGAGTTTTTCGTTGTGTTTTTCCTTTATCAAATGTCAAAACCTTTTGAAGAAAATAGTTTTCCACCATAGCAACTCAATGTAAAAAAAATTGTTTCAGATAGGTCTCAAGATGGCGTTTGAAAGCTTTCGATATTTGAAAATAGTTTTTCACCATAGCAACTCAATGTAAAAAAAAATTGTTTCAGATAGGTGTAAGGATGGCGTTTGGAATATTTCGATTTTTGACATTCTAGTGAACGAAACTTAATTCAAAGCTGACTATAGCGTTTTATTGGAATTCCTATTGCTAAGCTAAGCTAAGTTCCCAATAAAACACAGCTAGTATTATAAAGTATAAATCAACTTAAATATTTTTTTAATAAAAAATATATAATAACTAGCATGAGTGATGACATACTAAATGACACTGATTCTGTTGACTTTTCTGTTGACGACGAAGAAGACGATCCCACCTTTTTACCCACAACTGAAAACAACGAGCGCCAACTCTCAGGTCGTTCTATGAAAATGCACCAAACGAAATAGAAACCCCATCGACATCGAACCAAATAGAGAGAAGTTTACCGTCCAACTACACAAGCTCGTGTAATTTTTTTTATAATTCTTATCCACAAATTGAAGATGTATAACGGCATATTTATTTATTATTTATTATTTATTTTTTTGTTTCATTGTTTTGTTAAGTTGATAAATCACCATGGATGTGTTTATGTTTTTTTTTAGATTTAATGTTTATTTTTTTTTAAAAAGAAGAAGACTGTTTATTTTTATTTTATGTGAATTAAATTATTTTTGTTTCAAAAAAATATTGAATAACTCGTAGTTTTATTTATTTGTTTGAATAAAAAGTAACTGAATTGGGTAAAAGTTTGTCGTATGTGCAAATTTTTTGTCGTATGTGTATGGAATAAACATTTTAGTTAGCAAAATGTAACATACGACAAAATAATACTATGGTTTATTGGCTTTAAAATCTGTAGAAATGGAAGCTGGGTTTTAATTTTGATTCTAAAATGAATTTCCATCAGCTCTGCAACTATAGTTAAAGTTTTGAAAAATTATTCGTAGCCGTTTCGGAGATATGATTTTTTAAACTTTGATTGCGATTTCCCAAAATCAAAAAAATGTCGCTTACGACATTATCATTCTCGGGCGACGAAAGGTTATTCGCGAAAGAAAATTAGAACAAATACGTGCTTTAACTAGTGCTTCGGAATCGGTGGTAGATTGGTTAGCTAACCAACAGGCTATATTCTTACAAAAATTAAATGAACCAAAAAGGTCCACGTGTTCCATAGCACTGCCTAAGCTATCCATACCGGTTTTTTCGGGAGACTATAAAGAATGGCCTAGCTTTAGGGATCATTTTATTGGATCGATCGATCGATTGGATAGCAATACCGAATTGACACCGACACAAAAATTTCATTATTTAAAATCATATTTGCGAGGTGATCCAGCAAATCTAATCCGCGATATCAAAGTTTCTGATTCAAATTTTACTGATGCTTGGGAGAAACTTGAAAAGCGCTATGATCGTCCTAACTTCCTGATACAATCACACATTCAAAACCTACTTTCGATTCCAAACATCAACTCGTTTAATATACATTCTCTTCGTAAGATAGCCGACACAGCCGATGAAACCATTCGTGGCTTAGACGCCTTAGGAGCAAAATGGCGTGATCCTTGGGTCATTTACCTTCTACTGTTAAAATTAGATCAGGATACTAAAGAAGCTTGGGCACTTGAGGTAGGAGCAAGGTCAGACACCTCCATCGAAGAGTTTTTAGTGTTTTTGAATTCACGGTGTGATGCTTTGGAAGCTGCGCAATCACTTTCTCGTTCAACCGCATCTCGATCAAAAAATCCTAAGCCCATTCAATCGCATTTCGTGGAATCGAGACCAAGTTGCCCAAGTTGTAAATCAGATCACGTTTTAAGCCAATGTCCACAGTTTTTGTTGCTTGACATCACCGCACGCCGTACATTTGTGAAGGAAAATTCCATACGTTTTAACTGTCTACGTCCTGGTCATTCTTCGCAAAATTGTCGATGTAAGTTTCGGTGCAGAACTTGTCACTCGCGACATAACACACTCGTTCACATACAATCTCCAACAAACGCTACTACAGCTCCTGTTTCTTCGGGCATCAATACCAGTTCATCAGCATCAAATTCGGTACCTACAACACAATCTCCTATATCGCTTTGCTCGTCAGTAGCTCAGGCTAATAGTTTGTCTTCGTTCGTTTCTTCTCAACAAACGCTTTTGCCTACAGCTATCGCTCACATTCATGATAAGCAAGGAACACTACAAAATGTTCGGTTGTTGCTAGATTCAGGATCTCAGGTCGCATTCGTTACTGAGAATACAGTTCAGAGATTAGGACTGGTTCGCAAAAACGCACAGATACCCATCGTAGGTATGGGAGCAACACCAGCAGGTGTTACGAATGGAATTGTTCATCTTAACATTTATTCTCGTGTTACTAAGGACTACATTGAGATTCAGTGCTACGTTGTTTCAAAACTTACATCCTTAGTACCAACTTCATTTTCTACGGTTCCAAATACAGAGTCGTTAAGTTCGTTTACTTTAGCTGACCCGAACTTTAATATTCCCGGGCACATTGACGTACTTATCGGTGCTGATAAATCGTTCAGCATAATAAACGGTTCTGCAGTTCGTGGTCAAAAAGGAATGCCTGATCTTGTTCCTACAATTTTCGGCTGGGTTGTCTGTGGAAACAAGGAAATCTCAAGCACATCTACTCAAAAATGTGTTGATTCATACTGCATATCTTTGGACACTTCAACTTCGTTTGATCTTGAGCGTTTCTGGCGTCTTGAGGAAGTTGACCTCGAACCTACTCTGTCCATCGATGATAAACTTGCAGAAGACATTTTTGTAAAACATCATTCTCGGTTACCTGATGGCAGGTACATAGTTCAACTACCGTTCAAATCCAATGAATATACAGATTTCGGTGACAGCCTCAAGGTTGCGGTAAATCGGTTTTATTCTACCGAACGTCGCATTTCAACCAGTCAGTATTTAAAGGATAAGTACGTTAGCTTCATCGACAAGTATTTGAACCTAGGCCATATGGAAGAAGTCCTTGCTAGCGAGATAAATATGTCTTCTAGTAAGTGCTTTTACTTGCCGCATCACGCAGTTCTCAAGGACGATAGCAGCACTACGAAGGTCAGAGTAGTGTTCGATGGTTCAGCTAGAGCTTCAAACCAACACCCGTCTCTAAATGAATCGCTATAAGTTGGTAAATCCTACCAACGAAACCTCTTTGCAAGATGTCTTCGATTTCGTCGTCACCGCTATACGATATCCGGTGATATCGAAAAAATGTTCCGCCAGATCAGAATCTCTAAGGAACATGCAGACTTCCAACGAATTATTTGGAGAAAGGCCAGTCATTTTCCATTGAAGCACTATAGTCTTTTGACAGTAACTTATGGCACTGCGTGTGCTCCGTTTTTAGCGGTACGCACCTTGTATCAACTTGCCATCGATTCCGCCCATACACATCCTCGCGCATCGGAAGTTTTGTTGAACGACTTCTACGTCGATGACATTATGACTGGAGCTGATTCCATCGAAGAAGTTACATCACTCCGTATAGAATTGGTTAGCCTTCTTAAGTCTGCTGGCTTGAATCTTCGAAAGTGGACAACGAATTGTTGGCCTCTGCTTCTCACCTTGCCAGAAGAACAACGCGAAATGTCACCTAAGGAGTTTGAAGACTATAGCTCAGTGAAACTTCTCGGCTTGCAATGGTCTCCTGCAAACGACTCGTTTTCGTATAGGGTAACCTTAAATGATAAAGCATCGTCAACAAAGCGGCAAATACTCTCAGAGTCTTCAAGGATATTTGATCCTATCGGTTTTCTCACTCCTGTCGTCATCGGTATCAAAATATTATTTCAGGAGTTCTGGCGAAAAAAGTACAACTGGGATGACGTCATATCTTCAGAGCATACCAAAAGGTGGCTCTGCATTCGCGATGATCTTCCAAATCTCGAGAAAATAAATATTCCACGAATAATGTGGACTTCAAGGAATAGCATTGAATACCACGGGTTTTGTGATGCATCCCTCGATGCTTACGCGGCGGTCATATATTGCAGAAGTATCGATTCATCCGGAAGTATATCGAGTAAAATTGTTGCCGCGAAAAGCAAGGTGGCTCCCATCAAGGTCGTTTCACTCCCGCGTCTAGAGCTTTGTGGAGCAGTTTTACTAACGCGTTTAGTAACGAAACTTAAAACATCTTTACAAGATAAAGACATTAAGGTCTTCGCCTGGACTGACTCTGCAATCGTTCTACATTGGCTCTCGAGCTTGCCAAAGAGGTGGTCAGTTTTTATCGGGAACCGTACATCTGAGATACTTTCTACAATTCCTAGGGAATCATGGAATCATGTACCGTCCGAACATAATCCAGCTGATTGTGCCTCTCGTGGAGTTCTACCCACTTATTTGATTCAAAATGAGTTATGGTGGAACGGTCCAGTGTGGCTCACAAAGGAACGATATGAGTGGCCAAAATCAGAATATTCGATCGACAATATTCAACCAGAAAGCTTGGAAGTGCGAAAAAAGATAACGACTTGTGCTCTCGTAGAACTAAACCGTAAAAGCATTTTTTGCAAAATAATCGATGACTCGTCTAGTTTTCTAAAATCCGTTCGTGAACTCGCTTCGATATTTCGATATATGTCAAATATCCGCAAGATCATTGCCGTGAAGAAAAAACTTGCAAACGATGAAATATTAAGTGCTTATGAAAAATCGGTATTAGACAATTTGAAAAACCTTTCTTCTAAACCCCAATCGTTGGCTTTGTCGTCTCTCGAACTTTATAACGCCAAGTCCACACTTATCAGTTTTCACCAAACACTTAGTTTTTCGTCGGAAATAAACAATTTAAAAAGTGGTAAAGGTCTCAAAAAGGGCAATAAATTAGCACCCTTAGCTCCGTTTGTTGATGACCAAGGACTCTTACGCGTCGGTGGTCGTATCCAAGAATCGGATGTGTCTTTGCAAATGAAACACCCAATTATCCTCGACAAAAACACCCGCATAGCAAAACTTATCGTCGAACATTTCCATAATTCACATTGTCATGCAGGTGTTTCTCTTCTGTTTGCCATTTTAAGACAAGAATATTTTATTATCGGCTGTAGGAATTTGCTGCGAAAGGTATTTCATAATTGTGTTTCGTGCTTTCGACAACAAAAAACAACCTCGACCCAACTAATGGGTAACCTGCCGGCAGAGCGTGTAGTGTTTTCGCGTCCGTTTAGCAAGGTTGGTGTAGACTACGCAGGTCCTATAACCTTACGACAATCTCGTGGGCGAAATCTGAAATTTACCAAGGCTTATATTGCGTTATTCGTCTGTTTCACAACAAAGGCCATACATGTTGAGCTGGTAAGTGACCTCTCTACAAAGGCTTTCCTCGCTGCTCTTGATCGTTTCGCGTCGCGTCGCGGTAAACCGTCGGAAATCTGGAGTGATAATGGGACAAATTTCCATGGAGCTAAACGGT
Organism: Sphaerophoria taeniata; assembly: GCA_943590905.1. Lineage (NCBI taxonomy): Eukaryota > Metazoa > Arthropoda > Insecta > Diptera > Syrphidae > Sphaerophoria > Sphaerophoria taeniata. The sequence continues at coordinate 4,765,865 of OX016543.1, forward strand.
GTCTCAATGAAATGTTCGACCTGCTCTTGAGCCAGCAGCATAATGACATCGTAATCGATCACCTCTCTAAGGACAGAATTTCTTGGAACTTCATTCCTCCTGCCTCTCCTCACTTTGGTGGACTATGGGAGGCGGGTGTAAAGTCTGTGAAATTTCACTTACATCGAATCATTAAGGATCATAGGCTGACTTATGAGGAAATGTACACTCTTCTAACACAAATCGAGGCGCTGCTGAACTCCAGGCCAATGTGGCCAACATCGGATATGGATCCGATAGCTCTAAGTCCGGCTCACTTTTTGATTGGTGAACCTATCACTTCTATTCCACATCCTTCTACTCAAGATCAGAATATTTTTACTAATTGGTCTCTTTTACAGTCACTCAAACAAGGTTTTTGGAAACGGTGGCATTCCGAATATTTAACCTCCTTGCAACAACGACCAAAATGGCAAGGTGTCAAACCCAACCTTAGACCCGGTGATGTAGTCATGCTCAAGGACTCAAATCTTCCACCTGCCAAATGGATTTTGGGGCGAATCAAAGAAGTCCATCGAGGAAAAGATGAGCGAGTTCGAGTGGCAACTATTTCCACCCAAACTGGGGACTATGTTAGACCAATTGTTAAAATTGCTCCACTACCATTTACTGAAAGAACTGTGTCTTTCAGGGGGGGCTGAATGTTCCGTACTGTTTATTGTTAATTTATTCTTATTAATATTAAAATTGTTACATGTCCGGCCTTCTGCCAAACAAACATACTTTACCCTATTTGCACTAATAATTCTAACTACCAATATATGTCTCTCTAAAAGTACTGTAAACTCTCAATTCTCTTTTCTTAAATGTTACGATATTGACTTGATCAATTTTGCTTAATCTCTTTTTAATTTAATTGTTAACGAACCACCGACGAGTCAACATCGAGTCAACATATAATTTAATAAAAAGAATAAAATTGTTCCTGTATTGTTTAAAGTAATTTTTCTTTTCTTGGATAAATTTAAGACATTTTTCACGAACATAATTTCGGTTATTTCATAATACGGTCAAGGTCGCTTCGACTAGTTTCAACAAACATTTATTTGCTTGTAACAATACTTTAAAGACAAGAAGAAGAGTCTTTATAGGGAAAATACTTACAAGCTTACTTATGGTTGCGCTACAGTCCAGGTCGGACCAGGGCCTCACCCAACAAACATCTCCTGCCAGCTCGGTCCCTAGCTAGCTGTCTCCAGTTTCGCACGCCAAGTTGGTTCAGGTCCTCTACCACCTGCGTGCTCCACCTGAGTCGAGGTCTTCCTTTTCTGCGACATTCTTCCGTGTTGGATTCGAAGACTCTACGAGACGGAGCATTATTTTCCATTCACTCTACATGACCCAACCACCTAAGTCGTTGCACCTTAACTTTTCTGGCTAGGTCAGTGTCGCTGTACAGCTCGTACAGTTCTTGCTTGAATCTTCGTCTCCATTTATGCAGACAGGACTTAAAATCACTAGAAGAATTTTTCTATCAAAGCAGCCCAAAGCGTTTTCATAGGATGTTGTCATGGTCCATGTCTCTGCACCATACATGAGGACCGTCAGTGTCACTTTAGTTGCTCCGGAGAAGACTTTACTACTCAATTGCCTTCTAAGTCCAAAGAAGCAGCCATTGGCAAGAGTGATTCTTCGTTTGATTTCAGCGCTGATGTTGTTATCTGAGTTGATAGCGGATCCTAGGTAGACAAAGTCCTTAACCACCTCGAAGTTAAATCTGTTTGTTGCTCCAAGACGGTCGATGTTGGTTGTCCTTTTTTGCTGACAGCATTGACTTGATCTTGCCCTCGTTTACCGCTAGACCTATCTTCCTGGCCTCCGTCTCAAGTTCACAAACGCTCCACTGACATCACGCTGTCTTCTTCCAATTATGTCAATGTCGTCTGCGTATCCTAGTAGCTGGGCGGACTTTTGAAAGATTGTGCCTCTGCTGTTGACGTTGGAGTTTTGCACAATCGTTTCAAGAATGATGTTGAAGAAATCGCATGACAACGCATCGCCTTGTCTTAAACCTTCAGTTCTTGCATCAATTTAATTGTGTAAGGATGTAGGCCAAGATCATTCCGCAAAATTCACCACAATGGCACCACACAGATGCCCAACGCTTGAGATGGACGTGTGAGAGACATATTTGGGCTTTTTGCAACTGAAGCATCAGCAGCAGCAATATTCTCGACACTACGGGCACTTCTTTGTCTCACTGGCATGTGTCTGTGGATTCAAATTTTTCCACTAGACGCTCAATTGTTGATCTGCTAAGACGATTATGACGACCATAAATTGGATGTAGCGCTCTTGACGTTGAGGCCCCTGACTCCGCATTTCGGTTGTAAGTTTAAATAATTTCGACTAGTTGTTGGCTGGTATATCTTTCCATCATGAAATGGCAAACCTTACTGAAGAGAAATGTCAAATGAGCGGCAAGAAATATGGCGTCGTTTGCTGTCCCTGTCGCTTTACTTTTTTAGCGTCCTTGTTGAAAAACCCTTTATATTAGTATAGATATTGATAATAAAGTTGTGACCCTTGACCATAAAATAAAATATCGTCAAATCCGTCATTAATCAAATTTAAATTGTTTCATTAAACATTTACTTGTAGAATATGTGGACATGTCCGCCAGTGCCATTAGAAGAGGCAGCAGCACTGACTGTTAACGCACAGCTACTTCGCCAAAACCATGAACACTATCGAAGTCTTAGCTTACAACGATCACAACATGAAAATAATAACGACCAAAGGTAACTAAGCCAAATACAGAAGAACTTTTTTCCGCGACCAATATGAAATGTAGACCAACAGCCCGATTCTCCCCATCATCACTGATACCCCCACAAGTCATAAGAAAAGGTGAAATTGATTTTGTGACTTTTTCGTATTCTTCCCCAAAGTCACAACTTGTGAGAGTCACAAAATCGAAATTGTGATCTCCTTCAATGAGAACATGATGACATTTCCATATTCACCTTAGCTGTGGTGAGTTTCATTGTGACTTTTCTTGTGAGGATTATGGGAGAATCCGACAAATGTTATCGAATCACCACAATCCTCACAAGAAATAGTCACAAGGGCTTATGACTTGTGATTCCTCACAAGGGGGAGAATCAGGCTGCAAGTTTCATGAAAGAAGACATTACAAAGCTCAATATGAAATAACGTACTCCTATGACTTTCTTTCAGATCATTACATGTTCAGCAAAACAATGCAGCACATTGTAATCAATTTATATCAACATCTGATAAAATGCTTCTGTCGAATTTAGAACGTAGATGTAGAAATGTGATAAATAATAGTTCCAATAGCATTTTTGCTCTGGCAAAAAACCTGGAGCAACATCATCATCAACTGCAGCAACAGCAGCAACATCATCAGCACCAATCCGACTCAATTACATCAAATATTTCACAAACTAACTGCTTGTCAACAAACCTACAGAAGAGTGCGGTGGAAAATTATAAAGCTGCGCCAGAAGATCTATCAACAAGTTCTTTAGATGCTGTCAAATAGTTGAGATACACTTTGATTTTCATAAAATTCTGGTGTAGAATATAACCACGTTTTTTTTTTAAATCGAATATGACAGTAATTCGTCTATTGCAGGGTCATTCAACATTTCACCGAGCTCCTATACTTGTAAATTTTACTACTAAGCAGTTAATCACAGAATGTTTTTTATTTTAATGTTGACCAATGGAGTATTTACGTCACAGCTCAACTCAATCAACCTTTATTGGAAACAAATTAACAGCCAGCCTATTTTATAAATTTTAATGTGTTTTTTCTTAATCTATAATAATCCCCAACCCCAACCATAATCGAGTTATGACGGCTTCAAGTTTCGAGACATCTTTCAGTTGTTAAGGCCTTACTTACTTTCTTAAGCGCTACAGTCTGATGTGGACTTGGGCCTCAATCAACAGTCTCCGCCAGCCAGCTCGGTCCCTAGCTAGCTGTCTCCAGTCTTGCACTCCAAGTTGATTGAGGTCCTCTTCCACTTGTGTGCACCACCTGAGTCGCGGTCTTCCTCTCTATCTGCGTCCCTCGGGATTAGTGTCGAAGGCTGTTGTATCTCCTTCTCCATTCCCCATCAATGCACACGGGGCCAAAGATGGCCCGAAGAACTTTCCTCTCGAAACAGCCTAAGGCTCATTCATCCGATTGTGTCAAGGTCCATGCTTCTGCACCATACAGCAGGACAGGGATGATGAAGGTGTTGTACAGTTTTAGCTTAGTTGGTCGAGAGAGGGCTTTTCCACTCAATTGCTTTCTTAGCCCAAAGAAACAGCGATTAGCAAGAGTAATTCTTCGTCTTATCTCGGCGCTGCTGGTGTTATTGCCCGGAGCCTAGGTAAACAAACTCCTCTACTACCTCGGAGTTGTATGCGTCTATTGTGATGTTCTATCCGAGCCGTGAGTCGGTGTTGGGTGTCTTTTCTCGAAGACAGCATGTACTTCGTTTTTCCCTCATTTACCGCTAAGTCCATTTTCTGTCTCAATTCTCACAAAGGCAACATTGACATCACGCTGTGTTCTTCCCATTATATCAATATCATCGGCGTACGCGAGGAAGATAGTGCCTCTGGTGTTGACGGTGGAGTTTTACACTAACTTCTCAAGAACGATGATACAGAAATCGCACGACAGCGCATCGCCTTATCTGAATCCTTTTTTGACGTCGAAAGATTCCGTAAGCTCATTGCCAACCTTGATTGAGCAGCGTGAGTTCGCCATCGTCACTTTGCACAAGTGAACGAGGTTGGCAGGGATTCCAAAACTAGACGTAGCTTTATACAGTTCGTCTCTGTAGATGCTGTCATATGCGGCCTTAAAATCGATGAAGTGGTGGTGGGTATCGATTTGGAGTTCATAGGTTTTTTCCAGGATCTGCCACAACGTGAAAATTTGGTCGATGGTTGACTTTCCATTGATAAGAACCAATCAGATTGTTGACGAAAGGCTTCAGACGTTCACTTGCTGCTCTGAACAGCTCGGCAGCTAGACCATCTGCTCCAGCGGCTTTGTTGGATTTCAACCGTGATATTGCCGTTTTCACTTCTTCTTGGTTGGGTTCACGGAATTGTTGGCTATCATTGTGTCCGATAAAAGGCTCCTGTTGACGGTGCGGCGGGGTTTAAATCGTCGTCGCCCGTTATACAGTCTACAGAAGTGGTCTTTCCAAATCCCCAGCATTGACTGCGATTCTATTATGATGTTCCCTTGTTTATCTCTGCAGGCATTGGTTCTTGCTCGATGACCTTGATGGTTGCTTCAAACACTTTGAACTTGGACGTGCTCGTAAGCTCGCCTGAAAGCAGTTTATCTGACAGAGGCTCTGTGTGAATAATTTCCTTAGTGAACTAAGCACAGAGACGCCTCCATAGTTTTAAGGTTAAACAGGGTCACTCTTTTTAAAACCTGCAGAGATAGACTGGAAAATTCCTGGAAACTGCTCCTCCTCAAACACTTTGTCGAAGAGCACTAACTAGCTCAGCTGGACTGGAGGGCTTCAACCCTCCTAAACTAAATGGTATTTTTCTAAAACTTTCTAAGGAAGTTAAATTTCTAGGAGTAATCCTTGACTCCAAGCTAACGTGGAAGCGTAATACTGAGGAAAGAATGAAAAAAGCACTATGTGCATTCTACACATGCAAAAAGACCTTCGGTGTACCTTGGGGTATGCGACCGAAAGTCATCCAATGGATGTACACAGCGATTGTCAGACCCATTCTTACCTATGGCTCCATTGTATGGTGGAAAGGGGTGGAAAAATCAAGCTATCTCAAGAACCTGAATAAGGTACAGAGACTAGCCTGTATAGGAATAACAGGGGCTCAGAGATCCAAATTACAAGCTGGATTGGAAATGATCTTGGATCTCCCTGTGCACGGCAGCCAAAGCTGCAATTCGTTCAAAAGAACTGAGTTTTTGGAAGCACAGCACTTATGGACACGGGTCAATCTTACAAAGAAATGACATGATTCCTGGACTGATGAAGACCACCGATTAGATTTCGATAGGAACTTTTCTATTTGCATACCAGAAAGACAGGGTTGGGATCCTTATTCACTTATAAGTACACAGGGTATCCGTTTCTACACTGACGGTTCAAAAATCAGGAACAGGTGCTGGAGTGTTTTGCCAATCTCTCAACATCAGATAGTCCCAGCTGACTGTAGTGTCCTTCAGGCCGAGATCTATGCCATTGGAAAAGCAGCTGAATTGGCACAACATGAAAGGCTAAGCTCCTCGGAGATTACTTTTTTCGTGGAAAGCCAGGCTGCTATCAAAGCCTTTGCCAGTGAGACCATAAGATCAAAGGCAGTTTTAAACTGTAGGAAGGAATTAAATAGAATCTACCACACTAACCAGGTTAAGCTCTGCTGGGTTATTCCCTGACATAGGAATAAAGAAGGGAACGAAATAATAGCAGATACAAGTAGTAGCGTCCCGATTTGGGTACTCAAGAGGAAGATATACCTTAAATCAAAAGAGAAAATCAATAACTCCTGGAAATCCAGGGACGATTGTGTAATCTCTAGAAGTTTATGGCCTTACACTAATGAAAAGGAAACTCGGTATATTCTATCGCTGAGTAAAAGGAACATTAAAATCTTGATAGGTGTACTAACGGGTCATTGCGCCACTGGCCAACAAGATAGGGGCATTTGCACCCGATATCGGTAGGAGCTGTCAGGATGAGGAGGAAATAGAAACCATTTAACACCTGCTCTGTGACTGTACGAACCTCTAAACTAACCGACTCCGTCATTTCGGAAACAAGTTTGTTGGGGAACTGGATGATCTAGCACAGGTCTCAATAGCAAACATGAGGAAATTTGAAAAGCATCGATGCTACCTTTTATTTTTATTGGGGATCACAATGGACCAGTAGGCCCCCGTGTATGCAACAGTTTCACGCCTTATCAGCTAACCTAACCTAACCTACTTTTGTAAACTTCACATTTTTTTTCGTTCCAACGAAGACTTCTATTAAAATTTTCATCGCGAATTCTAATAATACTTTCTTGAGTTTTAAACTCACAGGAGACATAGATAGGCAGGTGCATTTAGTAGTTGGCAGGAAATACTAAAAAATCTTTAACAATATTCAGCCATTCACCTTTTACAAGGCCGTAGTCAATGACAGAGCAACCCTGTGACGATATAAACGTGGTCCTATACTTAAGCCGTACATAACCGGCTTAATGGAAACTCTTTTACTTCAAACCGCCACCGAACAAAATATTAAAAATAAACAATTATTATGAAACTTACTTGTATCTCTAACTAACTTATGGTCTTGTAAATACACAATGTTAGCCCCACACACTAACATGTTGAATATAACTTAAAATGTTTATTAGTTTTAACATTAAATACACCATTTTGCAAATCAAAGTAATCCAGTCTAGCTCGGCTGAGTTAGATTCTAGAAAAATCAAATAATAATTGTATAAGAAAATATAACATCTTAAACGTAGGTACACACAGTCTTGTGCAAATTAATTGGGACAAACCGATTTTAGATGTTTATGTTCGTTTATTATAAATAATACTAGCTGACCCGGCAGACGTCGTCCTGCCTTGATTTGAAGAATGAAATGAAACTCCCGAAACTTTCTGGGATGGTACAATGAATTTTCAGCTGTTGGCTCCATAGTCATTCCAATGAATTTCAAAAACTCCTTGACCGAGTTTCATTTAATTCTTCAAATCAAGGCAGGACGACGTCTGCCGGGTCAGCTAGTGCGCCACAGGACTCATCTGTCAAATGAGCTACATATTAAACTTATATTTTCTGTAAGAGTTAGAGTCGCCTCTGGCCACCGATATGGCGCTAGTTGACATGTGTCAAAATTCCCTTAGCAAGTTAATGTATCCATAGGCCGATTGGTGCGCCACAGTACTCATCTGTCAAATGAGCTACATATTAAACTTATATTCTCTGTATGAGTTAGAGTCGCCTCTGGCTACCGGTGTGGCGCTATGTGATATGTGTCCAAATGCTCGTAAATAATATTAACAATAACAGGCACAGGCCAACCATTTTTACTCGTTTTGGCATCGACAGAACCACATTCCACAAATATTTTTAATTTCAGAGTCGTGAAACCATGTATCAATTATTGCTGAAATCAGCTTGTTCTTCGTGGTGCAATCCTTCTTTCGAAGCCGTGTCTTGATGATTGCCCACAAGTTTTGGTTTGGGTTCAGATCAGGCGAGTTTGTCGGCCATTCCAGCACTTTAACATTTTTCTCCTCGAAGAATTGCTTCATTTTTTTCGACGACGTGTGGCACGGAGCAAGATCTTGTTGAAAAATCGAATCCTGCGCTGAAGTTCTTCTTCGTATAGTTGGAAGAAGCATTTGTGTCAGAACCTCAGCGTATTTGACGCTATTCATCATGCCCTCAATGGGCATCAAGTTCCCAGGACCCTCAAAAGTAAAACAGCCCCAAAGCATGTCTTTTCCAGATCGGAGTTTTTGTTTTGCACTTCTTCTCACGGAACTCACCCTGTACCTATCCTTGGGCTTCGAAATGGTTTTCATCCGAGAAAATTACTTTTTTCCAATCTTCTTGGGTCCAAAAAGTCCTCTGGTGATTTTTAGCCCATCTAAGCCTTTTTTTTCTCCATGGCATTCCTCAGAAGTGGTCTTCGGGCTTTTTGACCAACCTCAAGAAGCTGACGTCGAACCTTTGAGGCGTCTATTTGCACTCCAGCGGTTTCCAAATAAGCCCCCCCCCCCGCTGGTCTTCCCAGGATTTATCACGCTATTTCGGATTAGCATTTTGTCATCATTAGCCGTTGTCTTTCCTCTGCGACCACATTTGCGTTTCGTGCGTGCTTCAATTGTTCTTATCGACCTGCCAACAGTTGATTTTAGCACTCCGACATCCTAAGAAATCTCCCTGATCGTTTTCCTCGTCTGTTTAGAAGTACTCGAACAAATCAACAAGTGGGAGCACCGATTCGATCGATGAGCTTTCCAACAATGCTCATAATACAGTTGACATGCTAGCTAAGTGCTAAGTAGGCAGCAGTGGCAACGACGTCAAATCAATTTTGCTGAATTTCAAAGACATGTTTACGAGTTGTGTCATCCAAGATACTTCCCTATCTAACGTAAAACAATTGCATTACCTTAATTGCAGTAGTGCGGCACATGTATTGAGAAACATACAAGTCAGCGACAATAATTTTCAGACTGCTTGGGATATTCTGCAATCTAGGTATGACAACACTCGTAAACTCGTTTAGCAATAACTTCGAGATATAATCAAACTACCAGCCATGACAACTGAATCGTCTAAAGTTTTACGAAACAATCTCGATGTCGGTCGTAACCGAAACTGTTCGGGCAGCGAAGCAACTCGGAAGACCAACAGACCAGTGGGATGATTGGCTAATTCTAAACGTGACGGAAAAATTGCACCCAATCACGATTAAGGACTGGGAAATGTCTCTTCAGAGTCCGAATTATATCCCTACTTACGCGGAACTGGAGCAATTTTTAGAAAATAGGCTATAAGGACTTGATACCATGGCCAATTGCTCCCGGGCCATCCCATCCAGCGTTGCCAAAATGTGCCCGATCGGGCCATTTGGCCCTTAGTTTTTTATTTTGCCCCCTGGCCCGGGGCCAACATGAAATGGCCCGCATATCATGACGATACCCTTTCTGGTTTTATGCAGCCGGAGTAAAAGGTTACTAGAGGCAATGATGGCGTGATCCAGATTAATCTGAACTAATCGCAGCACTGCTACTTTTAGCCAGATCAACCTCCACACCACTGTCTTATCGGTGTTTTCATCCTCTGAGAAGGAATGAAATAGGAACTCCTCGCTTAGAGTGATGCCTAGAGTAGAGTCTTCAGTTTCCCTGTCGGAATTACTGTCGACTGCGAGATCAGCTTTCACGTCGGATGGCTTGTTAGAGGCTGAAGAGGTCGATGGTTCCACGTGTGGTGTTCTTTGAAGCATTTTCTTCCGCAGAAACGTCTTCTTCTTTCTTATAAGTGATTCCCAATTATAGGGACCCACTGTCTCCTGGGACTTTTCAGTCGTGAGTAGGCTGGTTTGGATTACATACTCATTTTAATCAGTTTCATGACAATATTTGGGCAGTTGTGTAGAGCCGGGACCATTATGCGTGCTTTTGGTCGCCAAGAAACATTCTCCCTTGTAACAACCTCGAGCTTGCCATCCGGCCAGACTTCTGGCAAGCCATTGACAACAGCCCTGTACAGATTGAAAGATCTCTTATCTCCACAGGCGATGAGTTTGATACCATCCTGCATCAGCTGTGTCTGGGAGAAGTCCCGGATTCTCCTCGATGACTGATAAAAATCTGAAATCTGATCATGTAACCATCCACATGACCCCTGTCAATGACCGTGGCTATGATCTTGCCTTTGAGTGCTACGATAAAGGAAAGATATTTATTGAAGGCTGTTGTGCTGCTGGAATGCACCTTCTGCCTTTTCGATTCAGGCTTGTCGTCCTCAAGAGACCTCTTACGCTTTGACGTTGAGTCGCTGCAGTTTGGTTTGGTGGTTCTGCTAAGGATGCCATTGGCCCACTCGGGTTTAAGCATTTGCTCTGGAGTTTTTTCCGCCTGGTAAGATACCGAGTGAGGCCAAAATTCGGTTAGCATTATGCTGATCTCGATGGCCTTTACCTTCGTGGACCTCTTTCTAGCCGTAAGTGTCCGTGTGACACAGTTTTGGATCCACCTCCAGAGTTAATTGCTACCGACACCAATTGGGGAAACCCCTCATTCGGCGAGTCATTTCCACGTGTTGTATATTTTGCCTCTCCGGATGGAGTGTCCTTTCTTGGGATCGTGGCCCGCACATTTTGGAAATGGCTCTCAAAATGGCCCTTAAATTTTTTTTCTTCGCGGCAACGCTTCCCATCCAATCAACACCGTGTGTTCACGAAGAGCGATGATTTTTGCTTTTTTTTCAACTGAGATATCTATTGTTACTTTTTTTCGACAAATTCTTGATAAAATAGAAAAATTACGACTTAACTGCACAGAGTCAAAAGAAAGACTAATTCATCAGGCACTTGCCATAAAATTCAAAAAACAAACGCAAAAATCAAGGCCTACTACGAAATTCATTTAAAAATTTGTTTGTCCCAATTAATTTGCACACGACTGCTGTTAACTGACTTTAGTTGTGCTTCACTTATTAGTTAAAGCTTTTATTGCAAAACATTTTTACTAAGCACAGTGTTTCCATATCTAAAAAAAACATACGAATCATAATGAGTGCTTTGTGAAATTTAGTTTTAAGGCATCCGATCAATGTTTTAAAAGTTTATAATCAAAAAATAAATAAATTATAAAACTAGTATGTACAATAAGTTAGTTTAAGTAAAACTAATTGAGTTTGTATATTTAATTAAAAATAACTTTGAAACGCCATTAAATACGGATTAAGTATTAAGAGATTGTGTTTGTTCCTTAATATTAGAAAATGTATAGATTATTTTCTTGAACCAAGTAACCACATGAATAATAAAACAGTTTTGGTTAAATTATAGACACAATCTATGTATAAGAGATTTCATCATTAAAATAAAATTGGCTTTAAGGAAACACGGAAGGAAGAAAATAAATACAATTTTATATACTGTTGACTTAGTTTATGCTGTGGTAGGGCTAGGGATGGCACTCTATTCTCCAGGAAAACTGTACGCCAGGAAAAAGTTCGTGAAACAGACCTAAAATTGAACATAACAAAGTAAATCAATAATAAAAAAAAGAATAAAAAACAATGTTGCACGTAATTTTTGTTTTATTTTTTTAAGGATGGCAATGCTGTCCATCTTTCACGGGCACTGCCTCTTGCGAAGACTTGACAAATCTTCCAAGAGTATCAATCTGTCATGAAAAAGTGCTTCTCAACTCTGCCGTTCGGAATCGGCGTTAAATTGTAGGTCCCCTCAATTCTTCACACGCACTCAGAGAATTGTTGATGAGAGTAAGTCACTTAGGCCTTGGCTCTTCGAGAGCTGTCGGGCCACTCTATTGTTATATTTAATCCTGTCCATAATGAAGTACTACATGTTACTTACTTACTTAAAGTGGCGTTACAGTCCGGTGTGGACTTGGGCCTCAATCAACAGTCTCCGCCAGCCAGTTCGGTCCCTAGCTACCTGTCCCCAGCTTTGCACTCCAAGTTGATTGAGGTCCTCTTCCATTTCTGTGCGCCATCTGAGTCGCGGTCTTCCTCTCCTTCTACGTTCCTCGGGAAAAGTGTCGAAGGCTTTCCGAGCCGGAGCATTGGTGTCCATGCGCTCTAAATGACCGAGCCATCTGAGTCTCTGGACCTTGACCCTTCTGGCTAGGTTCACGTCATTGTACAACCCGTAAAGTTCGCTGTTGTATCTCCTTCTCCATTCCCCATCAATTCACACGGGGCCAAAGATGACCCGAAGAACTTTCCTCTCGAAACAGCCTAAGGCACATTCATCCGATTTTGTCAAGGTCCATGCTTCTGTACCATTTTGACCTTAGTTGCTCGAGAGAGGGCTTTTCCACTCAATTGCTTTCTTAGCCCAAAGAAACAGCGATTAGCAAGAGTAATTCTTCGTCTTATTTCGGCGCTGGTGTTATTGCCCGTGTTAATAGCGGAGCCTAGGTAGACAAACTCCTCTACTACCTCGAAGTCCTATTGCGTCTATTGTGACGTTCTGTCCGAGCTGTCGGTGTTGGGTGTCCTTCCTCGAAGACAGCATATACTTCGTTTTTCCCTCATTTACCGCTAAACCCATTTTCTGTCTCAATTCTCACAAAGGCGCCATTGACATGACGCTGTGTTCTTCCCATATCGTCTCTGGTGTTGACGGTGGAGTTTTGCACTATCTTCTCAAGAACGATGTTAAAGAAATCGCACGACAGCACATCGCCTTGTCTGAATTCTTTTTTGACGTCGAAAGCTTCCGTAAGCTCATTGCCAACCTTGATGGAGCAGAGTGAGTTCTCCATCGTCATTTTGCACAAGCAAACGAGCTTGGCAGGGATGCCAAAACTAGACATTGCCTTATACAGTTCATCTTTGTAGATGCTGTCACACGCGGCCTTAAAATCGATGAAGAGGTGGTGGGTATCGATTTGGAGTTCGTAGGTTTTTTCCAGGATCTGCCGCAACGTGAAAATTTGGTCGATGGTTGAGTTTCCTGGCCTGAAGCCACATTGATAAGGACCAATCAGATTGTTGACGAAAGGCTTCAGACGTTCACATATTACGGCAGAGAGGATCTTGTAGGCGATGTTTAGTGGACTGATTCCTCTGTAGTTGGCGCAGTTTAGAGGATCTCTCTTTTTCAGGATCAGGCAAACAATGCTGAGGTTCCATTCATCGGGCATGCACTCCTCCGATCATATCGTACAGATGATTTGGTGCATACCAAAGATCGTCGCCTGGTGCTTTGAACAGCTCGGCAGCTAGACCATCTGCTCCAGCAGCTTTGTTGGATTTCAGCCGTGATATTGCCGTTTTCACTTCTTATAGGTCGGGCTCACGGAATCCATGAAGGATCTTAGCCTGAGATACTGCAGCCTTCCATCGTGAACTGTCCCTCGCATGCACTCCAGTCCAGTCGCCGAAACCAATCGCTCTGTCATCAACAATCACTTGGCCCTTGTACCGCAAGTTCGGACTTCCTTGTCGTCTCGATCCTGGGGGCTGAGATGAGAAAACTTTCTTGGCAGGAGCGTTGTCTTCCATTCGCTCGATGTGGCCGAGCCAATGTAGTCGTCTTTTCTTGGCCTTCTGGACAACATCCACATCTTGGTTAAGCTCGTACAGTTCTCGGTTGAACCTTCTTCTCCATTCGCCATTGTCGCATGTTGGTGTTTCGGAGGCATGTCTTCTTTATGTGGCCGGTCAGTCTCCCTGATGCACGACCCCCAACCTGGAGGGCCAGGTCTTTAGTTTAACTCTAAGACGAAGAGCCGGCCAAACCGCTCCTTATATGCCTGGGCTGCAAATATGTCGTAGTAGCCCCTGAAAGTGTTCACTAAGTAGTTCATCTTGACTGGAACTGTAGACGCCATCTTGGGAGTTCTTCCACTGCCGCCTGTTGAAAAGGAGGCATGCCTTAGTGGACGCATTCCTCCTGCCTTTCTCTCTCTCTATGCTGCCGCCAACAACTTCCCACTGGGGTTGGAACCCAATCTTCGGTTGTAGGTACTGGGCACCCGATGTTCACCACGCACGGGGAGGTGGAGAATAGGAGTTGATAGACAGAGGTTGCTGTGGACGCTTGTGTCCTCTTGAATGCACGTGTCTACCCTTCGAACATCAAGGATAAGCTACTATTGCTAGTTAATGACAGCTCGTGTCAAGAAAACCGTCAAGAGGTGGATGGTATTTATCTATGTAACATAAACAGAGGAGGATTCTAGGTCCCTTTGGATAGCTTGGTCACGTGGAAAGGATGGACACCAATACTCCGGCCAGAGGGACGACGCACAGTGGGGACACTTGTATGGGAGAATGGAAAAAACTCCGTAAAAACCAAACCACTGAACCGATTTTGTTGAAATTTTCAGAAAAGATTGCCTGAAGCAAGGAGAATCAACTCCAGAAATCACCACCTCCTGCCACGCCCACAAGAAGAGAAAATGGTTTTCAACTAAAATCAAAACTTGTTTTTTCTTAAATCCATTATTTAAAAGGATAAATATCATTTGAAATTATTGAAATTTATTTTGAAATTAATGAAATGTTTGAAAAAAAAAATAAGAAGCATTTTTGTATGTTTTTTTTTTATTGAAATCTTATTTTTATCTCTAATATAATATTTGGGGCCCTCAAAAGGGCCATTTTAAAAGAAATCTTTCTCAGATACTTTGTAATGACTGCTTTGTTTATAATTACATTAACAAGTGTTTAGCTTAGATTCTTCACTCATTCACGTTCACGTGAACGTGTTTAGTAGAAATACAATCATATTTTTTATATATGTATTTTTTCAGAGAACAAGTTTTGAAGTTACTTAAGAAAATATTAAAAATATGCCAAAATATCAAAACCAGGGCATTAGCCCCTCCCCCTTATCACCGAAACTACTGCACCTAAAATTCTGAAAAAAAAATTGAGTTATACGTCTATAACATGAATATTAACGGAAAAATAATTTGAAGTCACAGTTATTTATGTAACAGAAAATTTTTCAACACACTAATCTCCAATTCCATTTAATTTTAAAACCATTTTTTTGAAAAGGTGGTAACCCTATTGACTTCAAATTAAGTACAATCATTCATTAATTGCCTGCAATGACAAACATATTTTTTTTTTATTTTTAAGACAAATAGTTTTGAAATTATTCAAGAAAACACAACAAAAAAGGTCGAAAATGCAAAAAAACCAAACTTTACCCCCTCCTACTCACCGAAAAAGGTGGGCCTGGAATATCGAAAAAAACTTCAGAAAATAGTTTCATGTGTATAGATTACAGAAAAACTGAAAAAAACAACAGTAATAATGTAAATAAGGATATATTTTCAAGATAAATGGTTTTGAAGTTATTCAAGAAAACCCAACAAAAAAGGAATATTAAAAACACTCAAATTTACCCCGTCCTCATCTCCGAAAGGGCTGGGCCTATCATTTCCAAAAAAAAAAAATTCAAAATATAGTTAAAATGTATAGATTACAGAAAACATAAAAGAAATTACAATGATGATGTAAATAAGCACAATTACGAATATGTATTAGGGTTCCGTACACAGAGTGTAAACGAAACCCTTATAACATCACTGCGTTTCCTGTTCATTCGTCTTTCAAAAGCGATTTCTTCGAATCTGCTAAGCCGATTGCAATGAAATTTGGTACCCATATTTCAGAATTCAATAGTAATCTAAAAATATTTTTTTCGTATTTATAAAATAAATAGTTTCTAAGTTATTAAAGAATGAGGAAAAAAACTCGAAAACACGTTTTTCACACATTTTTAGCTTCAAATTGCTCTAAAAATCGAATTCGGACGTATTCGGATGAGATTTTTTTTGAAAAATATTGCTGAGATTCAACACTACCTTATGATATATGTCCGCCTACAGAGGGAAACAGAGGAAATAGTTAAATCCATTTTTGAAGCTAAAATTCCCGAAAATTATAAGTTTTCTTAAAATAAAAAATATAAAAGAAAAATGTCTAAACCAAACTTGCATCTCATATTGTTAATCTGTTTATTTTTAATATATTTACAAAAAATTTTTTTTTGAAAAGTCGAAATTTAACCGATTTTATACCATTTTAGAAATACTCATATTTACATCAGTTTTCACTATTTTTCAACTTTGAATACAAATTTTCATGTCTAGAATATTTTTTTGAAGAAAAATTTTTTCATATCCTGATTCTACAACATTATTACTATAAGAAATGATTCCAACATATGAAAAAATCTAACTTTCATAAAAATGAGTTTTTTCCACTTTTTCCCCACTGTGCGACGCAGTAGAGGAAGACAAAATCTCAGGTGGCTCGCGCAAGTTGAAGATGACCTCAACCAACTCGGCGGCGTGCGAAACTGGAGACAGCTAGCTGGCTGCAGAAGTTTGTTGGCTGAGGCCCAAGTCCACCCCGGACTGTAGCGCCACCTAGAGTAAAAATAAGTCAAGGACAGTTCGATTTAATATTTTATTCAATTCTAAGTTGTGAATATGCAAATTTAAAGGTCGGTTGTCATTCGATTGGTGAGCATTTGCACACGCTTTGCATTGCAACTTTTACAAAGAACATGGTCGTCCAGGGGATAGCATCCGCGGCCTTCAGCCTCCGACGAAAGGAGCAGTCCACAATCCTGCAAACATTATTGTAATAAATTTTGAAATTATTGTTTAAATTTTTTGCAAATTTACTTCGCATTTGTAACACTCAAAATGGAAACTCCTGTCCAGAGCTACTACTCGAACGGTTTCTTCCTGTCCACGTTCCGGCATGATTGGCAGTTTGCACACACAGCAACGAGGGGCGAATTTCCTGTTGAAAAACGATTAGAAAAGAAGAAAAGACGTTTTTGGGTTCTTACTTATGGAAATCAGCAATGCAGTAGTTCTGGTTTGTAGCATCGACGGTGAAGGGGATGCCATCTAGACTGTTGCCACAAACAACACAAGTGAAGCATTGAGGATGGTAGGGTTTGCCAGTGGCACGAAGGATACGCTCGAGTATGGGCTTCATACAAACCGAGCACTTCTCTAACGTATTTAAGTAGTCCGCTTCACAGTAGGGTTTTCCATCGAGCGCATAGAACGGTTTGCCCTGCAAATTTATTTGGCACTGAGAACATGTGAAGCAGTCGATGTGGTAGACTTGATCCATAGCCGTGCAGCCAGAATTCTCCCCAATAACTCGCTCATTGCAAGCAACACAAATACCTAAACGAAATTATGGTGAAATTTGTGATTTGAATATTTAAGAGATTGGCTCTCACCAAAACTGTCGACATCATTCAAAGGATCCATTGAGTGAACTAGTAAGTCGGTTAGGGCTTCAACTTCGGCTTCTTTTTGGCTATGACCGCTGACAACATCATTACAGCCCATTCCATCCAGATGAGCGTCGATACTTAAGCTAGTATTTGGGTTTACACCACCGGATTCATTGATTCCAACTCCTTCCACTTCCGAAACATGAGGACTATTCACATAGGATGGACATGACAGATAGTTTGACCGTGATGACAGGTGACTGGGTGGCCGAGGGTTTATTGGTTCGTAGATCGATTCATAGGCAGAGGAACCCTTTAATACAGAAACTTTTTTATGTTTTATTCTTTGAATAGAATTTTTATTAAAAAACAAAAGAAATATAGGAGGACAAGAGCTGGTCTTGAGCTCTACGAGCAAGAGAGGAGAGAGGAACGCCGCCGGCTTCTCAGGAGAAAAAAGAGAGATCGTGGATGTTAAGAGAGCCAACAGCAGGAATGAAGTTCGGAGGTTTTATCGAAAGGTAAAAAAGCTGGCTCCCTCCATGGGGTAAGCCTTGACATGGCGGAGCGGCTTACGGTAACTACTACTGCGATGCTTAGAGCTATGCGATCGCGAAACTTGTTTTCGCAGCAGGGCCTCCCATGGTCGACAGGTCGAAGCGGAGTAGGCTGTTGCTACTAGTTACCCCACAACGAAGGAGTGTTCCCACCAAGGCACTCCCAGCGAGGGATGGCAGCGGATGAATTTCTTTGTTGGAATCAACGGTGACGTCTTCAGTTCCAGTTAGGCCGAACTACTTGGTGAACACCTTTACGGGCTACTTCGACTTATTTGAAGCCCAGGCCGTTGGAGGCACTTGCACTTGGAGTCACATCAAGTACCTGGTACTCCAGGTTGGGGGTCGTACGTCGGGGTGACTTCCCGACTATGTAGAAAAAGTTCGTTGCGAAGCGACAACAGGCCTCGGAAACGGACGGATACACTGATGACGACCCAAGCAAACGTATAAAGGACAACGAATTTCGGATATGCACGTGGAATGTTAGGTCCCTTAATGGACCGCGTGCTGCCGAACAACTAGCGGAGACCCTCAACTGCTACAAAGCAGACATTACCGCTATCCAGGAAATGCGATGGGATGGACCGGGCAAAAGGAGGATGAAAAACTGCGACATCTACTATGGTGATTGTTACCGGGAGCAACAACAGCGACTCTTTGGATGCGGATTCGTCATGGGAAGCAGACTCAGGCAAAAAGTCTTGAGCTGCAAATGTGTAAGCGAACGCATCTCGAGAATTCGAATCATGCCCCCCCGGAAGAGAAAAAGGACGACACCAAAGACGAGTTCTATGAGCTCCTGGACAAAACATATGAGCAATGTCCTAGCTATGACATGAAAATTGTGCTCGGCGATCTTAACGCAAAGTTGGGAGGACAGTCGGAAAGCACAGCCTGCACGACACCACCTCCGATAACGGATTCAAGCTGATCGATTTTGCTGCGTGGCGAAATGTTGTGGTAGCAAGCACATGGTTCCCTCGTCTCAAAATCCATAAAGGTACATGGAGATCTCCTGATCAATCAACCAGATTGCGATCGACGAAAGACACTTGTCCACTTTCCGAGGAGCCAACATCGACTCGGACAACTACCTTGTCGTCGTAGCCAAGGTAGTGCTACGAATATCCCGACAACGGCCAAAATAAGGAAATGCTGCAAGAAAATTCGACGTCGGACGGCTACAATCGCAAGAGATCGCCAGATCTTTCTCTGATCGAGTGTCAAGTAACCTCTTAAGGAGTCCTATGCCGCCAACATCAAGTATCGAGAAGACCAGTGGCAACATTGCCAGAAAGCAGTAAGAGATGCCGCCTCTAATGTGCTGGGTTTCACACGGCCACCAAAACGAAAGCCCTGGTCTGGCGAAGAATGCAGACAGGCCCATGCAGCCAAGCAGGAGGCATACAAAGCGGCGCTGCATAGAAGGACAAGAGCTGCTCGTGAGCTGTACGAGCAAAAGTGGAGAGAGGAACGCCCGCCGGCTTCTCAGGAGAAAAAAGAGTCAGATCGAGGATGTTGAGAGAGCCAACAGCAGGAATGAAGTTCAGAGGTTTTATCGGAAGGTAAAACAGCTGGCTCAGGGTCATAGAGCAAGAACCGATGCCTGCAGAGATAAACAAGCGAACATCATAGTAGAATCGCAGTCAATGCTGGGAATTTGGAAAGACCACTTCTGTAGACTGTATAACGGCGACGACGAATAAAACCCAGCCGTCAGACAGAAGCCTTTCATCGAACACGATGATTGCCAACAATTCCGTGAACTCGACCTAGAAGAAGTGAAAACAGCAATATCACCGCTGAAATCCAACAAAGCCGCTGGAGCAGATGGTCTAGCTGCCGAGCTGTTCAATGCCGCTGGCGACGAGCTAGATAGGAGCATGCACCAAATCATCTGTAAGATATGGTCGGAGGAATGCATGTCCGATGAATGGAACCTCAGCATTGTTTGCCCGATCCTGAAAAAGGGAGATCCTCTAAACTGCGCCAACTACAGAGGAATCAGTCTACTGAACATCGCCTACAAGATCCTCTCTGTCGTAATATGTGAACGTCTGAAGCCTTTCGTCAACAATCTGATTGGTCCTTATCAATGTGGCTTCAGGCCAGGAAAGTCAATCATCGCCCACATTTTCACGTTGCAGCAGATCCTGGAAAAAACCTATGAACTCCAAATCGATACCCACCACCACTTCATTGATTTTAAGGCCGCGTATGACAGCATCTACAGAGACGAACTGTATAAAGCTATGTCTAGTTTTGGCATCCCTGCCAAGCTCGTTCACTTGTGCAAAGTGACGATGGAGAACTCACGCTGCTCTATCAAGGTTGGCAACGAGCGTACGGAATCTTTCAACGTCAAAAAAGGATTCAGACAAGGCGATGCACTGTCGTGCGATTTCTTTAACATCGTTCTTGAGAAGATAGTCCAAAACTCCACCGTCAACACCAGAGGCACTATCTTCCAAACATCTGTTCAACTTCTCGCGTACGCCGACGACATGGGAAGAACACAGAGTGATGTCAATGGCGCCTTTGTGAGAATTGAGACAGAAGCGGCAAAAATGGGTTTAGCGGTAAATGAGGCCAAAACGAAGTATATGCTGTCTTCGAGAAAGGACACCCAACACCGACGCGACGGCTCGGACAGGACGCACACAAGTTCAAGGTAGTAGAGTTTGTCTACCTATGCTCCGCTATTAGCACGGGCAATAACACCAGCGCTAATCGCTGTTTCTTTGGGCTAAGAAAGCAATTGAGTGGAAAAGTCCTCTCTTGCGCAGAAGCATGGATCGGAAGAATGTGCCTTAGGCTGTTTCGCGAGGAAATTTCTTCGGGTCATCTTTGGCCCCGTGTGCATTGATGGGGAATGGAGAAGGAGATACAACAGCGAACTGTACGACATGGACCTAGCCAGAAGGGTCAACGTAGAGAGACTCAGATGGCTCGGTCATTTAAAGCGCATGGACACCAATGCTCCGGCCCGGAAAGCCTTCGACACTATTCCCGAGGGACGTAGAAGTAGAAGAAGACCGCGACTCAGGTGGCGCATACAAGTGAAAGAGGACTTCAATCGACTTGGAGTATTAAGAAATATTTAACGTCAGCACCTAGCAATTAAGCCTTATCTGACGGTGGACCTATCCACACTGTCGGCATGACAAATTCCAACCGAAGTCAGCTAAGTCACTATGTTTTATTTAAGAGGACACTAAACCTCTTCCTGATGATCCACCAGCATACAAAAGAACACCTCAACTTTTTAATAGAAAGAAGCGGGTACCCCGTATCTAGATTCACACCAGTACCAATCGAATTAGTGGCAGTTCTTATTCATCTTGGTTTGATTCTAGACTAACTACTCATGCAACACGACGGAACTGCACTCATCCCCCAGAAACCGAAAGAAGAGCCGTTATCCGGTCACGGAAACTGCACTCAACTTTCGATAACCGATAGAAGAGCCGTAAACCGTGATATGCGAATAGCAGCTGAGGCCAAACTCAGACAACCACAACCCCCGCGATGGTCCATCCCACTAGTGAGGTACCCATTGCCCCTGGTTGAGGGGTGGTGTCACATTTTGTATAACTTTGTTTTTTGTGATATTTTTGTTTTGCAACTTCTCCAGCCTGGTGGATGAGGGACACCGCTCACCCTCTGTCAGGTATATCCACATTGATCGAAGGGATGAACCAGCCATCGCACAAACAAACGATAAGTTTGACATGACCTTGATGCCAATCCCCATGGCTTGTTACAGGTGGTGGACCCGGACTTTGAGGCAGCCAGCCGAGAGCCTCAGTTTCACCATCTGTCAAGTGGTCACAGGTAATCGTGCCATCGATGTTACTTCTGTCAAGGACCGCAACTACGATTTTGTTTTGCTCCTTGAGTACGTCACTAAATGGTTTAGTGAGAGATACCCTTGGAATGTTGGGTACGGGAGTGGACTCCTCCAGAGACCTTTGTCGCTTTGACGTGGAGTCACAGCTGGTCCTTGTTTTGGCCAAAATGGATGGGATTACTTCCATCCCCCAATGTTGCACCAGGGGATTTCAGAATTCTCATCGCATAACGACGTTGATTATACGAGCTCCTAGGTTGGATGGCGGTCTTCGTAGTGGAGGCAGGGTCGTTCATTATTCACGACGCTACTTACACTACGGAGACTACCACTAGCAGCAGCCTGGAGAGGTTTACTCTCCTAAGTAGTAGGATAATTTTTCACGAACTTTCCACTACCACCGACCTTAGGAGGCGCTGTCGCCAAGGATACATCCTGTACCGCACTAGAAGAGGGGCAGTGGCTAGACACAATCCCTTCTTAGGAGTAGCGACAGTTCCCACGAGTAAGCGAAGTAAAGGGGCGGTCCATCTGCGCAGAGATTCGCATACACAGAAGACAAAGCTAGTTACTCCGGAAGTCGCCTGGTATCCGGAGGTTGCCTGGTATCCGGAATGACTGAGCTATTTTTTTAAAAATTGGGCCCTCAGCCTGGCTGAACATCGGCACGGGGGTCGTATAACACCCCAATTGGGAAATTGAGGGGGAGTATATGTTTTGGAATTGTTTGGAGGAAACTAAGTCTTGACAGACAGTTTTACAAGGTATTAGGAGACATCAGCCAGCATAATAGCGCCGAGGAGGGGATAGGGACTGGGAAGGGATGGGACGAACGACCTTTGGTTTCAGGACTCTTCTGGAGAAATAATTCCCGAGAATCATTGACTTTAATCAGCTTCTACAACTCGACAAGTTCGACGCTCAGGTAGAAGGTGCACATGGAAACACTCCAGCACTTTTTGGTGTGAGTGCCACCGGCCCTTCTAAATGCCAGAACGTGTTGGCTCTGGGTGCTCTCCCTTTAGTACAGTAAAATTAGAAATGTAAATGGAAAAAAATAGAGGCAAGCTGAAATTTTGCAGGTCGTTTCTGGTATATGTAGTGAACTTAAATCCAAAATGGCGACCACCTACCCCTTGCAGCAGCGTAGTTAGGGGTGGATTTGTACTGTCACGCCCACTTTTGCTCTATTTGCGTTTTTTGGAAACGGCTTGAACGATTTGGATGAACTTTTCTGTATTCATTCTTATAAGCAAGGAAAAAATTAAAAAATGTATTTTCTAAAATCTGCCCACTGACACGCCCACTTTTCTTAAATCTTTGTTTCTCAGAAACGGCTCCAACGACTTGAATGAAATTTTCAGGGTTTGTTCCTTTAAGTCAAAAATTTTTTTTAAAAATGCTTTCTGTAAAATCCGCCTACTGCCACGCCCACTTTTTTTAAAATCTTAGTTACTACTCAGCAATGGCTCTAACGATTTGAATGAAATGTTAAGAGTCTGTTCCTTTAAGCGAGAAAAATATGAAAAAAGTGCTTTTGGATAAATCCGCCCACTGCCACCCCTAATTTTGTACAACTTTTCTAAAAGACATCTCTTTTTATTTGAGTAAAATTTTCAGATTTTGTTTTTACGAGTGAGAAAAGATTTAAGACTTTTTATATAATACATCAGTGTACAAAAGGAAGCGGGAAACCCGAGCGTGTTGATTAAGCACATCACTCGTTTCCAAACCACCCTGGAGGTAGAGTTCCCGGCGCGTTTTTTTTTTAAGTGGTCTCCCCTATAGGCCTAATCCACATATCTTATTCATATTTTTATTGTTTTTTTTTTGTTTCTGAGAAGGACCTGGTAGTTCATTCTCAGTCACAGGCACAGCATCACTTTTTATTTTATTATTAATTTCATCGCCATAATATTCGTCGTCTTCGTTTGGAATAAAAATCTGACGACTGTTGTCAAAGGCTTTCAAAAAGAAATGAATTGGGTGTCTGAGTCTCCAATGTCAGCGATGTTTCTAATCGAACACTCCGTCGCCGCACGTATACTGAAATTAATTTGCGGTTACAGTAGTTCTTTTGACAAGCCAAGTGCACCGTAACGTTGAATACGCTCCGTAGAAAATTTGTATTTCCTACATCGCCTCTGCTGATACTTGCTGCTAAAAGCGAAGCCACCCCTCTTTCTTTCACAACTGTGATACTTCCTTTGTTTAAATTTTGTTCGCATAAAAAACATACATTTTCCATTTTGAAGCGCACGTAATTCGTCCAATTCTAATCAAGAAACAATTTATTTATTGAGGACGGGGTTTCTTATTATAAGCAAACCAATTTTTTTTTAGTAAGTACTCCTATTTAATAAACCTTCTGATATAAAAGGCAAATACCAAATGACGCCAAATTTTTAAAATTTTGAGAGAACGAAATTGAAAAAAATTCGTGTGCCATGAAAGAAGTCAAATACAATATACTTTTATAACATGTATAACATATAAATGGGCGTGGCACTAGGCACATTTTACTAAAAAGGAATTCTTAAATTTGTTTCTTGCTAACAAAATAAAACTGCGAAAATTTCGCCTTAATAGTAAGAGCCGTTTCTGAGAAGCAAATATATAGCGAAAATGGGCGTGACAGAAGGCGGATTTTACTAATAGAATTTTTTTTACATTTTTCTCGCTTAAAAGAACAAACCCTGAGAATTTCATTAAAATCGTTGTAGCCGTTTGTGAGAAACAAAGATTTAAGAAAAGTGGGCGTGGCAGTGGGCGAATATAACTAAAAGCACTTTTTTTCATATTTTTCTCGCTTAAAGGAACAGACTCTTAACATTTCATTCAAATCGTTAGAGCCATTGCTGAATAGTAACTAAGATTTAAAAAAAAGTGGGCGTGGCAGTAGGCGGATTTTAAAAAAAGCATTTTTAAAACATTTTCTTTGGCTTAAAGGAACAAACCCTGAAAATTGCATTCAAGTCGTGTGAGCCGTTTCTGAGAAACAAAGATTTAAAAAAAGTGGGCGTGTCAGTGGGCGGATTTTAGAAAATACATTTTTTTATTTTTTCCTTGCTTATAAGAATGAATATAGAAAAGTTCATCCAAATCGTTCAAGCCGTTTCCAAGAAACGCAAATAGAGCAAAAGTGGGCGTGACAGTGCAAACCCACCCTTAACTACGCTGCTGCAAGGGGTGGTCGCCATTTTGGATTTAAGTTCACTACATATACCGGAAACGACCTACAAAATTTCAGCTTGCCTCTATTTTTTTTCCATTTGATCACTAGAAAAATTGCTCTATTTACTGGACTACTTCCTACGCGAGTTTAGCGAACTCGCAAATGTCAAGATTAGGAACTTGATTCACGGCGTGATAGAAGCGCTAATTGTGTTCTGGGGAAGAGGCTGCCCAGAACAGCCATTCTAACCTACCTACGAGGTGTGACAATTAAGTAATGAGACTGATTCCATAAGAACCCCTTCAAAGTAGTCCCCTTGGGCAGCTATACAACGATTCCAGTGCGTTTTCCATGCTTCGTAACATTTCTGGAACGCTTTGACTGGGATATCCACGATTACCCTCGTCGCGGCCGCCTTGATGTCCTCAATCGACTCAATGGGTTCCTTCGACCACCGATTTTGTTCTAAGGAACATAAAAAAGTCACAGGGTGACATATCAGGCGAATAAGGCGGTTGTTGCATCACGGCGATCCCTTTAGAGGCCAAATACTGCTTCTCGGAAAGGTTCCTTGGAACCATCTTCGCGCACAACTTTCTCATCCCAAAGTCATCGGTTAAAATTTGTCTGACTGTTTCACGGTTCATACCCAGTTCCGACGACAACATTCGAACTGTTAAGCCTAGTACGCAGATCGAGCTAAACTAAATTTTAGCTCTACAATTTTTATCTCTACACACGTTTGCTTAATGGGAAGATAAATTTTTAAGTGGGAGAGATAATTCTATATGTCACTGTCAACCCAGTGATTGATACAGCTGATTTTGCCATTTCAACTCGCGCTATATTTTTTTAAATCTAAATATTATATCTTGCTTTTAAAAATGGAATCAAAAGTTATTGAGGACGTTGTAGTTCTTTGTGCTACGATTGTTTTAAACTCAATCGCTCTACAAAAAATCACCAAAACAACACCATCCTGTCGAGTTAACCCCTACTAGGCAAAACAAAGGGCGTTTCGCAAAAGATGTAAGAGTATAAATTACACAGTTCTTTTTTTTCTTCGAAATTGAATTGCTTTTTAGTTTTTCTTTCTTTGCCGTTTTTTTGTGGCACCTCTTCTGGATTTAATTCATCTAAATATTCGACTAGAAACTCCATATTTCTTTTATTTGTTTTTTTTTTTTTATACCGCGGAAACAAAACACAAACGTGAAACGTCAAAATTTATCTTGGAAAAAATGAGCCGAGCATTATTTCGCTCGCTAAATTATGTGGAGACTTTTTGATAAAAGTACTAGATGATAGTTTGAATTTAGCGCGTGAACTGCGTACTGCCAAGATAAAAATCCTTGCTAAAATTTATCTTTGGAGGAAATTTGTATGAAAGATAAATTTTAGCGTGATCTGCGAACTAGGCTTTAAACGCAAAATTTTATCGCGACGCGTTGCTCTTGATTTCGTTTTTCGATTTTCGTGACGAGCACCACGAACACACGTTTACTCAACACGACAGCAGCAGGCGAACTAAACAAGCTAGAGCTATGGCAAATATATCAATGGAGAGGGGAAGGATGCCGGGAGAAGGGAAAAGGAACTTCAAAGTCGCAGGGTTACTACAATCGCGGCACTAAAATCAGTCTCATTACTTTATTGTCATACCTTGTAGGGTAGGGTAGCGAGCAACGGATGGCAGTTTAGGTCTTTTATTTATCGATTGAGTCAGAACGAAGTCTGCCGGGTCAGCTAGTAATAAATCAATCAATCAACATAAAACAAAAAAAACTTACTTGTGAACTTGGGCTCTCATAAGAACTGTAGGGCTGTTCATTCCGATATGCCATATTCATGTACGTCTTCCTTGGTTGCGTTGAAAACCTTATTTCTTCCTGTTGTCCAGGATTATGCAATATGCTACTGGTTCCGGCCTGTATTTTGGCTTGTGCATTGGCAACATATGATGGTAGTTTGGGATATATGTCAGTGGCTCGACGTAATTCACTATACGATGAACTGACAGGACTAGGTGGTGGTAGAATGTCTTCTTCGTCATTCACATTGCATTCGTTATTAAAATCTAAATGATCCGTTAAACTAAGTACCGTTTCTATTTCTAGCGGTGGAGGAGGTGGTGGCGGCAAATCATCAACTAGAATTGTTCGAAATAATAAAATTTATTAGAAAAGAAACAACGCAACTCAAAAACTCAGGAAAGTAATGGGTCTTCCAGCAGATACCAGCCTCGGATAATCAACCCCAAACCATCGGCTTCGGTATAGAATAGGCCGAAGTTTTGGCCGAAGCCGAAGAATCTTAATATCGAGCATCGTAGTAGGCGGCGAAAAAAATCAATTTTTGAATTCTTTGAATTGCCAAATTGCCGAAAAGCAGGCAGTTGAAAATTGTCAGTGGAATCGATTGGACGTGTGGTATTTGGTCTCGTGTTTTAATAAAGAATATTTTTGATCTCTAGATAAATCGATGTGTTTTCATTTGAATTTTTGACTAAAACGACATCGTAGTGCGGAAGGTTTTCTGTTAACCTAATATTCGGTTTCGGCAGAAAATCGATACTAGAGCCAGCAAAACCGCGGCGTCCATTTGGCCGATGTGTTGGTTACATACATGTTTCCACAGTAAAAATAAAAAAATCTGAAAAGTTATGAGAGAGATGCCAGCCTCGGATAATGACCCCTCCTCTTATGGTAACCAGACCCGGAACGACAACGGACTATGCATTGAGAGTTTGTACCTGTAATGTAAGAACACTCTGGCTCTCCAGGTGCAACTCAGAAACTTGAATCTGTCCTCTTCCCAGTATAAGGCAGACAAGAAATACGATGAATAGGATCAGGGACAATAATGACAGCTGTCATCAAAGAATAAATATATTTGGATGCGGGAAATCGGCTTAGATCGAAAGTCATGGATTTCAAGATCGCCTGGCTGTAATCCGCATCAAGGCCACACTACAACACATCAGTATAATATGTGCACCCACGCCTACCGATGATGCTGAGAAGTCTAACAAGGAGGATTTCAACGACCTCCGGGATAGAGCCTACGAAGCCTGTCCAGAGTACGACGTCAAAATCGTAATCGGAGATTTCGATGCAAAAATCGGAAAGCAAGACATCTTTGGCGGATTAGCTGGAAAGCACGGCCTCCACGAAGTTACAACAGACAACGGCTTCCGACTAATCGACTTTGCTGCAGCTCGTAAGTAGCACTAGGTTTCCAAGACGGAAGATCTACACAGCAACATGGTGATCTCTGGATGTGTCGAACCACCAACCAAATCGACCATGTGCTAATCGGCGCAAGGCACGCATCCAACATCCTGAACGTGCGCACTTTCCGAGGAGCAAATGTCGACTCTGACCACTTTCTGGTAGTGTGGCTAAGTTTAGAGCTCGAATATCAAACACGTGCGGTCCAAAGGAAGAAGTTCAACATCGGTTGCCTTAGTACATTGGAGAATTCCAGAGACTACAGTGAGCGCCTGAGCGAGCGACTCTCCGCCGCACAGTGTGAAATTTCGCTCATCTAGCGGAATAAAATTAATAGCGCTTACAAATTAAATTTTTTTTAGTGATTCTTTCGCAAGATTCAACAAATATTTTCAGAGAATGATATTTAACAAGAACTATTTATTAAAACAGCCAAATTTTTAATTTGCAGAGATCGGAATGTACATGTTTTTTGCCTAGATTAGACCCATACCAAAGAGTGAATTAAGGTTGTAATTTTTCTTCTTCTTTTAAATTTTATGTATCAGATTCATAACAAATATGTACAAAAATAAGTTAAACTTCAATTTTTTTACATATCGACACACGTTTTTGACTGAAAGACCTCTAAACTCACGTGTTTTTTGCATTTGGCAGACCTTTACTAAAAATTAAATTTTTCTCCCCAAACAGTTTTTTGTTTAGTTTTCATAATGAATATGTATTAAAATATAACTGAATTACAAAGATTTGTATAGTTACCAAATTTTGGAACAAACGGCCCTGTGCAAGTGCATATTTAGTGCACATACAAAGGTCCTTTTTGTACAGATAAAAAATTCTGACCAAAAATCCTGCTGTTTCTTTTTTGTTTAGATTTGTAAAAAATAATAACATATAAAAACACAATAATAGACAACACTTAATAACATTTTTAACAAAAATTTACTCCGAATTCCTCAAGCAGCTTACATTTCGAATTGAAATTCTAATACTAGGGACTTTGAGGCTGATTTTTTGATTATTCCCGTGTATCTCCATTTTGGCTTAACCGATTTCGTTAAAATTTTGCACAATTATACTTAACATTATCCTCAGTGATATCTCATTCCAAGATATTATTCAAAATATATTCCTCAGTAACAAAAAAATTCGAAAAGAGATCCATGTTTGTAGTACCTTTTGGGTTTATAACACTTTTTTCTAGATTTCTCAAAAACGGCTCAACCAATTTTTTGAAAATTTCGTCAGCACGTTAATATGCACTGCCTTAATAATGTTGCATACCAAAAAAATTGATAAGCGTTTTAATTTCCCTGATTATTTTACAAGGAGTGGATTCTATAGCTCTGCTCCCATTTTTGTTTTATAGTGCCGACTAGTCTACGAACAAACATCTCCAATTCTCGGCAGGGACCTTCAATTCAATTTGCTGCAGCAATGCACTCGTAAACTTTTCTAAATTTCTCGGTTTTTGGAGCTTGGTGCCAAAATTCAAAAACTGTCATCCTATACATTTTTCTGCAATTGGAAAATATTTGTATGGGGGCTGCAAAAGGTTGCAAGAAATTACCTTTGATTTTTGTTGAGAAAAGCTTGCAGAATAAATATGTGTAAAATTTATTGCGGGGACACGAAGGTATATGTAAAAAAATTACCTCCAAAGTTGAAAAAATGATTTTTTTGACTGTCTTAAAAAAATTAATTTTAAAAATATAAAAATAAAATCTAAATTCGTAAAACTCACTCCAAACTGTTCTGCAAGCTTCAAAATGTAAAAAGAAAAAGTCACTTTGTTAATCGGACCACGCAATTAGAAACTGCGAAACTGAGCCTATCGGCTTTGTGATGACTTTAATTTTTTGTTTAACATAATGTCTCACTTTGACAACTTATCATACAAAACCAAACCGCTATAAATATCTCTCACCATCAAAAATAATTTCATTGTTATATTGAGAACTGGTAAAAATTGGTATTACACTTGATAACTCAACTTTATTTTTTCATTAAGTTCCGCGAGATAGTGAAAATTTTACACTGTGCGCCGTCCTCCTAAATACCACAGACGTCAACACATTGTGGAACCAATATCGCGAAATAATGATGATGATTGCGCGATATTCAAAAGAGAGATGGAAAATGAACGTGTGCAGATGCTGCAACGGAAAACAAGAGCAGCAAGGGAAGAGTACCGCACGAAAAGGAGAAATGAGAAAAAGACCCTGCGAAGGAAGAAAAGAGCATCCGCAGTTTCTCAGCTCAAAGATCTAGAAGAGTCTCGAGCCAAGAAAAACACCCGGCGTTTCTTTAAAAGATCGAAGCAATTAGATTCTAGTTTCAGAACCGGGACACAGGCTCTTCGAAACAGTGAAGGAAACCTAGTCACCGAAGCACAGGGAATAGTAGATGTTATCAAGCAGCACTTCCAACAGCTGCTGAATGCGAAAAATGTCGATTGAGCTAATGACGAAAGAGAAGCAAGACCAGTCAATGAAGACCCTGTCCTAGCCCCCAGCACAGAAGAGGTAGAAAGAGCTATCCAAAAGCTAAGAAAATAACAAGTGCGCCGGGTCGGATGGCACCAGGTCATCACCAAAGTGTGGGAGGAAGAATGCATGCCCACAGACTGGTCGATAAGCTCCATATGCCCCATCTACAAAAAAGGCAATCCGATGTCATGCAAAAACTGCCGTGGCAATGTTGCATACAAAATCCTATCCAAGGTACTGTGTGAGCGTCTTAAACCTTTCTGCAACACAATAATCGGTACGTACCAGTGTGGCTTTAGGCCAGGCAGAACAAGATAGACCAATGAATTTCAAGTCGAAACCCAGCATCTTTTCATCGACTTCAGAGCTGCTTATGATAGCATCCACCGCCAAGAGCTCATGATAGCGATGTCTGAATTCGGGATCCCGAACAAACTGATCCTGCTGTGCCGCATGACGCTAAACAATACGCAGTGCAGTCTGCGAATGGGTAACAGCTCATTCGAGTTATTTCAAACATGCGCAGGGTTTAGACAAGGAGATTCGCTGTCATGTGACTTCTTCAACAAAGTCCTGGAGCAGATGGTGCGCAAGGCAGGTGTGAGCACGGAAAACACAAATCCACCCAGCTCCTAGGCTATGCGGACGACATACGACATCATCGGTCGATCCAAGAGAGCTGTGCTTGAGGCCTTCCCAGCGAACAGGCGAAGCTCGTTGGTGTTGAAGTGTGTTAAAGACGTAATTGGCAGCAAAATGTACGGTGTCCAGACTCAAAATCGTTATGTGAAGCGACATCAAAATCAGATTCGTCCAGCCAGACACCAATTGGATGAATTTTCCGTTATGACATCGGAGACGAATGATCAAGAATTTAATTTGGAAGAAGGTATATCAAATAATACTAACAATGACTTTAATTTTAATGCACAGGTTGGTGGAAGTGGTGGCAACTCTACAAACAACGATAGTGGAGATGAGACATTCAATACAACCCCGTCCAATCAATCGGAGGATGTCACCCGTACCCATACAACTCCTGGCAATCAACCAAGTACGTCAGATCATGCAATCCAAACACCAGATGCAGTGGACTTAAGAAAATCAAGTCGTTTGAAGAGGAAGCCTGATCGTTTTCAACCCTGAGCTGGAAGTCAAGTAATTAAGGTCCGGGGAGATGTTATAACCTCTCCACAATTATTAATATTAATGTACTCAAAGTATTGTAATGAATTACCCTGTTAAAAGTAACACTCTCTCATGACACAAGCTGTAATACTCTCTCATGACACAAGCTGTCATAAATTCTTATGTCAAATAACCTAATGTCAAATGAATTATAGTTTTAAGAATAAAGTGTGATTTGAACTTTGAAACTCAGCGCGTTTTCATCAAAGTGAATAAAGACATTTGTCCACCGCCTAGGAAAAAACGTCACTGTTGGCAGCAGCAATTTCGAGGTAGTTAAGGAGTTCACCTACCTTGGAACAAACATCAATCCCACAAACGACACCTTAGAGGAGATCCGAAGAAGAATAACCCTAGCGAACCGCTGCTGCTTCGGTTTGGCCAAACAACTGGCTTCAAAACTCCTCACTCGAAAGACAAAGTATCTGCTATACAAAACTTTGACCTACTCTACGGCGCCGAGTGCTAAACGATAAGTAAAAAAGGGGCACCTTCGAAAGAAAAATTTCTTCGACGGATTTTCGGTGCCGTATGCGACGATGGCGAATGGAGAAGAAGCTTCAACCGAACACTGTACGAGCTGTACCAAGTTGTGGATGTCCAGTAGGCCAAGAAAAGGCGACTACATTGGCTCGGCCACATCGAGCGAATGGAAGACAACGGTCCACCCAAGAAAGTCTTCTCATCCCAGCCCCCAGGTTCGAGACGACCGCGACTAGGAAGACCGAACCTACGGTACAAGGACCAAGTGACTGCGGATGCCAGAGCGGTTGGTTTCGGCGACTGGAGAGTGCATGCGAGGGACCGTTCACGATGGAAGGCTGCAGTATCTCAGGATGGATTGTGAGCCGGATAAGTAAGTAAGGACGAACAATTGGTCGAAAAAAAGAAAAGGCAACTTACCATCATTTTCATAGTTGATGTTGCTGTAAATGAAAGTTCTTCCAGTTGAAGTTGGAAACTTGTTTTTAGCTGTGACTGCAGCTGAAGGAATGTTTTCGTTGTCCTGATGTTGATGATTCATCATGTTGCTGTAGACGTTCACATGGTTCCGTCGAATTGGGGCAGAACTCGATGCCTTTGCTTTAATATCAGAATACATGTACGAAGAGGGGATATCACCGCTGGATCCACCATCCACCGAGAATGAAGCTGATGACAACTTGGGTACAATTTTGTTCTGCAGAAGACCCTTTTTCTGCAATTGTTTCTTATGATGTTCGAGGGCTTCGAGTTGTTGATCGAGAATCGCTGGATTGTCGAGTGTCACTTTATTGTTGGTGTAGATTGGGTAACTTGGCTGTTTACGTTGCAACAATGGAATAGCTGGCCCAGATGTGGAATCAAGTGTTGCACCATCAACGACTGGACGCTGCTTCGGCACTGAGTTTTTGTTGAGCTGCATTCTTTTGACAGAATCGCTCTGCAAACGTTTAGAATACAAAGGTTCACATGTTTGTTTAACAACCATACTCTGTGGTACCTAAGCCAATAACGGAACAAAGGATTTATACAAAAAACAAAAACAAAAAAAGCACAAACGATCATTGGAAGCAACATAAAAGGAACAAATAAAAACCTCAGGTAACTGGAAATTAATTTTTTTGTTTGGCTTTGGTGGGACTGCGGGTCCAACTTTTTTAGAGCTTACTTCATTTTCCGGTAAGCAAACATTCCCAGTGGCTATTCCTTTTGGATTTTGACCGACGACCGACGGCGCGGTGTCATTAAAACTATGTGGCGAAGCTGAAGAAACCTCCCTTCCTGACGATAAAGGGTTGGAATTTATGAGTCGGAGCTTAGACAACTGTTCTTGCAGCGGGTCCATACTCATATATACCAGAAAATCACTGTTGTAATGTTGGAAATTGAGTACATATTACAACAAAAACAAAAAACACAAAATTTTTATTGTCTTTGACACTCGAAAGTCGAAGTACACATCGACTATCTCTATGTGAATTTCGTTTTCGGATTTGTGTACAATGGTTTTCTGTTCTTATTTTTGAAGATTTTTATATTTATTGTATTAGGTATATAGTCACAGAGGAGGTA
This sequence comes from Sphaerophoria taeniata, assembly GCA_943590905.1. NCBI lineage: Eukaryota > Metazoa > Arthropoda > Insecta > Diptera > Syrphidae > Sphaerophoria > Sphaerophoria taeniata. The sequence continues at coordinate 4,799,914 of OX016543.1, forward strand.
AATAGGTTCTCTATGTATATAGTGTTGAACTTTTCCTTGCAAATTTATATACAAAGGAACTTTTTATTCTTGGGTAGCAGAGGTGCGTTTTTGCGCTGACGATAGTTGACTATAGTTTTTGTGTCACAGTTTGACACACCAACCACTTTCAACTCACCTCCTGAGATGGATTGGAAATAGTTAGAGATAGTTACGATTTGACACATCAACACAGACCGCAAAAACGACAATTGTGATTACGAATCGTAACTATTGGCGTGCAAAAACGAGAAATAGTCAACCATTGTTGATTATAGTCAGCGCAAAAACGCACCTCAGGCCAGAGATAAAAGGAGATCGACAACCGAAAACTGACAACCTCCAGATCTTTGTATATAAAGGCATTTTTCTTTTTTAGCTCTGAGCAGGGTACGGAGCTGTAAAAAAAACCGTATTTCTTTTTTAGCTCAGACATATCTGAGCACTTAACTTTTGTTTATTTTTTCGATCAGACCGTGGTCAGAGCGCGATGTACACGCTCGGTTAAGATTGATGGAGTAGATGGAGTAAAATGTTAAGCGCGGCCAACTTCATTTATTTTCTTCATGTCATGAGTGGGATGACGCGAAAAAAAAATAAAACAGTTGTCAAGTCACTTTATACAGTGTAACGTTGCCCTAAGCTAGTTGCACTAGTTAAAATACATCCTTAACTTTCATATTAAAAAGCATTACTAGATGTCGCCTTAAGCGCAAAGAAGATATTCATCTGTCACTTTTAAAATAACGACGATTTCATTCTGATTCTGTATTCTGTAAAACGTAGATCATAAAATTTTGTCTCGAAGTTTGAAGAATAAAACTTAAAATTATTATAACGTATAAAGTGTAATTTTTCATTTATAAAAGAGCGTTAATAACTTTCAGAAGTGGGATAACAAAATCCAACCACTATGGACAAAAATACAGTTAAAGACCTGAAAGAACAATGTAAGCACTTTGGACTTCCTACAACGGGGAAGAAAATTGATTTAGAGAGACGCTTAAGAAATCATTGTGGAACGCCGCCGCAAGGAAATTCGGGTTACAATGAATTGAGTAGCCGAATCGATTCCATCCAAACAATGATTTCTTAAGTGTCTCTCAAAAATTCATTGCGAGTTGCAAATGGATGAATTGAAATGTGAAGCTGTTTTGTATCTTGTTGAAGACGAACTATTGACCTATGACATTCTTTTGGGTACCGATATTTTATGCCAGAAGGATAACCGAGTCATCATAGAAGAAGGCAAGTGCAGAGTAGAACAAAGATCAGCACAATCAAATGAAAATCTAAGTTCAGATGAGTTAGAACAATTAGATAGTATTCTCACTACGTATGACCATTGCTTCGCAGAATCAATTGAAGATTTAGGAAGATGTAATTTTGCTCAAATGAAGATTGAATTAACAACCGATGTTCCATTTCAACAAAGACCCTATAAGATTCCTTTTGCCAGACGTGACCTTTTTAAAGCTATCGTAGATAACTTACTTGAGTTCAATATTATACGTAAAAGCAATTCTCCGTATTCTTCACCTGTTATTTTGGTTGGCAAGAAAAATGGTGAGTTCCGACTTTGCGTCGATTTTAGAAAACTAAATTCTATAACTGTAAAGCATCCAACTCGAATGCCTGTCGTTGATAAGATGTTAGCGCAACTGGCTGGGGCCTGATTATGGGATTCGCGGCGAATCGTTTTGCTAGCGAGTTTGACATTTTTCAATTATTGCGTTCGCTTTCGTCTTCTTCGTTTTGAATTTGACCAATTAACGAATTCGAAGGCGTATTTGAAATGTCATAAATGTTTGCTGGCGAGTTGAAATACGACAGCTTTTTATTGGCGGATTCACAGACGAAAGAGTGTTTATTCAGAGTTACCACCACTCTGCATTTTCTGATAGTGATTTTTGATAAGCTGGCTCAGGGATTCATATTATTAAATTTGACTCATCTTTTTAAGTATTCTACAGTTAGTGCATGAAAAAGGAGTTTATTTTCATGTCTGCATGTTTATTAACATTCTTCTTCTCATGCAAATTAAAACATGTAAGCAATACTTTTGCAAAACAGACTGAATTAATGATAACCAACAGATGTAGCTTCAAAAAAAGCCGCTATCAACTGCCAAAGTTCAGAATCTTCTATTAGAAGAACCTTTGTTTGAAAAATAAAATTTATTTTCAAAATGACTAATTTTTTCAGCAGCGGGTACTCATTTATATTTTAACATGCGGCAACACTGTGATGCTTAATTTTCTCAGGCTGGGGTATACTCGCCGGAGTCCAGGGTTTCTCTGAGGAAAGCACGAAAACTCAGAATAATACAAAAAACCAAACTCTCTCCAATTAGCTTTTAACTCTTTTATTGCAATGATTCCACTTAGAATATAATGTACATATGAATTCTTATATATACTCTTAAAATTACGCTTACGAATAGGCTAGTGCCACGGCCTCGAAGGGAGGGGGACTCTCAGAAGGAGAAACTAAAATAACCTATCGCCACAGCCTCGAAGTGAGGGGGATTCTCTGAAGGAGGTAATTGCCACGGCCTCGAAGTGAGGGGGATTCTCGGAAGGAGGGAAAACTTATCTATTGCCACGGCCTCGAAGTGAGGGGGATGCTCGGAAGGAGGGAAAATCTATTCTATAGCCACGGCCTCGAAGTGAGGGGGATTCTCGGAAGGAGGTAATTGCCACGGCCTCGAAGTGAGGGGGATGCTCGGAAGGAGGGAAAATCTATTCTATAGCCACGGCCTCGAAGTGAGGGGGATTCTCGGAAGGAGGGAAAACTAATTTTAATACAACCTAGACCAATATTTAGTATCCAAAAATAAGACAATACTAATTGCCCTATACACCATCAACTATTGCTAATCAACTATCGGCGGTGGGAGAACAAACCAAAATGTTTCTCGAATTTCATGATAATCTTAGCATCTACTTAACAACTATTACGTAAAAACTAAATGTGAATTATATAATCACAGAAATAAAAGTACACAAGAAAATACATAATAGGTAGTTTTATGATGTTATTTACGTTGATGAGATTTATAGTCCGGGCGGTAAAGCTGCTGATGATTTTATAGTCCGGGCGGTGCGGTTGTTTATTTTTGTAATAGTCCGGGTGCACGGAGTTGTATTTTTCTTATAGTAATTCGGGTTGATTGGCGTTTAAGGTGCGGAGTGTGACGCTTCGTTACACACCCCCCTTTCTTAACGAGACGAGAACCTTCTCGTCTGTAAGTCTTCTGGGGAAAAAGAAGAAGAAATCAAAACGGTTAATTCAATTTTTTTTTTGTATATACCTTTTATAACAGTAAATAGTTTTTTTTTTTTTTTTTTTTTTTTTTTTTTTTTTTTTTTTTTTTTTTTTTTTTTTTTTTTTTTTTTTTTTTTTTTTTTTTTTTTTTTTTTTTTTTTTTTTTTTTTTTTTTTTTTTTTTTTTTTTTTTTTTTTAGATTGTAAATTCACATATATTCTTCATAAACATAATAATAAACTTAGAGGTAATTCTTTATAAATGTAATAATAAACATAGAGGTAATTCTTTATTCTTTATAAATGTAGTAATAAACTTTGAGGTAATTCAGTTTCCATGATGCGTCAGAGTGTGGATTATTTCTCCACGTTTATGCTGCTACGGTACGGTCCGAAACGTAGGGCCGCTTTGGAACCGTTACGGTTCAACATTAATGTGATCGGTCCCCAGGGCCGGTTGATCACAAACCTTCGCTGGTATACGTCACTAGCCCGCAACCGGATCCCTTCGAACGGGTTAAATTCTGCCTGAGGCTGCGGGACGGGAATGTTGCAGTTCATACTGGTTATCGGAGAAGAGGTGCCCGTCTCTGGTCGGCATATTGTCGGTGCTGTTATCGGGCTTTCTTGAGGTGAGGCCGACGGTGGCGGAATGGCGTAAAATTTATAGCCGGCCAAATTTGCTTTTGGATCGGGTATTACTACCATCTCCCCTCGGGCGTTGCTAGAGACTGTCGCTAAAATGGCCGTGGGTAGTCCGGCCGCTGTAGGAGGGTTCTTCTTGCACCAGGCTTCCTCGGCTGCTTCCCGTTGGCTTCGGACTTCGGCCATTTTTTCCAATATTGGCGCCTTCGGAATTATGGCTTGTGCTGCTGCTCGGTCCCTATTTTCCACGCCGCCCGTCGGTACCTTCACCTTGAAGGTGACTGGAGCCCTTGCTGAAGTGGGCGCCTTCACTCGTCCGGGGGCAGTTGGCTTGCGGATGCAAGGGTCATTTATGGTGGCCTGCGTGACGGGGGTTGACCAGGCTATTCGTCGCTTTGTGGTTCCCAGAGCACCCCTAGATGTTGACGGTTGAGGGTGCTGGAACGCTGGTGCTTGGGGACACTGGACGATCGGTTCCATGTGGCCAATACGAACATCTTCCGGACGTTGCCTCTCCGGGGCGGAAAGCCTATTGAACCGCGGGTGCTCTTCTGCTTCGGCTTGATGTGGCCGTGGGTCGTAGGGCTTAATTCGGCTTCTCAATTCTTTTCTGGGATTTTGGCGATCCATCTCAAACGATGTGTTCTTGTCGGCGGTCGGACTAATACTGACTCTATAATTTCTTTCGTGGTCGGTACGTCCAGTATCATTTATTGAATAAAATTTTTTTTCACGTCCGTTCGGCTCGGAGATTGAGTTGAGACTAGTCATTGTGCTTCTATTCTCAGCGGTCTGGTTTGTTTTACGTCCATTGGCGGGTCTTCCACCGATAAAGAGTTGCAAGTTTGCTTGTTGCATTAAATCCATTCCCAAGATGGCGTCTTCATTCAGGGTAGGCAGGTATGTTACCTCTCCGGTCAGCTCTGTATTTTCAACGCAGAATGTGATGGAGTAATGCTCTGTGGTTAGTACTGGATCTCCATTGGCCATATGTACTGTTTGTTGTTCGGAGCGCATCGGGTACCCTATTTCTAAGAACTGTAATCTTAGTTCGGGACCTATAAATGTTTTTGTCGACCCGGTGTCGATGAGGGCTTGGTAGACTCGGTTTCCTACTGTTATCGGCATGAAGTAGCGGGGGTCTTGGTTGGTTGGTGAGTACATCACGGCTGAATGGGTTCGGTGGCACTGGCAATCCTTGGTCAGCTTACCATCTTCACCACAGAATGAGCAGAAGAGGCGGTAGGGTCGGTGGCAGGTTTCTTTGCGGTGGCCCCTCTGCTTACAGTTCCAGCAGTGAGTGTCCCTATTGTAAGGGATGTTCACTGGTGGACCACGCGGAACTAGTTGTGCAGGAGGCGCGGATGAAACGGTTGGCCTACTGTTCCGTTCCTCGTTTCTGATCGATTCGAATTCTTCTGCCATAGTCTGCAACTCGTCTAGCGTCTCGAAATCTCGGCGTCTGATGTAGAGTCTATACTCTGGTCGCATGCTGTCAAAAATCCGGTCTATACTGTCGTCGACTCTGATGCGAGGATGCTGGCGGATGAGGTACTGGACGGCTAAAGGGTAATCTTTGGCTCGTTCGCGAGGGCCTTGGCGTCGGCGTAAGATCTCGTCCTCAAGTTTTTGGAGGTACCGGCTCGGCAAAAATTGGCGTATGAAAGCTTCACGAAAATCGTCCCACCTAGAGAAATTCTCGCTTTTAATACGTAGCCACTCCAACGCGGTGCCTCGGAAAAGTTCAGGAAGCGTCCTCAGCATGTCGTCTAGCGGAATGTTATAGCAGTGAGTCAGTTCGGTCACCCTTTCATGAAACTCCAAGGGGTTCCCTGAAGAATCGAATCGCAGGTTCCACTTGCGGACGGTATTCGTGACCTCAGCTTCATAACTCAAAGTGAGTCGATTCGGGGAGTGGGTTTGCGTCACGGGGTGGAACTGACTCGGTTCTCGATAAAATGCAGAATACTGCTGGGTCTGCGATACGGGGTTAAAGCGGCTTGGCTCCGTATGGAATGCGGCATACTGGTCGGGCGGCGGTACGGGGTTGAACTGGGCTGGCCCTGTGTAGGATGTGGCATACTGCTGTCTAGCATGCTCCGGTGGTTTGTTCGTGTTGATGTAATTATGGGTTGGCGATGGGACTTGGGCTGGTTGAACTGGTTTTTGTTGGGTACTCCCGAAAGGGTGTAGCGGCGGAACGGTGATCGTGGTCTGGGTGAATAGAGGAGTTTTTACTCTTTCTTTATCGGTTTCCTCGGATGCGATTGCTTTGTCCACCTCGCTAGCAACGTCACTGGCGTCATCGGATAAAGCGTCAAGCCTTTTTTCTGCGATGCCTTCCCAGTGTTCGCACAAGTTCTGGGTGGACGCGTGTGCTCGGACTAGCTTCAGGTGTTGACTTAGCCGTTGCCTGAGGACCTGCATATTCCCCGTAGTATCCAGGTTTCGGGTGGCTAACATCCCCACTAGCTCTGTTTTCTTCATTAAGTAGATGAAGCCCAGATTTCTGAAGGGATTTTCTTCGTGAGGCGGCGGTTGGTCTGGCGGTGGTTGGTCTGGCGGTGGTTGGTCTGGCGGTGGTTGGTCTGGCGGTGGTTGGTCTGGCGGTGGTCGGTCTGACTCAGACATCTTGTGGCGGGTTAAATCGGATGTTTGATGAGAAGAGTGCTGATTGGAGTTCGGAAACGGTGGAAACGGTGGAACCTTTCGAAGATTCTCGGTCGGACGGCGGCGGCGGTGAGAATTCGGTTGAATCTTCTTAAGGTCCCTGCTCGGACGCCAATTTGTGATGCTTAATTTTCTCAGGCTGGGGTATACTCGCCGGAGTCCAGGGTTTCTCTGAGGAAAGCACGAAAACTCAGAATAATACAAAAAACCAAACTCTCTCCAATTAGCTTTTAACTCTTTTATTGCAATGATTCCACTTAGAATATAATGTACATATGAATTCTTATATATACTCTTAAAATTACGCTTACGAATAGGCTAGTGCCACGGCCTCGAAGGGAGGGGGACTCTCAGAAGGAGAAACTAAAATAACCTATCGCCACAGCCTCGAAGTGAGGGGGATTCTCTGAAGGAGGTAATTGCCACGGCCTCGAAGTGAGGGGGATTCTCGGAAGGAGGGAAAACTTATCTATTGCCACGGCCTCGAAGTGAGGGGGATGCTCGGAAGGAGGGAAAATCTATTCTATAGCCACGGCCTCGAAGTGAGGGGGATTCTCGGAAGGAGGTAATTGCCACGGCCTCGAAGTGAGGGGGATGCTCGGAAGGAGGGAAAATCTATTCTATAGCCACGGCCTCGAAGTGAGGGGGATTCTCGGAAGGAGGGAAAACTAATTTTAATACAACCTAGACCAATATTTAGTATCCAAAAATAAGACAATACTAATTGCCCTATACACCATCAACTATTGCTAATCAACTATCGGCGGTGGGAGAACAAACCAAAATGTTTCTCGAATTTCATGATAATCTTAGCATCTACTTAACAACTATTACGTAAAAACTAAATGTGAATTATATAATCACAGAAATAAAAGTACACAAGAAAATACATAATAGGTAGTTTTATGATGTTATTTACGTTGATGAGATTTATAGTCCGGTCGGTAAAGCTGCTGATGATTTTATAGTCCGGGCGGTGCGGTTGTTTATTTTTGTAATAGTCCGGGTGCACGGAGTTGTATTTTTCTTATAGTAATTCGGGTTGATTGGCGTTTAAGGTGCGGAGTGTGACGCTTCGTTACAACACTGTTATCATTATTAACTGGAATATTAAGTGTCAAATCACTGGAATATTGGAAGACGTTTTCTCGCTTCGCCGCGAGTTCGTTAATAAGGAAATACGACGCGAGTCGAATTTGAAAGGTCGAATTGAAAACGATCCGCCGCGAACCCCATAATCAGGCCCCTGGTAACCGTTTCTTTACCGTGGTTGACATGCTATCAGGTTACCATCAAATAGAAATAGAAGAGCAGTCGAAGAAATTCACAGCATTTGTAACTGATGAGGGCTTATATGAATACAATCGTGTACCATATGGTTTGGCAGACGCTCCGTTAGAATTTCAAAAGGCGATGGATGTGCTTGTGAAACGTATGGGTAAAGGGGAAGCTTTAGCGTTTATGGATGACGTAGTGATAGTAAGCAAGACAATAAAAGAAGGTCTGGAACGCCTAGAGAAATTTTTGAGAATTGTAGACGAAACTGGTTTTACACTTCGGAAGACCAAATGCGTGTTTTTGGCTGAAGAAATACAATTTTTGGGACATCGTGTTAGAGAAGACACTATACTTCCTGGAGAAGGGAAGCTGAATTGCATCAGAGATTTTCCTAGTTTGCAAAATGTTCATGATGTAAGAAGATTTCTTGGACTCACCGGATTTTTTAGAAAATTCGTGAAGGAGTACTCATTAATCGCACAGCCATTATCCGATCTTCTCAAGAAGGATGTCAAATTCCATATGGATCAAGAACAGATACTTTCAGCGCTCTCAAGGAAGCATTGTCTTCGGAACCTGTTTTGGCTATCTACAATCCAACAGCTATACATGAAGTCCACACCGATGCTATCTCTATTGGACTAGCTGGAATTTTGATGCAGACAACCGATGAAAAGAATTACCATCCCGTTTTCTATTTTAATCGAAAATGCAGTGCTGATGAAAGCAAGTACCATAGCTATGAATTAGAGATTCTTGCTATTGTGGAAACGCTTGATCGCTTTAAGGTTTACCTACTCGGAAAGCATTTTAAGGTGGTAACCGATTGTTCTGCAATTACGACAGCTAAGACTCAGAAGGAACTTCTGCCGGAAATAGCACGATGGTGGTTAAAACTCCAAGAGTATGACTTAGAGTATGAACATCGCACTGCAGACAGGATGAAACATGTAGATGCAATGAGTCGAGCACCTATTTTGCCACCAGTGGAACCAGATATCGTGAGGGGTAGTATAAGTCGTATCGACATATGCAAGGAGGATTGGTTTGCTTCGATGCAACAGAACGATGAGAAACTTATGAGACTCAAACAAATTCTCTCATCACAGAGTGGATCGGCATCCGAAGAGCAGTTGCGAAAAGATTATTCCATAAACGATGGAAGAATATATCGATTGATTGCTGGCGAGAAGAAATTAGTTATTCCTAAAGCTATTCGATGGAGAGTACTCCAATATTGCCATGACGATAATGGTCATTTCGATGTCGACAAAACCATGCAGCGAATATTGAAATATTTTTGGTTTCATCGAATGCGAAGGTACGTTAAGCAATGCATATCATCTTGTCTATCCTGTGCGTATAATAAAGGTTTTGGTGGGAGACCGTTAGGTGAACTAAGTATATGGAATGTTGATCCGATTCCTTTCAAAACTCTACGCATTGATCATCTGGGACCATTCATCAAGAGTCGACAAGGAAATTCATACATATTAGCTATTTCCGACGCGTTTACTAAGTATTTGGTGGTTAAAGCAGTGAGATCAACAAAAACTCAGCATGTGATTCGGACTTTAAATGAACTTACATCTTATTTTGGGCTACCGTCAATCATAGTTAGCGACAGGGGAACGAGCTATACGTCTAAACTGTTTCAAGAATACTGCAGTAAGAACAACATTCGACACATTCAAAACGCAGTCAGGTCACCTCGCTCGAATGGCCAAGTTGAGAGAGCGAATCGAACGATACTGAATTACTTACGAACATCGGTGGAAGATGATAGTCTCTGGGATCTGAAACTTCTTGACCTACAATAGAGCATTAATTCACAACAAAACTCTACAACTGGATTTTCACCAAATGAGCTAATATTCGATTTTGATATTCGAAATCACCAAGAAAATATTCTTATTGATTTGATAAATCGAAACAATGTTGATGGCGATACGCAAACGACTTCAAAGAAACGAGAACTGGCTGCTGTTAACATCGAGAAGCAAAAAGAGAAGTGGAAGCAGAGATTCGACCAGAAGCATACAAAACCATCCACATACGAAACAGGCGACCTTGTGTTGGTGGAATATGAGCCACCTGCAACGGGAACATCACGTAAACTAGAACCCAAATTTCGAGGACCTTACATGGTGGCTAAGTGTTTGGGAAACCACCGTTACGTCATCGAAGATGCTCCAGGCAGTATGGTAACTAGTAGACATTTTAATTCAGTTTATTCCGCAGAGAAAATGAAGCCGTGGTGTGTGTCAGCTCCTGAGCTTGACGAACCAATAATTGATGATTCGGATGATGACACCGAGGTCGATGAGAGCTTGTAGGACGGCCGAGTTGTCAAGTCACTTTATACAGTGTAACGTTGCCCTAAGCTAGTTGCACTAGTTAAAATACATCCTTAACTTTCATATTAAAAAGCATTACTAGATGTCGCCTTAAGCGCAAAGAAGATATTCATCTGTCACTTTTAAAATAACGACGATTTCATTCTGATTCTGTATTCTGTAAAACGTAGATCATAAAATTTTGTCTCGAAGTTTGAAGAATAAAACTTAAAATTATTATAACGTATAAAGTGTAATTTTTCATTTATAAAAGAGCGTTAATACGGTGGAAATGGCGGGCGAAGCAAGTTGTTCTCTGAATGAAGGTAAATTTTTGTCAGCTTGTCAATTTTTTATTATGTGTGACAGTTCCGTGCCCAGGGGCCATGTTCTGTAACTTAGGTGATAACTTATCGCAGTGATAAAAATGAAACACAACATTCCTTCTTTTATCACATCTGCTCAAAATAAGGTTTCTGTAACTGGGAGTGATAACTTAAAAATTCCAATGGAAAGTCCAGTGGAAAGTGGTAATTTTGACATTGGAAATTTGTTGTGTCATGTTGTTAAAAAAGGCGGCATAAAAATTTCATTAGTAAAGTGATTTGTAAAACGTCCAAATTACGCATTCAAACAAAACGCAAATTAAAGAAATCGTTAAATTATAGAAATATTCTGTCTATTTAAAATGTTTATTAGACTAGTTTTGGCGGAAATGAACGATCGCCGCAATTACATGCGGATTCAAAGGAGAATCCTAAGGGATGGTACAGATCCCTTTGCCATGCCCGAAGAGCGCTTTAGGGAACTGTTTCGGTTTACCAAAGGAGTAGCACAGATTTTGGTTGAGGAAATGAGTCCTCACATGGTTCAGGGACAAAGAAAAACATTCATTCCCATACCTGTAAGAATCTGTGCTGCTCTACACTTCTTTGCTTCCGGGTCATATCAAAGGGATATCGGCCATGACTTTTGTGCTGCAATGAGCCGGACTATGGTTTCGAGGATAGTTAATGAAGTGTCAAAAGTTCTGGATGACCACCTATCCGAAAAATGGATCCGATTCCCAAGAACGGACAAATACGATGAAATTAAAAGAAGGTATGTAGTCATTTTAATCATTTCTTTTTTCATTAAAGGACTTGTTTTTAGGTTTTTTGAGGGAACAGGGTTTCCAGGAGTCATTGGTGCCATAGACTGCACCCACATCCGCATTCATAAACCTAAAAGAGAGGTTGAACATTGCTATTTGAATAGGAAAGGATTCCATTCCAAGAACGTTCAATTGGTAAAAAATGAAGCTATAGATATGTATGAATTTAAAACCAGACTTTTTTGAATCGCAGATATGTGACTTCAACCTGGAAATTTTTGGAGTTTTTGCGAGATTCGGTGGTGCTGCCCATGACTCATATATATGGGAAGGATGTGCCATAAAGGCGCTCCTAGAAAAACGCTACGAAGAGAATGAGACGACTGAAAACTCATATCTTCTTGGTATGTACAAAAGCATTGTTTACAGGTACATATTTACGTTTGTATAGTATTTATTTGATTATCACAGGTGATTCAGGTTATCCCTTACGACCTTGGCTTATTACTCCTTACCGAGCGTCAACTTCTCAAGAAGAAAGAGGTTTTAATAATCACCATGCACGAGCGCGCAATTGTATAGAGAGGTTAAACGGAGTCCTCAAATCTGTTTTCAGATGCCTGAAGGTAGGACTACATTATTCCCCGCAAACTGCGGGGAAAATAATAAATGCATGCTGTGTGCTCCACAACTTTCGAAGAAGTCATGGCCTAGTTAACGATGAAGAAGTCATTGAAGTTGACGAGGACCAAGAGGTTGAGGATGTAATAACTTTGGAGCATGAAAATCCATCTGTGTATCTTCGTGCCGCTAGGACCATCCGCGACCGCCTCAAAACAAATTTACGGTACGTAAAATAAAAGGAATAAAAGTGAAATTCTCCAATGTTAAATAATTTTATCGTTTACAGCTAAATAAAATATGACACTCAATCACCCAATACCAATCACTCTTAAGAATCATCATTAGTAAGTTTCAAAATTTCTAGGTACTGAAAGACAAAAAAGTTTACCGGAATGACTTTCTTTCTTTTTAGATTCTTGCAGCACTTAGACATACTAATCCAATACCTAATTAAAAACAAAAACAAAAAATGCCACTGAACCATGAACCGTAGCAAAATATCACTCATCCAAAGGTAAGATTGATTTCTTATTGTTTTTATTTTGAATGGTTTCAACTCTAGATTTTACAAATTTAAGTAGCCACTTTTTTGTCTTTCAAACTTCAATTGTTTTGAAATTTAATATTCTTTGAATTTTTTTATCAGTTTGAATTTGAAGACATACAGCTCATGGTCATGACATCTTAAATAGAATAGATTTGCATTAAAATTGTAAGACGTGTTGGAATGGCCTTGCCCAACATCTCCAATCTTCATGGTGTCAGTACTGAAGAACAAAACGAACAACAACGTCAAACCAGTCAGTTGCCTCTCGATTATCAATTAGAGATTTGCAACCAGTTACAAGTAAGTTGTTTTCAATTTTGTGTCAAGAAAATTATAATAAACTCTGTTCTGCTATTATTTCTAGAATCATCTTCAACAAACAACACTTGCATTAACACCAATTGCTACGGATTATGATTCCATTGGATCTCTCGCTCTACCCAATAGTCAAGTTGATCTGCAACAACTCCAGCAGCAGCAGCATCAACAACAACAGCAACCTAATAATGGACAAACTTTATCCCAAACTATTTTGCAGTGAGGATGACATTGTGCATGCAAAAAAGATCATTTGCTATTAGTACACAAAATGCAAACGCCCATCGAGACTCTGGTGTCTTCACTTTTATATAAAGCTGTCGGAGCAGGCAAACTGATTTCAGTTCACATTCATCATTCGAATCTAGAGCATTCACATTCAATCCGAAAATGACCTTCAAGGTACTACAGCAACAAGGATAATGTCTTTAATTTGAATTGCTAATGAAACTAATGAACTAATGAAACCCAACAACGTGATAACTTGAAATTTGTTTCGATTCCAAGCGTTTATCACTTTTTTCTTGCGAGTGATAAGTTACAGAACATGGGCCCAGGTTTGTTTCTTAATTAACTCGGAAAGGTCTGCTCAGACCGAGCTCGATGAGCTCAGGCTCTACACCGCACTCTGCTTAGAGCTAAAAAAGAAAAACGTCATATATTTGGGGAGTATTTTCAAGATGGCAAACGATGAAAGCGCCATCTTGAGACCGTTCCTAAAAGCAGTTTCTTCTACTGGCTGAATACAATGAGATGTAGCTTTAGCCCAAAATATTCGCTTCGTCAAAAACGATTTGCTTATCGTTTAGCAACAGTGGAATACAATGCGTAGCGCAACAAAATGGGTAGCTGTCAAAATAAAAAAATAAAAATTAAATTCAAAACTGAAAATTTAACTGTTTTGTGAAACTATTTAGCTTGTGCTTGCTTGAGTCTACTGAGTTTCGTATTGATTTGTCTTTATTTTGTGGCGGGAATGGATTGCGATCAGTAGATCTCATTAACTGTCAAATTTGTAGCCCAAGAATTTGAAGTTCGCTGTACTACACATCAAGCTACAAGCTATTGGCTCAGCTGCACATTGTATCGCACTACATTTATTTTGTATCTTTCAACTTTGACAGCACTACAAACTACGAACACAGCTACACCATTGTATTCAGCCAGTTTCATAAGTTTGTACTGTAGCTGTCTGCTTGGTTTGATAGATCCTCTGTCATATCAAGCGAACCAACCAATCTTGATAATAAAAGATCACAGATGAGTAGTGTCCGAAGCTGTGGTTAGGTGCGTTGGCTGCTAAGCAGAATGCAGAACGTCGTGGGTTCGAGCCCTACTCGTGCCCTTACTTTTTATTTCATCTTTAACGGGCACTGCCTCTTGCGAAGAACTGCCAAATCCAAGAGTATCAATCTGTCATGAAAAAGTGCTTCTCAATTTTGCCGTTCGCAATCGGCGTTAAATTGTAGGTCCCCTCAATTCTTCACAAGCACCCAGAGAATTATTGATGAGAGTAACAGCCCGATTCACCCCATCATCACTGATACCTCACAAGCTCTGCGAAGAGTGGGTGAGGGTTGGGAAAGGATTGCTTGCAATTCCAAGTACAGATTTCTTGCCGCTCATGTGCGGAAGGTTCAACCTCCAAGTGGTGCAGAGCGTCAACCTGACTTCGGTCAGGGCGAATGAACCTACGTTTTTATTGTACATGTATCATATCACTTTTTACCCAAACGCCGTGATTAATGAGACTGTACTTGATTATTATTGTGATAGAATAAGGCACTAATGAGTGTTTATAAAAAGTTGTTGTTGCATGGCAATATGTCATGCAGTCTTCCAGTTTGCTCACCCAACTGTTTTCTGGTAAAAAGACTGCATGACAATGGACACCAGTGTTCCTGTGAGCCGTTAAGTCACGAAGCTGGAAAACTATCCTTTTGGTTTGTACGGATGTGTGATAATTTCACACATCCGATAGAATGTATGATGATAATGTCATACATTCACAGAGTACAAAATAACAAAAGAGACTACCATGTCTTCTGAAAAAACTGGTGCTCTGGGGTAGCTGTGCCCGGATTCTAATTGAATCTCAACTACAGTTGCGGTTGGCCCCCTTGTGGGAGTTTCAGAGTGGCTGTGGTTAACGAGAAATGCGTTCTCGGTAACTGAGTGATGGTGTTCCTTAAGCTCAGTTACATAGATAAAAACACATCTACCAGTATGGCTTTTTTTAACGGGAAAAGCAAACTGGTACTTGAGAAAAATAGAAATGACGGAAGGTAAAGTCTACGGCAATAGGACAGATGCAGAAGATTAATCTTGCCTTTTTTTCATATTCTACAAGGCAACATACACCATAAATATGCATGTAATTCATGCATATAAAAATGGAGTGGATTGGAATTCAATCCACCACGAAATTAGGGCCTTGAGTCAGGTGTTCGTGTGTATTTGTTTTCCTAATCTGATACCTCACAAGTCATAAGAAGAGGTGAAATCGATTTGGTGACTTTTTCGTATTCTCCCCCAAAGTCATAACTTGTGAGAGTCACAAAAACAATCGAAATTGTGATCTCCTTCAGAGCAGGTCATAACTAGCAAATTATTTGAGATTTAACATTTTGATTTTTGAGATGTGAAAAAAATAGAAGTTCAATGAGAACCACATTGGCTGTGCTGAATTTCGTTGTGACTTTTCTTGTAAGGATTATGGGAGAGTCCGACAAATGTTATCGATTCACAAAAATCCTAACAAGAAATAGTCACAAGGGTTTATGACTTGTGATTCCTCCCAAAGGGGAGAATCAGGCTGTATAACTTACGAATTCAACATTTTTGTTGTACTAAAAAAAAAACAAGAAATCGAAAATGGAAATGCAATGTTCATGGAGAAGCTCTTGGGAGGAACGATACAACCTACTGGCTGATTGCCAAATCTTGGAATACTGAGTGGGATGGTAATTGAACCTTTAAGAATCCGTTGTGGCAGCGATCATTTCTGAATTGAAGGGCAAATTTCAGCTGGATTGCTGTTTAGAATTGGCTATGAAAAAGTTAAGGAAGGCACTTGTCCAGCATTCTAGATGTTCGAACTTTCTGAGGAGCCAACATCGACTCGGACCACTACCTTGTCGTCGTAGCCAAGGAGAGAGCATGAGAAACGTCAGATCGAAGATGTGGAGAGAGCTAACAGCAGGAATGAAGTTCGGAGATTTTATCGGAAGGTAAAACAGCTGGTTCAGGGTCATAGAGCAAAAACCGATGCCTGCAGAGATAAACAAGCGAACATCATAGTGATAGTAGAATCGCAGTCAATGCTGGGGATTTGGAAAGACCACTTCTGTAGACTGTATAAAGGCGACGACGAATAAAACCCAGCCGTCAGACAGAAGCCTTTCATCGAACACGATGATTGCCAACAATTCCGTGAACTCGACCTAGAAGAAGTGAAAACAGCAATATCACCGCTGAAATCCAACAAAGCCGCTGGAGCAGATGGTCTAACTGCCGAGCTGTTCAAGGACGCAGGCGATGATCTAGATAGGAGCATTCACCAAATCATCTGTAAGATATGGTCGGAGGAGTGAATTTCAGATGAATGGAACCTCAGCATTGTTTGCCTGAAAAAGAGAGATCCTATAAACTGCGCCAACTACAGAGGAACCAGTCTGCTTAACATCGCATACAAGATCCTCTCTGTCGGAATATGTGAACGTCTGAAGCCTTTCGTCAACAATCTGATTGGTCCTTATCAATGTGGCTTCAGACCAGGAAAGTCAACCATCGACCAACATTTTCACATTGCGGCAAATTCGGAAAAACCCTATGAACTCCAAATCGATACCCACCACCACTTCATCGATTTTAAGGCAGCGTATGACAGCATCTACAGAGACGAACTGTATAAAGCCATGTCTAGTTTTGGCATCCCTTCCAAGCTCGTTCGCTTGTGCAAAATGACGATGGAGAACTCACGCTGCTCCATCAAGGTTGGCAATGAGCTTACGCAATCTTTGGACGTCAAAAAAGGATTCAGACAAGGCGATGCACTGTCGTGCGATTTCTTTAACATCGTTCTTGAGAAGATAGTCCAAAACTCCATCGTTCAACTTCTCGCGTACGCCGACGATATCGGAAGAACACAGAGTGATGTCAATGGCGCCTTTGTGAGAATTGAGACAGAAGCGGCAAAAATGGGTTTAGCAGTAAATGAGGGAAGAACGAAGTACATGCTGTCTTCGAGAAAGGACACCCAACACCGACGGCTCGGACAGAGCGTCGCAATAGACGCATACAACTTCGAGGTAGTAGAGGAGTTTGTCTACCTAGGCTCCGCTATTAACACGAGCAATAACACCAGGGCCGAGATCATAGAGAATATATAATACCTAGAGTCGCGACTTCGGGTGTTCGCTCTCTTTTTGCCTACAAGCTGAAATTTGTTCGTTTTATACTAACCCAGTGAGAATGTGTTAGTTTTCCAATGCTTTTTAAATGGGAGACTGCACCAATACATTCGCACTGACCTAGGTACAGTGCTCAGGTTTGAGTCGAGGTGGGTGTCCTGGGCTCAGATTTCAAAAATAAGATTCCGTTGAGCTCAAAATTTTCAA
Organism: Sphaerophoria taeniata; assembly: GCA_943590905.1. NCBI lineage: Eukaryota > Metazoa > Arthropoda > Insecta > Diptera > Syrphidae > Sphaerophoria > Sphaerophoria taeniata. The sequence continues at coordinate 4,817,328 of OX016543.1, forward strand.
AAATACTTTAACATACAAAAAAATGCATGTAATATAAAAAATAAATACATTATATTGTTTCTCTGCTATTGTAACATATAATTGCACTATTATTTACCAATATTTGTATCAAAAATCTTAATAAATCTTAAAAAGAACACAAGAAAAAGTCGAAATAGTATACGTGAACCCTTAGGAACAATAAAAAATAAAAAAAGGAACATATAATCGTGCCTTCAGTCTCATATTTGCTGTGGTGAAAGTTTTGACAGCTAATGTCAACAAAATTTGACATATGCGGTGTGAAAAGTAAAAAAAAAAACAATTGAGATATATTAATAATTTTAAAAGTGAAACCTATTATTGGCTTCCCAAAATACTGCCCACGACGCTCGTGTTATGCCCTGGTGGGATTACAGCTATCAAATAGCAGGAACGGCAAATCGAACGACACGTCGAAAATAACTCTTGGAGCAATAGTCACATTGCTCTGGGGCTCTGGGCGGCAAGGCAATGTCTTCCACCAAAGAGAAATCATACGAAATCATGACCGTTAGATGTGGATTATTTTTTGGTAATATTCGGCGGTGATTGGATATTCCGGCGATGATATCAACAAATTCTTGTGGATGGTTCGAATTGCTGAAGGCGAACATCCTAAGGACATCAGGGAAAGTGATTACTTCACCGATCGTAGACAGTTCCGTGTCGACGCTGAAGCTACTCAAGCTCTTCTCAATTGTCTCATGTACAAATCGAGCTACTACAGATTTGGAGAATTGAAATTGGATTATAGGTTTGTATCGGAAAGTTTAGTAAGTCAAGCCATTTATTAAATGAATATTGCTTTTTATAGAGGTCCAACTGGTTATGATAGAACTGGCATTGCTGTGATTGGTAACAAAGGTTTTGATCTCACATACTTGGAGGAAGCCTACACTTCGGAACATTGTCTATTGCGCATATATCGGGTGAAAAAACCGCATGGGTTTAATCGGCCCGCGATCAAGACTACCGAAAGTGCTATTTCCTCTGGCAACTTCCGAAAGGTAACCAAAAGCTACTTTAGATGTTGATGGAATCTATTCATAACTGTTTCTTTTTTACAGAACTCCAAGAGGAAAGGTAAAACCAAGAACAGACCTGTTCCTGTGAAGGAAAAACAAACACGAAAGCAGACAGAGTTTTGTAATTGTAACTAAACATTTATTGTTTTTGTTAAATAGAGTGGAAAAAAAGCAACGTAATAAAGATAAATGCCTGCACTTTCTTTAAAATCAGTTAAAATTCTACTTTTTTGAATACTTAACAAATAAACGTGGTACTGGCTTCTCAGCCATTAGTATACCAGCATGGTCGGTTGTCACTTCGGTCGGGGCCTTTTGGTTTAAACAATCCAAGTTGAATCAACATCCATTGCACTGGAAGAGATTCTCAAACCAGCCGCCACACCAGTATGAAAATTTGCTGGAAATTCAATCTGCTGCATTTCGATACTTGCTCCTTTGACCCGTTTCTTGCCAGTTTGTTTGTATCGAATCGCAGATTAGCTGGGAACTACTCAAACAGCCATTCCGAAGTTGGTTTGACGTCCTGCCAAGGAATCAAACCCCTGGCAATTGTACGCAGAAGAAACAAATCCGGTCGCACTAGATCTAGCAGGTAACTTGTATCCGGTCCGGTGGATCCATCCATTGGGCGACAATAGTAGTGCAATGTGTCGGGTAGTTGCAAGTCTCTCATACCAGTTGGAGCTTCACCATGACCCAAAGTATCTAGACCAAAGGCTAGACCAGCAGTCAGGGCGTACGATTCTCGTTCGACACTGTTTTCCATTTCAGGACCAGGCGGACAACCTTAAAGTTTGAAATTAATTTCGGTTTGAATTTGCAAAAAAGGAAATTTGAGCTAACCAATTTCTTGGAGTAAAACTTCAGCAATGTTTAGCTGTTTCTTGATAGATTAATTCAATTCCCATCAAAGACGCTACTTGAATATTCTGTGGAATATCCAATTCAAGAGCTGTTGCCGGCAAGATGTGGACACTTAGAAGCTTTGTTGTCGTTGTGTCCATTGTAGGTACCTTAAAGAAAAATATAACATCTCTGGATGCCAAGCTCCTATCGAAGAATCTTACCTCTGTGAGTTGTCGAGATTCCCAACAAAAGCCCCACACTCGTCATATCATTACACTTAACCAAATACTAATAAACGTCAGCGTTTTCAGATGGCCATTCAAACCGAGAGCCACCAGGAAAACAGGATGTTCTGTTGTCACTTCGGTCGGTCCTTTTGGCTTATTGTAAATAATCCAAGTTGAATCCACATCCCTTGCATTGGGAGAAATTCTCAAACCAGCCGCAACGCCATTGTGTAAACTTGGCCATAAATTCAAGGTTCGATGGTTCCTTGCCTGTTAGGCAAAGCTTTGGAATTGGCATCGATTGGTTGGCGTGGGAATCGATGTACGCAATGTAATTGCAGGGTCATTGTTCGAGTACACAAATCATACAATAATTGTTTTTCTTGAACTTCGATAAACTCATGATCGGATATCTCTGGCGATTGGGTTATATCATTGATCACTCACTCGGAGGTAATCAGCAAATTAGCAAACGTCGTTCTTCAAAAGAACGTAAATCGTCGGGAAAGCGAAGACTAATTAGTTTGGTGTCGATGTTTTCCATTGTCGTCCGTCGATTCGACTCGGGAAAACCTATCCGGATTAGGTGGACAGCGTGGCGATAGTGTCTTCGGCATCAATAGAAGCGCTTTGTTCTTTTTCTTATGCGTTCGAAGTGATCGAAGAGATTTCTGAAGAATTTCTGGCGTTATCTTCTGGAAAGTCGTTGGTATGTTTAACCTAGTTGGTGTAGAAAATTGTGATTCAGTTATGGGGTTACTAAACAGGACTTTAAGTGTATTAAGAAGACTCACCTGGTGACAGGACGACTGTAAGTGGATATGGCAGGACTGCCTTGATTATTGTCATTTCACTTTGAGTAATTCAATCAGTGAGAGAACAACTTTTGCTTTGCAAAACAACAACGCACACGACTCATCGCGTGCACACGATCCCAAATTAACAATCGTGTCCAGCACAATGTCATCTATTTTCTCGCCCGGCACCATAACATTCCGAATCTGCGAACAGTCCAGATAGAATTGAATTGATGTTGCAGTTTCATGTTGCGATAGATTGCGTATGAGTTTCATAACCAGAGCATCTTGATATTTGAAGGCTCGATTCATTAGATTGTGCGGGTGATTGTCATTGATCACAATTTGTGCATTGCGTTTGTTCAATGACAGATTAATGCATAATGCAATCATATCCAAGTCGACTTTTGTATTTAAATTGAGGATAATAGCATCGGACATTTTAATTTGATTTAGGTCTTTGATGAAAAATTTTTGTTTGACTTGTAATTGTTTTTATTTACAAAATACATCTGTCACTTTGGGCAACAGGAAAAAAATTTTGCCCACGGCTAAGTGATCATTTTTTGTTTTCACCTCTTACACAGATTCACGGACACGAAAAAAAGAGAGGATTGTGAGAGTTCACCTCAGAAAAATTTTGAGGGTGTTTTCGGCAAGGGAGGAAAAGGTCGCGACTCTAGGTATTATATATTCTCTATGGCCGAGATAAGACGAAGAATAACTCTTGCTAATTGCTGTTTCTTTGGGCTAAGAAAGCAACTGAGTGGAAAAGCCCTCTCTCGAGCAAATAAGGTCAAAATGGTGTAGAAGCATGGAGCTTTACAAAATCGGATGAATGTGCCTTATATTACGTTTCCACTGAACGATAATCTAGATTATCTTCCAGTTTGATTTAAAATAATCTAGTAGTGTTTCCACCGGATTTTATTAGATTAGAGCTGTCAAAATTACAATGCCTACAAGCTATGGACCATAGTAACTGCGATAGTATGCGTGTTTTTACCAATACTATCACAGTAAATATGGTCCTACCACCTCATTTTTGTTGCTGTTTTTTCTTATTTATTCACAGACACGAAGTTACAGTAAAATGAAATTTGCGGTATCCGGAGGGTAAAACGTAAGTCAGTTTCCGATCTCCTTTTGTCTCTTCTTTTTTTTGTCTTTTCTTCTCTCCTCCTTCCACCGATTCCTTGGAAATTGGAAAGTGAGTCCGTTCAGCACAGTCCAAATCAAGTTGATTAATTTGAAATCTTGAATCGAGATGATTAAATTTTGTATGGTAAATCTAGTGATTTCGAATAGATTTCATGTAGATTTGAGATAATCTCAGATTATCGTTCAATGGAAACAGCTTATTAGGCTGTTTCGAGAGGAAAGTTTTTCGGGTCATCTTTGGCCCCGTGTGCATTGATGGGGAATGGCGAAGAAGATACAACAGCGAACTTTACGGATTGTACAACGACGTGAATCTAGCCAGAAGGGTCAAGGTCCAGAGACTTAGATGCCTCGGTCACTTAGAGCTCATGGACACCAATGCTCCGGCCCGGAAAGTCTTCGATACTATTCCCGAGGGACGCAGAAGGAGTGGAAGACCGCGACTCAGGTGGCGCACACAAGTGGAAGAGGACCTCAATCAACTTGGAGTTCAAAACTGGAGACAGCTAGCTAAAGACCGAGCTGACTGGCGGAGACCGTTGGTTGAGGCCCAAGTCCACACCTTAAGTAAGTAAGTAAGTTTGTTTTTGTCCGTAAAATCCGAAAAAACAAGTCAAGTTGTCTTCGCTCAGCTATCTACTCTATTTGCTCGGTCGTTTTATCCTGAGCAAATCGATTTAGCTCAGAGCATGAGAATTTTGAGCTCCGATATATCTGAGCTAAAAAAGAAACACATATTTATTTTTTGACAGCTCTGTAATCTGATCTGATCTGCTCCGAGGTAAAAAAGAAAAACGCCCAGTGAGAATCACTTTTTGTTTAGGAGGGTCAAAAAGTAAGCTTGATTCTGATCTCATCGCTCTGCTCTGTAACAAGTGACCATTCACTCGCAACTTGCAAGTCTAATAATTCTATTAGTTAGTATCACAATTCACAATTCAGGGTTCATGGTTAATGGTTTTCCTTTTGCGGACGGAAAAACGGTTGATTTAGAAGAATTGCACTTTGCACGCCCCAATTGCATAGTTTCAATATTCACAAAATCGAATTGCAAAGCAATGAATTTGAGCGATTTATCGAAAAATTGTAATCTTTGAATTTTTTCATTAAAACAATTGAACGTTTGAAGAGAAAGAGAACTTGTGCCGAATGTAAATTTGTGATAAATGTGATAAAGTATGATGGAACTTAATTAAGAGAAAAGAATCAAATCTGAGAGTGAATGCAAGTGATTAAGGATTTTTATATATTTTTCATTAATTTATATTCACATAAAAACAAATTACGTATTTTTATTGGTGGAAGAACTAGAGCTCTTTCGTTTTTTTTCTTTTGAAGCATTTAAAGTTCTTGATTTAAGAGAATCACGTTTTGGTGTGTTGGAAATTACATAAATTGAGCATTTTGCTGTTTTTTTTATTTAGAAGAGTGAAGTTTGCGTGACATTTATGTAGGTGTTTGTAAGCGATTTCTTACAGTGAAAGTCAAAGAAGAATGATTGAGAGTAAAACGTATAGTTTTTGATTGGATTTTTTTTCTGTTGAATATACATATATATGGATTCAAATGTATTTTTATGTTTAAACGAATAACCGGAGTCGGACCCAATACCTTTGTATATACAATGCCAATACCACAGAATGAGAAAAAACAGCAACAAAAATAAGGTGGTAGCATATTTACTGTGATCGGATTGGTAAAAACACGCATACTATCGCAGAAACTATGGTCCATAGCTTGAAGGCAGGCATTGTCATTTTGACAGCTCGGTTTCCCATCGCACTTTTAACCTCATCTGTGCCCAATATTAGTAGAAGGAAAGGATTTTCCGCGTTGCTCGAGCGGGTCAGATGCTTGCACCGAATTATGGTACCATAACCCTATTTACTTATCCGGCTCACAATCCATTAAGGATCTCAGCCTAAGATACAGCAGCCTTCCATCGTGAACGATCTTTCGCATGCACTCTCCAGTCGCCGAAACCAAGCGCTCTGGCATCCGCAGTCACTTGGTCCTTGTACCGTAGGTTCGGTCTTCCTAGTCGCGGTCGTCTCGAACCTGGGGGCTGGGATGAGAAGACTTTCTTGGCTGGACCGTTGTCGTCCATTCGCTTGATGTAGTCGTCTTTTCTTGGCCTTCTGGACTACATCCACATCTTGGTAAAGCTCGTACAGTTCTCGGTTGAATCTTCTTCTCCATTCGCCATCGTCGCATACGGGACCGAAAATTGGTCGAAGAATTTTTCTTTCGAAAGTGCACAGTATCGATTCCCCTTTCTTACTTACCGTCCAGCACTGGGCGCCGTAGAGTAGGACTGGTAAAATCAAAGTTTTATCTTTCGTGTGAGGAGTTTTGAAGCCAGTTGTTTGGCCAAACCGAAGCAGCAGCGGTTCGCTAGGGTTATTCTTCTTCGGATCTTCTCTAAGGTGTCGTTTGTGGGATTGATGTTTGTTCCAAGGTCAGGCCCGGATTTAGAAATTTGCCGCCCCTAGGCAGTTGCGAAAATTGCCGCCCCCCGCCCTACGAAACTTTCTCAATGGTGTAATAAGTTTGGTTCGGAAAGTTTTTCAATAAATTAAATGCACCTTTCTGAGAGCAGATTTTTCATTTTATTATAGTCAGTTTATTATAATCATTTAACAATTAGCATTGTGTATGCGATTATTGATTATTGGTTGAAGTTTTTACGTCTCGATTTTCGGACGGAAATTCAATTCCCACGAATATAACAAGTTTTGAAATTTTCTCTCAAAATTTGCCGCCCTCCAATTCTTGCCGCCCGAGGCAACTGCCTACTGTGCCTGCATGGTAAATCCGGGCCTGAAGGTAGGTGAACTCCTTAACTACCTCGAAATTGCTGCTGCCAACAATGACGTTTTTTCCTAGGCGGTGGACCGATGTCTTTATTCACTTCAACACCAACGAGCTTCGCCTGTTCGCTGGGAAGGCCTCAAGCACAGCTCTCTTGGATCGACCGATGATGTCGTATGTCGTCCGCATAGCCTAGGAGCTGGGTGGATTTGTATTTTCCGTGCTCACACCTGCCTTGCGCACTATCTGCTCCAGGACTTTGTTGAAGAAGTCACATGACAGCGAATCTCCTTGTCTAAACCCTGCGCATGTTTGAAATAACTCGAATGAGCTGTTACCCATTCGCAGACTGCACTGCGTATTGTTTAGCGTCATGCGGCACAGCTGGATCAGTTTGTTCGGGATCCCGAATTCAGACATCGCCATCATGAGCTCTTGGCGGTGGATGCTATCATAAGCAGCTCTGAAGTCGATGAAAAGATGGTGGGTTTCGATTTGAAAGTCGTTGGGCTATCGTTGTTCTGCCTGGCCTAAAGCCACACTGGCACGTGCCGATAATTGTGTTGGGGCATATGGAGCTTATCGACCAGTCAGTGGGCATGCAGTCTTCCTCCCACACTTTGGTGATGACCTGGTGCCATCCGACTACCTCTTCTGTGCTGGGGGCTGGGACTGGGTCATTCAATGGTCTTGCTTTTCTTTCGTCATTAGCTCGCTCGACATTTTGCGCATTCAGCAGCTGCTGGAAGTGCTGCTTGAAAACATCTACAATTCCCTCTGCTTCGGTGACTAGTTTTCCTTCACTGTTTCGAAGAGCCTGTGTCCCGATTCTGAAACCAGAAGCTAATTGCTTCGACCTTTTAAAGAAACCCCGGGTGTTGTTTTTGGCCCGATACTCTTCTAGATCTTTGAGCTGAGAAACTGCGGTTGGGAGAACGGCGGAGAGTGGCTCACCCAGGCGCTCACTGTAGTCTCTGGCATTCTCCGAAGTGCTAAGGCAACTTATGTTGAACTTCTTTCTTTGTGCCGCACGTGTTTTTTTGTCGTTTGATATTCGAGCTCTAGCCACTACCAGTAAAGTGGTAAGAGTCGACATTTGAAAGTGCGCACGTTCAGGATGTTGGATGCGTGCCTTGCGCCGATTAGCACATGGTCGATTTGGTTGGTGGTTCGACCATCCGGAGATCGCCATGTTGCTGTGTAGATCTTCCGTCTTGGAAACCTGGTGCTACTTACGAGCTGCTGCAAAGTCAATTAGTCGGAAGCCGTTATCTGTTGTAACTTCGTGGAGGCTGTGTTTTCCAACTAATCCGCCAAAGATGTCTTCCTTCCCGATTTTTGCATCGAAATCTCCGATTACGATTTTGACGTCGTACACTGGACAGGCTTCATGGGCTCTCTCCCGGAGGTCGTAGAAATCCTCCTTGTTAGACTCCTCAGCATCATCGGTAGGGGCGTGTGCACAAATATGTGCATTCCTTGATGACATCTGTAATAAATGTCGCAATTTTTTCCTTTCATTGTCCCTCACACCCTATCCATCGTATTTCCTTGATCGCAGTAATGTCTGTCTTATACTGCGAGAGGACAGATTCAGGTTTCTGAGTTCCACCTGGAGTGTAGAGTGCTTCTCTCCAGGTCTTCTCTTTCGTACTCCCATCTGCTGCACTCAAAGAAGGTATGTTTGGCGTCATCTACTTGCGAGTCTCCGTACTGGCAGGCGGGATTGCTTGCTTTGCCGATCTTGTGGAGGAAGGCATTGAAATATCCGTGCCCGGTGAGAAACTGGGTCACGTAATAGTTAACCTCACCGTGGTTTCGGTTATTCCACTCATCCAAATTTCTGATCAGTCTTGCTGTCCATCGTCCTCTGCTCTCCGAGCTCCAACGCTCTCGCCACTTCTGTTTCGTCAGATGCTTAGCTACCTCTGCTCTCCGAGCTCCAACGCTCTCGCCACTTCTGTTTCGTCAGATGCTTAGCTACCTCAGTTGCCGCTGACATTCCCATTTCCGCCTTCTTGTCGTGCACGTACTTCCTTTGCATCGCTAGGGGTCACTCCAGCGACTACAAGGACGGCTGGTTCCGAAACCGTTCGTTAAGAGCTGGCTACCCGTAGACCTCCGCATCTTAGCACTGCAGCCATCTGCTTCCGGTACTTCTCCTGCTTAAGTGCATCCGCCCATATTTCGCTGCCATATAAGAGAAAGGAGTGTGTTGTCGCCATCAATAATCTCCACTTACTAGCTGTTGGTCCCCCAACGTTCGCCATAAGTCTGCTCAGTGATGCCGTAGTTTTGGAGGCTTTTTCCGATGCTGTCTTTATTTGTGTCCAGTAGGTTAGCTTTGTATCGAGCCTCAATCCCAAGTACTTGACCGCCACGCTGCTTCTTATAAGTTCGGTCCCGATATGGAAGTCTATTTGTGTGGGGATCCTCTTTCTTGTTAAAAGGACTATCTCGGTTTTCTCCGTCGCTAGGCATAGTCCATGGTCTTCCATCCACGAGTTTGCTCGTCGCATGACCTGGTTAAGCTTCATCTGCGCCCAATCGATGTCTCGTGCCGTGATTACCGCGGCGATGTCGTCAGCGTACCCGACAAGAAAGGCATCTGCATGCGGAGGATATCATCATAGGAGATGTTCCAGAGGTCCGGTCCTAGTATTGACCCTTGCGCTGCACCAGATGTTACTTCCTTCCTTCGCGGGCCTTCTGTGGTCTAGTAAAGCAGCTCTCGATCCCTGAGATAGTTTTTTACCATCCGCAGGAGGTATGCTGGTACTTGGAATCTACGTTCGAGCGCACCAAGTATATCACTCCAACGTTGCCAGCAGAACGATCTTCTTTGAGTAGTGGTTTCCTTGTTGGGCGATTTGGGTGGCGTGCAATACTTCCTTTACTGCTCCGATAGTAGAACAGCCCCTCCGAAAACCATACTGCCTCCAGGAGCTTCCCCGCGGTGTCTAGCATGCACAGGGGTCTGTACGACGATGGGGAAGACGTCGTTTCTTTTTCCAGTTCTTTGGGAAGACCCCTTCCTCAAGGAGACTGTTATACATATTCAATAGCATGCTTGGGCGGTCGCTTTCAGGGCTTCTGTGGGAATTCCATCAGGACCAGGGGCTTTTCTGTTTTGCAAGGACTGCACAGCTGTCGTTAAAAGGTGGAATATCCTGTCTTTGGACCGGTGTGTTGTCGGGTGGTCTTGGAGGATGAGTTGGGAATAGTGTTTCCATATTTTCTTCGCTAAGAACTGCGGGTGTCATCTGGGCTCCGAATTTACGCGTTACAATCTTGTAGCCTAGTCCGCAGGGGTCGCTGTTAACATCAGAGCGGAGATCTTCCCATTTCTCTCGCTTGCTCGAATTGATGGCCCTCTTGAGTTCGGATCTCTTGGTTCTAAATGTGTCTTCCATGTGTTCAGCATTTCTTCTTCTTCTACCCCTGGTGACTCTGCGTCGGAGTTGTAAACATCTCCGGCGAAGCGCAGCTATCTCTTCTGTCCACCAGTACACTGGGTTTCTGTTTCTGTTGGTACTTCTCGTTCGGGGCATTGATGAATCGCATGAGTTGCATCGTGGCTTCAGCTTTTGTTTCGGCAGATCCTTGAACTTGGAGCACGGTATCCGCACCGTCCTCGATTCTTCTCTTAAAATGATCTGCATTTAGCCTGTTTACATTCCACCTTGGAGCTTGTGTTTGGTGACGATGGTTTGAGGTCCGTTGGTAGTCCTCCAGGTCGAATTCCTCTCTGCTTGGGATGGCAGCCTGGATAGGTTTAAGGAAATCCAGTTCGGGTATAGATGGGAGTGAGACGATCAATGTTGATTCTCGAGTAATGATAGTTTGGTCGATGGATCTTTGAATGTTCTTCTTAGGTCGAAGGGAAAAACGGTTGATTTATCGCCAGACCTTGCGGCCTTATCGGCGTATTCGTTGCCAAATGACTTGGGACTCCCACATGAGTTTGATTCTATTGGAGTGTATCGCAATTGAAACTCGCATTGAAGTGTGATTCCTGATTCGTTTTTATGTAAAACCAAGAAACAAAACGGAAATTGACTAACAAACATCCGTTTTCTCTTGTTTCACTAGATTTGGGCTCACATAACAGCCAGGTCGAGATCAATTCAAGGAAACTAAGCTACAAAAGAGCGAAGAAAAGAATTTACAACCCAACGAGGCAATATGGATTTTGTTCAAGTTGCTGAAGACGAAGGCGAGGAACCAATCGAATTGCCAACCGAGGAAGACGGAACTTTACTCCAATCAACATTACAGGCGCAATATCCAGGGTCGTGTGGCCTTAAGTACCGCAATGAAGAGACAAAAGCCGTTCGAGGAGTGCGCCTCAATGAAGGAAGATTTTACCCACCAAGTTCTGACGTTGGTTGGGGAACTCAGATATTTTTTTGTGTTTTTCCAAAAGGTTGGTTGCTTCTTTCTTTGGTTAAATGCTTGTTGCTAATATTTCTTCTCCATTTTGCAGAAAACAAACGAAAGAGCGACGATAATTTAGAGAATTCAACCGCGAAAACGAAGCGTGTAGAATCTCGAGCACGATGCACTGATTTGATTGTACTTGGACTTCCATGGAAGACAACTGAGGAAAGTTTACGTGAACATTTCGAAGAGTTTGGTGACGTACTGATGGCTCAGGTTAAGAAAGACATGGATTCAGGGCAATCGAAAGGTTTTGGATTTGTTCGATTTGCATACTACGAGGCGCAGAAACGTGTTCTGGCTACACGTCATTTGATAGACGGTCGATGGTGCGAGGTAAAAGTACCTAATTCCAAGGTAGGTGTCTTTCCATTTCACAGCTTTCATCGGTGTCTTGTTTTTGATTTTGATTCGACTCTTTATTTAGCTTCATCTTCCTTAAGGTGGCGCTACAGTCCGGTGTGGACTTGTGCCTCAATCAACAGTCTCCGCCAGCCAGCTCGCTGTCTCAAGTTTTGCACTCCAAGTTGATTGAGGTCCTCTTCCACTTAAGTGCGCCACCTGAATAGCGGTCTTCCTCTCCTTCTGCGTCCCTCGGGATTAGTGTCGAAGGCTTTCCGGGCAGGAGCATTGGTGTCCATCCGCTCTAAATGACTGAGCCATCTGAGTTTCTGGACCTTGACCCTTCTTGCTAGGTCCACGTACCACGAACCGTAAAGTTCGCTGTTGTATCTTCTTTTCCATTCCCCATCAATGCACACGGGGCCAAAGATAACCCGAAGAAATTTCCTCTCGAAACAGCCTAAGGCACATTCATCCGATTTTGTCAAGGTCCATGCTTCTGCACCATACAGCAGGACAGGGATGATGAGGGTGTTGTACAGTTTTACCTTAGTTGGTCGAGAGAGGTCTTTTCCACTCAGTTGCTTTCTTAGCCCAAAGAAACAGCGATTAGCAAGAGTAATTCTTCGTCTTATCTCGGCGCTGGTGTTATTGCCCGTGTTAATAGCGGAGCCTAGGTAGACAAACTCCTCTACTACCTCGAAGTCCTATTGCGTCTATTGTGACGTTCTGTCCGAGCCGTCGGTGTTGGGTGTCCTTCCTCGAAGACAGCATATACTTCGTTTTTCCCTCATTTACCGCTAAACCCATTTTTGCCGCTTCTGTCTCCATTCTCAAAGGCGCCATTGACATGACGCTGTGTTCTTCCCATATCGTCGGCGTACGCGAGAAGTTGAACAGATTTTTGGAAGATAGTGTCTCTGGTGTTGACGGTGGAGCTTTGCACTAGCTTCTCAAGAACGATGTTAAAGAAATCGCACGACAGCACATCGCCTTGTCTGAATTCTTTTTTGATGTCGAAAGCTTCCGTAAGCTCATTGCCAACCTTGATGGAGCAGCGTGAGTTCTCCATCGTCATTTTGCACAAGCAAACGAGCTTGGCAGGGATGCCAAAACTAGACATTGCCTTATACAGTTCATCTCTGTAGATGCTGTCACACGCGGCCTTAAAATCGATGAAGAGTGGTGAGTATCGATTTGGAGTTCGTAGGTTTTTTCCAGGATCTGCCGCAACGTGAAAATTTGGTCGATGGTTGAGTTTCCTGGCCTGAAGCCACATTGATAAGGACCAATCAGATTGCTGACGAAAAGCTTCAGACGTTCCCATATTACGGCAGAGAGGATCTTGTAGGCGATGTTAAGTAGACTGATTCCTCTGTAGTTGGCGCAGTTTAGAGGATCTCCCTTTTTCAGGATCGGGCAAACAATGCTAAGGTTCCATTCATCAGACATGCATTCCTCCGACCATATCTTACAGATGATTTGGTGCATGCTCCTATCTAGTCGTCGCCAGCGGCTTTGAACAGCTCGGCAGCTAGACCATCTGCTCCAGCGGCTTTGTTGGATTTCAGCCGTGATATTGCCGTTTTCACTTCTTCCAGGTCGGGTTCACGGAATTGTTGTCTATCATCGTGTTCGATGAAAGGCTCCTGTCTGACGGCGGGATTTTGTTCGTCGTCGCCGTTATACAGTCTACAGAAGTGGTCATTCTATATCCCCAGCATTGACTGCGATTCTACTATGATGTTCCCTTGTTTATCTCTGCAGACATCGGTTCGTGCTCGATGACCCTGAGCCAGCTGTTTTACCTTCCGATAAAATCTCCGAACTTCATTCCTGCTGTTGGCTCTCTCAACATCTTCGATCTGACGCTTCTCATTTCTCCTTAGAAGCCGGCGATCCTGTCTCCTCTTTTGCTCGTAGAGCTCACGAGCAGCTCTTGTCCTTCTTTGCAGCGCCGCTTTGTATGCCTCCTGCTTGGCTGCATGGGCTTGCCTGCATTCTTCGCCAAACCAGGGGTTTCATTTTGGTGGCTGTGTGAAACCCAGCACATAAGAGGCGGCATCTCTAACTGCATTCTTGCAATGTTGCCACTGGTCTTCTCGATACTTGATGTTGGCGGCATAGGACTCCTTAAGAGGTTACTTGACACTCGATCAGAGAAAGATCTGGCGATCTCTTGCGATTGTAGCCGTCCGACGTCGAATTTTCTTGCAGCATTTCCTTATTTTGGCCGTTGTCGGGATATTCGTAGCACTACCTTGGCTACGACGAGTAAGTGGTCCGAGTCGATGTTGGCTCCTCGGAAAGTGGACAAGTGTCTTCCGTCGATCGCAATCTGGTTGGCGGTTGATTGATCAGGAGATCTCCATGTACCTTTATGGATGTTGAGATGTTGGAACCAGGTGCTTGCTACCACAACATTTCGCTCCGTAGCAAAATCGATCAGCCTGAATCTGTTGTCGTAAGTGATGTCGTGCAGGCTGTGCTTTCCGACTGTCCTGCCAGCTTTGCGTTAAGATCGCCGAGCACAATTTTCATGTCATAGCTAGGACATTGCTCATATGTTTTGTCCAGGAGCTCATTGAACTCGTCTTTGGTGTCGTACTTTTTCTCTTTCGGGGGGGGCATGATTCGGATTCTCGAGATGCGTTCGCTTACACATTTGAAGCTCCAGACTTTTTACCTGAGTCTGCTTCCCACAACGAATCCACATCCAAAGAGTCGCTGTTGTTGCTCCCTGTAACAATCACCATAGTAGATGTCGCAGTTTTTCATCCTCCTTTTGCCCGGTCCATCCCATCGCATTTCCTGGATAGCGGTAATGTTTGCTTTGTAGCAGTTGAGGGTCTCCGCTAGTTGTTCGGCAGCACGCGGTCTATTAAGCGACCTAACATTCCAAGTGCATATCCGAAATTCGTTGTCCTTAATACATTTGCTTCGGTCGTCATCAGTGTATCGGTCCGTTTCCGAGGCCTGTTGTCGCTTCGCAACTAAATCTTTTTCTACGTAGCCGGGAAATCACCCCGACGTACAACCCCCAACCTGGGGTACCAGGCACTTGATGTGACTCAAAGTGCAAGTGACTCCAACGGCCTGGGCTTCAAAAAAGTCGAAGTAACCCAAAAAGGTGTTCACCAAGTAGTTCGGCCTAACTGGAACTGAAGACGTCACCGTTGATTCCAAAAGAGAAATTCATCCGCTGCCATCCCTCGCTGGTGGGAACACTCCTTCGTTGTGGGGTAACAGTCTACTCCGCTTCGACCTGTCGAACATGGGAGGCTCTTCTGCCTAAACAAGTTTCGCGATCGCATAGCTCTAAGCATCGTAGTAGTAGTTACCGTAAGCCGCTCCGCCACGTCTTGCTTTAAATTTCCATTTGAGTCGACATTAAAAGAACAAATATGACATCTGCTGTCAAATCAGCTGTCAAACAAGTAAACATTTGTACTTTTGCAGCAAGGAATGATTCAACAAGTTCCCTGCAAGGTGTTCGTTGGACGTTGCACCGAGGACATGACGGCCGAGGATCTTCGTGAATATTTTTCCAAATTTGGCGAAGTAACTGATGTGTTTATACCGAAGCCATTCCGGGCTTTTAGTTTCGTCACGTTCTTGGATCCAGATGTAGCTCAGTCGTTATGTGGTGAAGATCATATTGTGAAAGGTGAGATCAGCTTAACCCGTACCCGTGTTTTTTACTTATATTCTACTTTCCCCATAGGAGTATCCGTTCATGTGTCAAATGCAGCACCGAAAACTGAAAATATTCGCAACAATGCCAACAATAATGGCGGAAATTACGGGAACTACAATCGATACGCTGGTGGCAATAGCAACCATCCGTTTGGGAACATGCACACTTTATCGCAACATGGACAACGGGGCAATCACAATGCCGGCTACGGAAATAACATGAACAACATAGTTGGCAGTGGATTGGGTAATATTGGTGCAGGGGGCGGAGGACACAATGGGATTGGTGGGGTATCAAATGGCGGTATGATGGGCAATGGTATTGGCGGTGGCTCTAACATGGGCATAGGCCTTGGGAATAACTCACTTGGTGGAATCACAAGTACAAATGCAAGTGCCTTAATGGCTGCATCTAGTGGTGCACCATCGAATAGGCAGCAGCAAGACAATGCAATTCAAGGATACAATGCACAAAATCGTGGCGGAGGAGGTGGCGGTGGTTACATGCAAAGTCAACAGGCCATGCAACAGCAGCAGCATAATGGCGGATGGAATAATCAACAAAATCGTGGCAATCTGGATATGCCGAATTTGCAAGCTTTGGGTATAAATCCCCAAGGTCAGAATTCATCGAACCAAGGACAGAATCTTAACAATCCCCTTGGTGTTGGTTTGAATTTGAACCAGATTTCGATGAATCCAGCTATTGTTGCGGCTGCCCTTAATCAGTGGGGTCTTATTGGAAATCTACAAAATCAATCTCAGGACCAAGTGAGTAGTGCTTCTGTTGAACATCTTCTATTTTAATTGTGTCTGTTTTTTAAGGGATTTGGCGGTGGAGGTCAAAATAGTCAAAGCGGATCTGGCAGCCAAGGTGGTGGCGGAGGGTTTTTGTCTTGGATGAATCAAGGTTCAGGCGGCAATAGTAGTGTTGGACAAATCGCAAACACTGCTGCCGTGAGTAACGATACGCAGCAGGTAAGAACCTTCAAAAATGATTAATAATCTATCGATAGCGCAATTCATTCATCATAACTGTTGTTCCAACCTCATTTTTGAAAAAGTAAGGTCTAATCTTCCCGGGCGCCGAACTTGACGAGTTGAAGAAGCTGAGTAAGGTCAAAGATTCTCGAGAATTTTCTCCAGATGAGTCCTGAAACTAAAGGGCGACCCATATCCCTCTACCCCTCCCCAATCCTTTTCCACTCCAACAAAGGTATGGCGCAAAAGCTAACCTATGTCACCAACTCCGCTCCCCCCTGTCACGTTGTTACGGCGAAAAAGCTGTTCGACGTTCCTTATCCCTTCACTTCAGAACGATCTCAAGATTGTCTGTCGTTTCCTTCCATCTCTCTGTAGCACGGCTAAAGCTGTCTTTGGTTCCTAATCCTCCTGACTCCTCACCCCCACCTCTTCCTTCCTAAATCATAACTAACTTGGGCTGGATCTAAGGTGTTATACGTCCCGTGCCGATGATCAGCCTGGCTGAGGGCCCAATTCAAAAATAGCTTAGTCTCTAACGGAGTATCCGGGTACCTGGCGACCTCTGGATTAACCAGCTTTATCTGTACATGCGAATCTCTGTGTAGACGGACCTCCTCGTAGGATTTAGATGATGAAAAGAACGAAAAACAAAATAAAAATGCGGCTTGAAAGCTGTTTGCCGTTCGTCCTGCGGCTGACACAAAAGAGGTGGTTGTGGTTACTCATGATCCCTCTTCTGTTGCAAGTTGCAGCGAGAGAGTAGGCAGGTAGTGATACCTAATTCGAGCAGTGGCGAGGTTGTGAATAACGGCCACACTGCCTCAGGAAGTAAACCTCCCGCTACACAAATCGACAAAAGGCAGAGACCGTCGAAGGCCATCTATAACAAAAGGCGTCAGGCTGCGAGAATCCTGATAGCGTCTGGTGCATCACTGGATGCTAAGTATGATGCCCGAAGTAGATGGGCCCAAAGCGTCCTTTCAACACCCAGGGCGAATGACTTAACGTCAAAGCGCGAACGATCTCTGGAGGGGGGGCAATTCGACCCCAAAACGGCCTTGTTTTCAAAACACCAGCACTCCCCTCAATCCCACTCCAACTGTTAGGACGCCATACAGCGATGTGGCAAAAGGCGAGATGGTTGTTGCTGTTATCGACAAGAACGATTAAGCTAGGCATACACGGTGAACATGTTGGTGTGATTTGTTGGGCAGCGGTTCGCCATACACGGCCCAACATGTTTATAAACTTCATTATTTGTGTGACTGTCGTGAAGGCAAGATGTGCGATACAAGTGCGTTTTGCTTTGTTTTGCGACATGTTAACTCTATGAAAATAACTACACAAATGACGAATTGTTGTCACACAACGCCATACACGACGAACATGTTGATAAACTTCAAAATTTGTTGTAAACTTGCCCATACACAGCCAACATGTTAGCCGTAAGTTCACGGTTTACAAAATATTTCATAAACCGTGGATTTGTTGGCCAACATGCCCATACACGAATAATTTTCAGCCCAACCCCAACAAATCACACCAACATGTTCATCGTGTATGCCTAGCTTTAGATGGCACGATTTCATCTGATCGGTGGCAGGTGGTGAAGCTGAAACTCTCAGCGGGCTTTTTAAGCCTCAAGAGAGAATTCCCAGGTTCACTTTCTTCCATAAGCGATGGTGGTTGGTTGGCGCCATAGGCAAGCATCTCACTGGCGCCCCTATATAGAAATATCTCTTGCTATAGTTTGAAATAGGGGCCAAGGAAAGAGAGACTTAGTTAACGTGAGATCTATTAGTTTTGTCCGAAAGATCTTACGAATTTGGTTAATTAATGAACTGGCCCACGGTAAATTTTCTAAACCAAGTTAACTCGAGTTGGTTCTTATGCAAACCAAGTGGCAACTCGGTTCTCAAATCGGATTGCCCCAAAATACGCCGAAATCTTTGCCATCCGCTGATGAACTTCGACCATTAGGTTAATTGCCACTTGTAAGAATTACTGCGCCCGCGCGCCCCTTCATTGCCGCACCCCTAGGCACGTGACGGCTTTGCCTTTAGGATAATACGCCACTGATCGGAGCATGTCCTATGGAACTGTTTTTCCAGACTTTAGTCCTGACTAAGTCTCAAAGCACTTTTAGCCGCAGATTCTTGAACAAAGAGGTCTAGGGGAATTAGATTGAGTATAACATCCAGTCCCGCAGTTGGAGTGGATCTCATTGCCCCCGTAATGCCAGTGCATGCGAGTCTTTGAACTTTTGTCAAAGTTTTCAGGTTCGTGCTCTTTTCTAAGGCCTTCCACCATACCAAATTACCGTAGATTAGTATTGGTCTAATTATTGCCGAAAACATCAATCTGATAATTTTAGGGCTTGGTCCCCAGGTTTTCCCGAAAATTCTGTTGCAGGAATAAAAGGCGATCGATGCCTTTTTGAATCTATCTTTGGTGTTCAGGCCCCATTTTAGTTTTTTTATCAAAGATCACACCAAGATACTTTGCCGTTTTAGCTGCATTGACTGTCAGCCCACAGTTCCTAGTCCATTTACTTACCAACGAGAGGGCATATTCGGTTTGTTCACTGATAGTGGGTAGGAACTTGCCAGTCGCTAGTAATGCAAGATCATCAGCGTAGGCTACTATCCTTATTCCACTTGATTTCAATTTAGAGAGTATGCCGTTCATGACAAAAACCCAGAGTAGCGGTGAGAGAACTCCACCCTGTGGGGTACCCCTGGATGTGGTTACTCTCACCCTTTCCTCTGCTAGCTCAGAGTCTTTCTGAGCATACACATTATCCACTGTATTATTGCCCTTTCGACCTTGTGGTCGTCCAAGGCTTGCTTCACTGTTTCGTTCTTCACGTTATTGAAGGCTCCCTCAATATCCAAGAACGCTGCAAGGGTGTATTCCTTGTCATTCAGTGATTTTTCTATGACGCTGACAACACTGCGTAATGCTGTTTCAACGCTCTTTCCTTTTGTGTAGGCGTGTTGAGCTTCCGATATACAGTCCGGATTCAGGGTACTTCGGATGTGCATATCAATCAGCCTTTCAAAAGTTTTCAAAATAAACGATGTTAGACTTATGGGTCTAAAGTCTTTGGCCTCCGTATGGCTAGGTTTACCAGCCTTGGGGATGAAAACTACCTTTACCTCACGCCACGATAAGGGAACTTACCCCCATTTAAGGCTATTATAGAAAATGCTAGCTAGGTGTGGGATGATAAGGTTTATGCTCTTCTGAAGCATCATAGGGAAGATTCCGTCGAGACCAGGGGATTTGTACGATGAAAAGGAGTGAATGGCCCATTTTATCATTCCGTTATAATATCCGATGGTACTAGGGTTTCTGTATGAGACTCTGTTTCTGGACTACGGATATCAGCCAGGAAAATGAGTATTCACAAGGAGCTCAAGTGTTTCGCGACCGGATTCAGTCTAGCTGCCTGTAGGTCTTTTGAGAGAACCTAGAGTGACTGAATCCTAGGTCAGAATTTTCCTGAGTCTTGCCGATTCATTTGTGCTTTCTATTCCGTCGCAGAAGGCCATCCATGAGCTGCGTTTTGCTCGTTGTGTTTCGACCTTAAACATACGTTGACTGGTCCTATAATGTTCCCAGTCAGCTTCTTTTCTAGTTCTTTTTGCAACGCCGACGTTGAAAAGTCTTCTAGTTTCTTTTCTTAAGTTGCCTATTTCAGTGGTCCACCAAGGTGGTTTTTTCCTACCTTTTCCCATATGATTGATGGGACAGCTTTTTTCTAAAGCGTGATTCAGAGCAACTCTGAGTTTTTCTGACGCAAGATCTATGTTGGAGGGTTCTTGATTTAGAAGTGTGTTCGGGTTTTGAATCCCCTGTCCTACTTCCCTACAGAATACATTCCAGTTTGTTTTCCTGAAGTTCCTAAAGGGTTTTGGAGTTGCTACTTCATTTTGTATCAAGAAGCCTATCAGTTTATGGTCTGAGAATGATTTCTCTTTAAGAACATTCCATTGATCTATTACTATTCTGCTTGAGTTATTGGTTAGGGTAACGTCAAGCACTTCTTTTCTATTTTTAGTTACAAACGTGGGTTCTTTGCCCCTGTTTGCTATTAAAAGATTATGGTCTAGTGTAAATTCAAAAAGAGACTCACCTCTGTTGTTGATGTCGGTACTACCCCATTGGGTATGATGTGAGTTTGTATCACAACCTAGTACCACGTCCCATCTCTTAGAGGCAGCTTTCTCTACTAGTTGGCTTGTGATGTTAGCGGGAGGTCCTTCTGTTCCGTCATGCGGCATATAGCACGATGTCAGGATCAGTGGTGGGAGTCCCTCCCTTTCTAGCTTGACAGCACACTGGTCTGGATCACTGTAATTTGCTAAAAGAAAGAGAGGTTGGTACCGGAGATTCGTGCAGAATTTTTCCACTCTTGCCGTTCCGTTGACCGATACCTTGAAAAAAGGAAGAGAACTTCAGTCAGGAAACCATTGAAGCCTTCCAGAATATCAAACAAGCTTTGACTTCAGCACCTGTAGCTTAATTAACCCTGATTTCTCAAAGGAATTCGTGATCTTGTGCGATGCGTCCGCGTCTGGCATAGGTTGTGTTTCTCGTAAGCAAAACTCCTAAGTATTTAAATTCATTGACAATTTCTATGGCCTCACCATTGTAGCACCATTTTTCGTTTGCACAGTTACGACCTCCTCCAGCTTTAAAAAAATCAAAATTTTGGGCTTATCCAAATTCACAATCAAACTCCAAAGCTTGAAGTACTGTGAAAGTCGATTTATCATAAGCTGCAATGATTTAGGAGATGATGCCAGAAGTACGATATCTCCCGCAAATTGCAGCGCTTTTATCACATGTCCTGCGTATTCAATGCCACAGGGTAAAAGATCCACTAGGTCTTCAATAAACAGAGCAAATAAGCTTGGACTCAATGTGCAACCTTGTCTGACTCCCGATTCCGTTTTAAACTCTTCTGACAACTCTTCACCATTCCAGACCTTAGCCAATGTGTCTCTTGGATAGGATTTAATAAGTTTTCGAAGGAAGCAAGAAGATTTGGACTTAAACTACCTACAGTGGATGGTAAATTTTTTGCCGTTCAGACTCTTTGCGAGGTTCCAAAAATCTTTTGAGCTCCTACACAGTGTCTGTTGCCTAGATTCCGATTATACATTAATGCATTTCGGTCGATCGTATCGAACGCTGCCTTAAAATCGACGAATTCCAAAAAGAAATCCACGATGCTTCCAGGGACGAAGATGTTATCTATCATTGAATATCCTTGTCTGAACCCCGCTTGGAATTCCTTGATAAGCTTGTGTGCTTTTCTATCCATGATTTGAGTTGGCCTTGCAGTATCGATGTAAATATTTTGTAGGATGCATTCAGGAAGCTGCGTCCATTGTGCCACCTTTTTTATGGATGGGAAATATGAGTGCTTCCTTGAATTCTTGAGGTATAAGCCCGTGCTCCATGACATTGTTGAATTGGTACTTAAGGTAGCGCTGCAGTCTCCGCCAGCCAGCTCGGTTCCAGTTTTGCACTCCAAGTTGAATGAGGTCCTTTTCCACTTGTGCGCGCCACCTGAGTCGCGGTCTTCCTCTCCTTCTGCGTCCCTCGGGATTAGTGTTGAAGGCTTTCCGGGCCGGAGCATTGGTGTCCATGCGTTCTAAATGACCGAGCCATCTGAGTCTCTGGACCTTGTTATTTATTTTAATCGGTTATACATAGTTTACTATCTTATTGGCTGCTTCAAATGACATTAATGTATTTTTTTTTTCTTTACAGAGTAGCCACCAGGGTTGGCCACGCAAAAATAATACAAATGCCGACGTCAATGATTCCAAAGCTAACATTTTGGTGTAATTCCCAAACACAGTGTGTAGTTTTTTTTTTTACTTTACTTCAAAGTAAAAATTTAAGTTTTTGAAAAAGTTTTAAAGTGTTTTTGTTTGTTATTTTGTGAAAGAATACAAAACCAATTGCGTGAGTTTCCCCTTACATAAATGTATATACCATAAGTATGTATGCAAACGATGGGTCTTGACCGTCGAATTAACATTTTCCCAATTAATCAATGAATGCATGAGACAAGCAAACATCATTGGATTATGAACATTTTTTAAATTTAAGTTTTTATGTATTTAATGTTCACCACATTTGTTACGAAAAAAAGTGACAAGCATTTTTTCAATTTGAGAATAAATTAAGAGCAAACAGTTGATGTAAATGATATTTTGGATCATTGTGAATTATATTCGAACTTATGTGAATTGATCTTGATTATGTATGAGAAGCATGTAGTTCAATTAAAATTAGATCTCAGTGTCTGAATACCGGAAATTGGAGTTTTATTTCGAAAGGCGGCACGCTACCAAAGTAGAGCGACAGGGACAGCAAACGACGCCATATTTCTTGCCGCTCTTTTGCCATTTCACTTCAGTTATTCATGATGGAAAGATATACAAGCCAACAACGAGTCGAAATTATTAAAATTTATCACCGAAATTCGGAGTCAGTGGCCTCAACGTTAAGGGCGCTATGTCCAATTTATGGATCGTCCTAGCAGATCAACAATTGAGCGTCT
The DNA here is from genome assembly GCA_943590905.1 of Sphaerophoria taeniata. Classification (NCBI taxonomy): domain Eukaryota; kingdom Metazoa; phylum Arthropoda; class Insecta; order Diptera; family Syrphidae; genus Sphaerophoria; species Sphaerophoria taeniata. The sequence goes on from OX016543.1 coordinate 4,840,264, forward strand.
AGTGGAAAAATTTGAATCCACAGGCACGTGCCAATGAGACAAAGAAGTGCCCGTAGTGTCGAGAATATTGCTGCCGCTGAGGCTTCAGTTGCAGAAAGCCCAAACGTGTCTCTCACACGTCGTTCTCAAGCGTTGGGTATCTCTGTGACGTCGTTGTGGCAAATTTTGCGAAAAGATCTTGGCCTAAGTCCTTACAAGATTAAATTGACGCAAGAACTGAAGCCTCTAGACCACCAGAAGCGTCGTATGTTCGTGAATTGGGCTGAGCAACAATTTGAAAATGATTCGGATTTCCATCGACAAATCATCTTCAACGATGAGGCTCATTTCTGGCTGAATGGCTTCGTCAATAAACAAAAAATGCGGTATTGGTCAGGCAGCAATCCACACGTACTCCATGAGTCATCATTGCATCACGAAAAAATTACGGTTTGGTGTGTACTTCTTCCGTGATGATCAAGACCGGCACGTTACTGTGAAGGGGGATCGCTGCCGTTCAATGATAACCGAATATTTTTGGCCCCAATTGGATGATATGGAATCGAGTTCCATACATAACGACATCGAACGTACTTTCACAGCAATAAAGAATTTCATTGATATCCAAAACTGTTTTTGTTTTATTTTTAACAAAACTTTTGTAGCGCTCTTATTGAAAAACCCTTTATACGATGTTCGGGAAAAATGTTTGGGATTTTGTTGTCAACAATTTATCAGAACATTGTATACAGCTCAGACAACAATTGGAGGACTTAAGTCGCAAAAACCGACGTAGGGTCCAAGAATATCACTGGAAATATTTGAACGAAGAATTCGAATGCTACAGATTTCGATCTCCTTAGTTCTCAAAACTTTGAGTGACGAAAAGGATTAGATTCTTATAAAAAAAGGTAGGATTTTTGCCGGGCAAACGTTACACGGGCAAAAGTAGCGCGGGAAAGTATTTTCCAGGATTTCTTTATCCGGGCAGTTGTTATACGGGAATTCGATTTCCATGAAAACGACCCCAACCCAAAGATTTCAAGTCGAGAGGAAATGCGTTACTTGTTCCAAAGAAAGACCGCAAGTGAAACTGATGGGCAGTTTGCCCGCAGACAGAGTTAACCCATCTTTCCGGCCATTTCTTGCAACAGGCGTTGATTACACTGGAGCTATTGAGCTCAAGGCCTCGAGATACCGTGGCAACACCACATACAAAGGGTATATAGCAATCTTCATTTGCCTCTCAACCAAGGCAATCCATTTGGAGGCAGTTACAGGGGTCACAACAGATCAGCTTTTATGCGCGCTATACCGTTTTGTTGGAAGACGGGGATTATGCCGTGATCTATACAGCGATTGCGGCACTTATTTAATCGGTGCGTACACCGTCCTGAAAACAAATACAAAAAGCTTCATTGAATTCATCGATCGTGAAATTGGTCCCCAACTGGCAGAAAAGGGCATTCAATGGATTTTAATCAACCCCATTCTCCCAACTTTGGTGGATTATGGGAGGCGAATGTTAAATCGGTAAAGTATCACCTCAATCGAATTACAACTGGAACACCACTTACCTATGAAGATTTATCCACCATTCTTGTAAGGATAGAAGCCTGCCTTAATTCTCGGCCGTTGTGCCCTCTAACCTCAGTTCCCAATGACTTGACCGTACTCACTCCCGGCCATTTCCTCATTGGCGACTCACTCATAGCACCACCAGAACAGGCTGTTCCCGAAACATCTCTCCGAAATCGATGCCTGCAACTCCAGCGAATGTTTCATCAATTTTGGTCAAGATGGTCTTCGGATTGGATATCACATCTTCAGTCACGACCAAAATGGTGTCAAAAAACAAGTAAATCTTCAACCAAACGATCTTGTTGGCATCAAAGACGGCAGACTGCCACCTAACCAGTGGCTCTTAGATAAAGTGACCAGATCCAATGACTTAAAATGTGGGACAAATCAACAATTTTTATCCGAAATGAACTGTATACACAATTTTTGTTTTCAAATGTGGGACATTTTATTTTCATTAAAATAGTTCACAAAATATTGAGGAAAAACAAAAATCTATAGCAAAACTTAACAAAAAACAAAATAAATAAAATCAATTCATAAAAAAAACAACTTTAAGAAAAACAACTTAAAATCAGGCAATCATTCGAGATCATTCGATTAGATTAGATTAGATTTTTTTATTCAATAATTCATGGAAATATACATAGTTTTTGAAATAAAAGTTACAAGCACTGCATTATTGAAATCATTCGAATGATTTCTCAAACCCTGCTACAACTGCTACTCTTCAAAGTTCAAATCTCAAATGAAAAAAAAATCGATGATTTTATTAGTATTCGAATTACTATTATTATCATTCGAATGCAAATAATCGATTATTAGCATTCGAATGAAAAATCATTCGAATGAATAATCGATTATTAATAATCGAATGAAAAATCATTCGAATGAAAATAGTACTCGAATGAAAAGAATCGATTATTAGTATTCGAATGCAAGAATGATGATAATTTAAAATTTTAAATCGAATGACGATTTTATTTTTAGTTGAATTTGCAATTCTTTGCAATGGATTTTTGTTTATGAATTTTGGTTAGATTTTTTAAGTGCGAACAAAAATGTGTATTTAGAGTTATTCTTTTTGTTTCATTTTTTTTTTAAAGCATAGCTTTGGTCTGTAAACTTTCAATATGCATGTTGGAAGCTGCACAAGAACTCCTTACCAGAGCTCTATGAACTCCATTTGGCAGAATATTGCCATACCTACTACGTCGGCGTCATCTGAGAGAGGGTATTTTCTAAGGCAGGTCTATTGACGAATGACCATCGTAGCTGCCTTTCTGAGAAAAATTTGGACAATATAATTTTCTTAAATAGTTATTTCTCTCATGACGAACTCTTTTATTTTAATGTAATCATTTTAAGATTTTGTTCACTTTGATTTTTTTTAAAACTTTTTTTTGTATATATTTTTATTTATATAGGTAGATATTTTTTTTTAATTTGAATTAACAAATATTAATTAATATTGGCATTCATTATTATAACTGTAAAATAGCTCATTGTGCACTGTAAACTTTAAATTTTTCACCATTTTCATTCGATTTCGTAATTCGAATGATCATTCGATTATTCAAATCATTCGAATACTATTTTCTGGATTATTGAAATCATTCGATTATGCCAATCACTAATAGGCTAATAGTAGATCCGAGAAGCCGAATTCTGTGTTTGTTTGTTTTCAGTTTTTATATACTTTGTCCTTGATAAATCTGTTTGTGCCAATGTGATTATAGATGACGCCAGTCTCGAATGAGGCCATGTACTATAGTTTTCTTATACTATGGTTTTGTATTCTTTTGAGTTTTGACAATCAGACATGAAGATAACTATGAGTCTGTTCAGTGGTCATACATTTGATTTGTAAAGAGCTTGTAGCATTCAGTGAAACCAAAACAAAACAAAAAAAAAAACGAGAGAAAATTGAGTGTTCATTTTTAGAAAACCTTTTTGGACATCTTTTGTTTTGTGGGTTATGCGTTTGACATTTTCGGTTTTGTGGGACAATTGTGGGAAAATTTTCAGTGTGGGACAGACGACGTAAATGTGGGACTGTCCCACGTAATGTGGGACGAATGGTCACTTTACTCTTAGATTGCAATATTGAAACCCATCCTGGTGAAGATCAGTTAGTACGAGTGGTCACAGTGCGTATGCGTACGAAAAATGGAAATCACAAACGTTGCGTCTCAAAAATATGCAGGTTACCAATTGAAAACACTCTTAATCTTCTTTTTTTGTTGTTTGAACAACGATAGCAACTTAGAGGTGCTTCCACCAATGGCTTTTTCCGTCAATTTCTTTGTTTGGCTGGAGTTATAGCTATTTCACGGGTGCCAAGCCGATCATCAGACTCCTTTGTTAGTGGTGCTGCCTAGTTATTTTTCATATTAATCGAAAAACTTTTTTAGTTCACTTTGGGATTTGAACCTAGGACCTGCTAGTTGTGAAGCCAATGCACTACGCATTGCGCTAACAACTCCACTGATTTTTGGTTTCCCATTGTAGACTTTTATTGTTTATCAATTGCAATGAACATAGGCGCATTTTTACAAGCTCCTCAAAGTAATGCTATCTTGTTCCGCTTTCATTTTTTCCTGATTTCCTATCTTTGTGTCACAACAATTCGTTGTGTACACCAAGGGTCAGATTATTGAAAGTTTTGACACTAGTCAGTTTATTTGTTATAGTTTTGTTTTTTGTGTTATTTAACACTGCAGTTAGGCTGCGTCCGTTATTTCCATTTTTGTTGTTTGAACAACGATAGCAACTTAGAGGTGCTTCCACCAATGGCTTTTTCCGTCAATTTCTTTGTTTGGCTGGAGTTATAGCTATTTCACGGGTGCCAAGCCGATCATCAGACTCCTTTGTTAGTGGTGCTGCCTAGTTATTTTTCATATTAATCGAAAAACTTTTTTAGTTCACTTTGGGATTTGAACCTAGGACCTGCTAGTTGTGAAGCCAATGCACTACGCATTGCGCTAACAACTCCACTGATTTTTGGTTTCCCATTGTAGACTTTTATTGTTTATCAATTGCAATGAACATAGGCGCATTTTTACAAGCTCCTCAAAGTAATGCTATCTTGTTCCGCTTTCATTTTTTCCTGATTTCCTATCTTTGTGTCACAACAATTCGTTGTGTACACCAAGGGTCAGATTATTGAAAGTTTTGACACTAGTCAGTTTATTTGTTATAGTTTTGTTTTTTGTGTTATTTAACACTGCAGTTAGGCTGCGTCCGTTATTTCCATTTTTGTTGTTTGAACAACGATAGCAACTTAGAGGTGCTTCCACCAATGGCTTTCAATAATCTGACCCTTGGTGTACACAACGAATTGTTGTGACACAAAGATAGGAAATCAGGAAAAAATGAAAGCGGAACAAGATAGCATTACTTTGAGGAGCTTGTAAAAATGCGCCTATGTTCATTGCAATTGATAAACAATAAAAGTCTACAATGGGAAACCAAAAATCAGTGGAGTTGTTAGCGCAATGCGTAGTGCATTGGCTTCACAACTAGCAGGTCCTAGGTTCAAATCCCAAAGTGAACTAAAAAAGTTTTTCGATTAATATGAAAAATAACTAGGCAGCACCACTAACAAAGGAGTCTGATGATCGGCTTGGCACCCGTGAAATAGCTATAACTCCAGCCAAACAAAGAAATTGACGGAAAAAGCCATTGGTGGAAGCACCTCTAAGTTGCTATCGTTGTTCAAACAACAAAAATGGAAATAACGGACGCAGCCTAACTGCAGTGTTAAATAACACAAAAAACAAAACTATAACAAATAAACTGACTAGTGTCAAAACTTTCAATAATCTGACCCTTGGTGTACACAACGAATTGTTGTGACACAAAGATAGGAAATCAGGAAAAAAATGAAAGCGGAACAAGATAGCATTACTTTGAGGAGCTTGTAAAAATGCGCCTATGTTCATTGCAATTGATAAACAATAAAAGTCTACAATGGGAAACCAAAAATCAGTGGAGTTGTTAGCGCAATGCGTAGTGCATTGGCTTCACAACTAGCAGGTCCTAGGTTCAAATCCCAAAGTGAACTAAAAAAGTTTTTCGATTAATATGAAAAATAACTAGGCAGCACCACTAACAAAGGAGTCTGATGATCGGCTTGGCACCCGTGAAATAGCTATAACTCCAGCCAAACAAAGAAATTGACGGAAAAAGCCATTGGTGGAAGCACCTCTAAGTTGCTATCGTTGTTCAAACAACAAAAATGGAAATAACGGACGCAGCCTAACTGCAGTGTTAAATAACACAAAAAACAAAACTCTTAATCTTCGTTGAATACCACATACTCATCTTATTTTTCATAAACTTTCTTATAAATTTACATAAACAAAACAAAAATGCTTTAAAATTTCTTTCTTTCAAGTCCAAACACAATGAGCATCGCCTTAGTCAGTCTTTCAAATCTCAGCATTCAATCTGGGGCTCCGACAAGACCCATCTTTTGAGATGGGATTCGTATGCCATGCAAGTTATGGCATAAGGGGGCGGCATGTTGAAGCTTAGGCTTCGACTTCGGCTTCGGTCGAATTCGGCCAAAAAAATAACATTCGGCCAAACGTTCGGTTCGGATTCGGTATAAAATAGGCCGAGGTTTTGGCCGAAGCCGAAGAATTTGTTTCTTAATATCGAGCATTGTAGTAGTAGTAGGCACCGAAAAAAAATCAATTTTTGAATTCTTTTAATTGCCATAAACATTTTGTCACATCGTTTGTACTTTTATTTTATTCAAAATGAGAATTCTTCGCTTTATTAAACCTTCGGCTTGTACTAAAAGTCTTAGTTACCTTTGATTTCGAGAAAAATGCCTCACAAGCTTAAAAGAGTTTGTTGCAATATGCAACAAACATTAAAATTTAAACGTTAACAGTTCAAGCTCAAGAACAAGAACAAGAACAAACAAAAACGGTCTTGGCCTTTCTTGTATCACATTGAGATTAATAAATCGCTGACTATTTCTTTAATTGTTTACAAGGTTTTCACCTTGCCATATTTTCAAAACAATTCAACCCTTGCAGAGAATTGACTTCTAGCATCGTATTATTGCAAGTTTGTTGCTCCACAAATAACAACGTGTGATGATTTTGAAAATATTTCATATTTCTCAGTGCTTAACGTTTTTTGTCTGTTTGGCGTTAGCATTTCTTGAAGAGGATGGACGGATTATAGAATACGATACTTTTGACGAGTTTAAAGTAAGTAGAGTGTCAGTTTAATGCTTTAATGAAAACACAACATATTTGTTGCTTAGTTTGATTATTTTTGGGTTTTTTAAACTGAAATGAGTCTAAGCTTGAGAGGAAAGTAAATACGAACCAATAAAATCAACGCAAATTTTTTAAGAATCTAATCGCACTGTTCCAAAAATTTTACCACTGTTAGTTAGTGTCCGACCGAAGCTTAGGCTTAAAATAAGCCGAAGCCGAAGAATTCGTTTCTTAATATCGAGCATCGTAGTAGGCGCCGAAAAAAATCAATTTTTGAATTTTTGAAACTGTTGAACACACAAGTTTAGTGTAAAATCGTAGTAGGCACGGAAAAAATTTCAATTTTTGAATTCTTTGAATTGCCATAAACATTTTGTCACATCGTTTGTACTGTTATTTTATTCGAAATGAGAATTCTTCGCTTTATTAAATCATCGGCTTCGGCTTCGGCTTCGGCTTCGGCTGAAGGTTTTCTGTTAGCCTAATATTCAGCTGCGGCTTCGGCAGAAAATCGAGCTTCGGCCGGACACTACCGTTAGTGCTTACGGCTCTCAAATCATTATAGTCCAAGATCCGACCATACAATGACCTTCACCCATCAAGTTACGGGATGAAAATTGTGTTTATGCAAAGGGTCCGCCAAATAACTTTTTTTTTTTTGAAAATGCTATAAAAAAAAATGAATATTTTCTCAAATTTCTTTTTTTATTTGGAAGTACAGTCCTTCCGGTTATTAATGGAAAATAATTTCATTCCAATGGCTGCCTCGGCCATGCAGTAGCGATTGTGTGCAGCTGTATTTCACCAATGGATTCAAGAATATTGTCCTTTAAAGCGTCAATTGTGTCTGGCTTGTCGGCGTTACACTTATCTTTTACGGCACCCCACAAAAAATAATCCAACGGTGTCAAATCGCAGCTCCGAGGTGGCCAAACGACATCAGCTCTGCGTCTGATAATGCGATCTTCAAAAACAGGGCGCAAAACATAGAGTGTAGCTTGGGCTGTGTGGCACGTAGCGCTGCCGGCCGCCCTGTTGAAACCAAATGTTGCGAATATCCTCCTCTTCAATTTTTGTGAACGAAAACTCGTTCAACATGGCCCGATAGCGATCGCCATTGACCGTAACGGCCACTTTCTTGCTCATTTTCGAAGAAAAATCGCCCAATTATGCCTCTGGACCAAAATCCGCACCAAACAGTGACTCGTTTTGGGTGTATTGGCTTTTCAATGTATGCGTGCGGGTTTTCCGTGCCCCAAATGCGACAATTTTGCTTGTTTACATACCCGCCAAGATCAAAATGAGTTTCATTTGAAAAGATGCTTTGTTTGGCAAAATCGGCATCTTCTCTAAGTCGATCGCAGGCACACTTAGCGAAGCGAAAACGCATTGGATGGTCAGTTGGCTTCAACTCGTGAACCAATTGGACTTTGTATGGCGTCATACCAAGGTCTCTATGCAAAATTCGTCCACACGATGTCTCCGAAATGTTCAATTGTTGAGAACGACGGTGAATTAAGGCTAAAACACAAACACGCTTCAGCTTCGGCTTCGTCTGCGTTACGATGCACCCGCTTCACGTTTGCTTTCAATGACAGTTCTCCCTCCATCATCATCAAACAGATTTGCCACTTTACTCCTTTCGAAGTAGTCTACTTCGATTTTTGAAAAATTTTGAAAATCTATTCCCACTTCGCACCATCAAGAATGTTTTGAAATCTACTTCACTCAGAAAAAACTTACATCGATTTTACTTGATATTTCCAAAGTCTGCTTCGATTAACTCATTGAGCAATTTTATGCCTACAGTTCTCTTATTTTCATCAGGAAAATAGATAACCGATATCTGCATCTGCATCTGCAGTTTCTATCCTTATACCCGAACAATAAGCGGACACACTTTACAAACACGAAATGTCAACCCATACATATACGCAAAGTATGAGTTACGTGATTGTATTGAAGTGTTAAGTATTTTAGGCCGTGTGCGACTTGCGTTAAAATGTTGGTTTAATTTAACCACTAGTGTCATATTTTAGTCTGCTAGTTGAATTTTAACACATTTTATCGACCATGTAGTGTCAAAATTAAATCGAACGTCAAGTTTTTATACACATATTAACACAATTCGCACACGGCCTTAATTGTAGATCTGTCTATATGAACTTTTGATAATAACTGTATGTCCCTCTTTGCGTCAATGTATCCATGGACAGTATAAAATACGGTGTTTTGAAATCTACTTCACTTTTTCTAAATTTACTTCGTTTAATTCCCAAATCTACTTCGATTCCTTTTTTTTCGAGTGGTAACGCTGCTCCAAAAAACAAATGAACAAACAGCTGTTGAGCTGTCAGACAAAGCAAAACGTGAAGCGGGTGCAACGTAACGCAGACGAAGCCGAAGCTGAAGCGTGTTTGTGTTCTAGCCTTATTTGAACTAGAGCTTCCGTTTGGAGTCACGTTACGTACGAAACGTGAGGTCGAAGCGTCATTGTGATAGCAAGCATTGAATTCCTATAGCTGAACTCGTAAACGTCAGGCGAAGCCGAAGCTGAAGCACCTTTGTGATTTAGCCTTTAATGTTGATGGCGCTTCACGCACAGCACAGCAGCAATATTCTCGGGTGTACCTACGCACTGTTTTTTGGCTTTTAACGCTTTGGTCTATCGATGAGGATTCCAGTTTCTTTCACTTTTTTCACAAAATAATGAACATACGGAGCTGACGGTGCTTCTCTTCTTCAAAAATCCGTACGCAATTTTCGCACACATTCTGCAACATTACCATGATTTTCAAAGTAATGTCGAAATATTTTCCAGCGTTGTTCAAGCGTATACACAACAATTGGGCAAAAGGCAGAATGCTTCTTTTTCGATTCCAGATTGCCAATTAAAAACGCCATTACTCGATACGAAAAATAATTGAAAAAGTTTGAAAAGAAAAATGGATAGAGAAACATCAGCAACTTTCCCTGCAACGTCTACAAGTGTTTCTGTTTCTGATCTAAACAATAGTTCAACAGATGAACCATCTAATTCATGTGAAGATTCCGATAGGGAAGATGTTTTTACAGTTGGCGATCCTAAAGAAAAGATAAAAAAAACAACAATCCGTTGCACTTAATCACTCCGCGCTATCTCAAACCTGCGACCGATTATATGGGGTGCCAGACAAAGCGGCCGGTCGCTATTGCTTCTGTAATATTACAGGAATCTAAACTACCATTATTGATAAAAATAAACTTAGAAGGGAGTGAAAAAAGGCCAGAGGAAGTATTCAAGTTAGAGAATCTATTTCTGAGATCAGTGCTTTATATTTCGACGGTCGTCGAAAGGACAAAACTTTGGTCAACCAAACCAGAACAGAAACGGAAAGTTTAACCGCGAGCAAGTGATCGAAGAACACATTTCACTGGTAAGCAAACCAGATTCAAAGTACTTAGGTTACATTGCTCCGACATCAGGTACTGCTAAATGTATAGAACAAGAACTGTATAGCTTTTTTCCGGACAGAAAACATTTCATTGGAGAACTTAGTTGCGATTGGATGTGATGGCACCAACGTCAATTTTGGAAAATTTGGAGACATCATGCGTCTGTTTGAAAAAAGACTGAATAGACCATTACAATGGATAGTTTGTCTGTTGCTTATGAATGAGCTGCCATTCCGTCATTTATTTACTTATATTGATGGCGTAACATCGGGCCCAAAAACATTTTCAGGAGTAATTGGAAAAGATCTAGAAAATTATGAGGAAACGAATATCGTTAAATTTAAGTCGATTTCAGGAAAGTCGCTGCCAATAATGGACATAAAAAACCTTAGATCTGACCTAAATAGTTTTAAAGGTCTTGCCCCAATGACCTAGCTGACAAATCACCTGGTAAAACGTCCCATGCTAGGTGGCTCTCTAAAGCTAATTGAATTCTTCGTCTATATATCGGAACAGCAAACCCTACGGAAATTTTGATATTATTAGCAACCTTCGTCGTAAAAGTGTATGCTCCAACATGGTTTAATATAAAAAACCAACCTACCTGCAAAGATGAAGCCAGGCATTTATGGGGTTTAATCTCGAAAAGTCGCTATCTTTTCTCTGAATATCGGACTGTAATTGATCCTGTAATCAAACGAAACAGTTTCTTTGCTCATTCAGAAAACCCCAAAAAACATCTCCAGCCAGCTCGTTCCCTATCTAGCTGTCTCCAGTTTCGCACGCCAAGTTGGTTGAGGTTCAGGTCCTCTACCACTTGTGTGCTCCACCTGAGTCGTGGTCTTCCTCTTCTGCGACGTCCTTCCGGGTTGGATTTGAAGACTCTACGAGCCGGAGCATTATTTTCCATTTGCTTAACATGACCTAACCATCTAACTCGTTGGACCTTAACTTTTCTGGCTAGATCAGTGTCGCTGAACAGCTCGTGCAGTTCTTGGTCGAATCCTTGTCTCCATTCTCCATTTATGCAGACAGGACCAAAAATCACTCGAAGAATTTTTCTCTCAAAGCAGCCCAAAGCGTTTTCATCGGATGTTGTCATGGTCCATGTCTCTGCACCATACATGAGGACCGGGATGATCAGGGTTTTGTAGAATGTCGGGAGAGGACTTTACTACTCCATTGCCTTCTATGTCCAAAGAAGCAGCGATTGGCAAGAGTGATTCTTCGTTTGATTTCAGCGCTGGTGTTGTTGTCTGAGTTGATAGCGGATCCCAGGTAGACAAAGTCCTTAACTATATCGAAGTTAAATCTGTCTATGTTGACGTTTGCTCCAAGACGTCGATGTTGGTTGTCCTTTCTTGTTGACAGCATTAACTTGTTCTTGCTCTCGTTAACCGCTAGACCAATCTTCCTGGCCTCTTTCTCAAGACTCACAAATGCTCCACTGACATCACGCTGTGTTCTTCCAATTATGTCTATGTGGTCTGCGTATTCTAGTACCTGGACGGACTTTTTAAAAGATTGTGCCTCTGGTGTTAAAGTTAGAGTTTTGCACAATCTTTTCAAGAATGATGTTGAAGAAATCGCATGACAGCGCATCGCCTTGTCTAAAACCTTTTTTGAGATCAAAAGCGTCGATTAGGTTTTTTCCGACCATGATGGAACAGCGTGAATTTTTCATTGTCATCTTACACAGACGGACGAGTTTTTCTGCGATGCCAAAACTAGACATTGCTCTATACAATTGATCTCTATAGACGCTGTCATACGCGGCCTTGAAATCGATGAAAAGGTGCTAGGTATCGATTTGAAGTTCCTAGGTCTTCTCCAAGATCTGCCGTAGGGTGAATATTTGATCGATGGTAAACTTTCCGGGTCCGAAGCCACACTGATAAGGTCAGGTTGTTGACGAAGGGCTTCAAACGTTCACACAGCACGGCAGACAAGATCTTATAGGCGATGTTAAGGAGACTTATACATCTGTAGTTGGTGCAGTTCAGGGGATCTTCTTTTTTGAGGATCGGGCATACGATGCTGAGGTTCCATTCATCGGGCATGCTTTCCTCCGACCAAATTTTGCAGATGAGCTGAGCATCTCCAGCTGCTTTGTACAGTTTGGCGGCTAGCCCGTCTGCTCCAGCGGCCTTGTTCGACTGAAGTTTAGATATCGCTACCTTCACTTCGTCCCTGTCGGGTTGGGTGGAATTGTTGGCCTTCTGCACCCAAATTGAATGGTTCTGCATTGCTTGCTCCTTACAGCTTGGAAAAGTGGTCTTTCCATATCCTCAGCACTGACTGCGATGTTCTCATGATGGTCTCTACAGGCTTCGGTTCGGGGTGTATAAGCCAAGTCTTGGCAATTATATTTTTAAAACAAAATTCTAAGACATAGTTCAATGTTCCTCTCTTTTAAAGGGCCATGGCAATAAATCTTATGCTCACTACTATGAGGAAATGCGCGGGCGCATTGCTTATCAAAACAATCTAAAGACTATTCGAGAACACAACGAATTGTACAAAAGTGGACAAAAGTCTTACCGTTTGAGGGCAAACAATCTAGCAGACTTGGTAAGTGAAATCAAAAGTTATTCTGTTTACTCCAAATAATAGATTTAACTTCCAGAACAGTGGTTCTTACTTGAAGAAGTTCCTAAGGCTGGTCAAAAGTAGACGTTATGAAGCCCTCGACTTCATATCGGACATTGTTGGATCGCCACTCATAAATAGCACACCTGAGAGTTTGGATTGGCGAGAAAAGGGTTTCGTTACAAAACCAAATAACCAAGGTACTTGTGGTTCATGCTATGCTTATAGCATAGCGCAGAGTATTGAGGGGCAGGTCTTCAAACGAACTGGCAAAATATTGAGCTTAAGGTACTAACTGATTTTTATAAGGAAACCAAGTCTGAACCGTTTCCTCTTTAAGTCCACAGCAAATTGTTGACTGTAGTGTTTCATTTGGTAACCAAGGATGTACTGGAGGATCTCTGCGCAACACGCTCAGATATCTTGAAGCTACAGGCGGTATAATGCGTGCCAATGACTACAAATATGTTGGAAGAGTAATTTGCTTAACTTAATAGTGATACAAGTTTTGACATTGGTAACATTTTTCTAGAAAGGTAAATGCCAATTTGTTCCAGAACTAGCTGTTGTCAATGTTACATCTTGGGCCATTATGCCCTCGAGGGATGAAAAAGCTATTCAAGCAGCTGTAGCCCATATTGGACCAGTTGCTGTATCGATCAATGCCACGCCTAAGACATTTCAGCTTTACAGGTTGGCACATTTATTTATTAAGAGAATAAGGACGTTCTTACATTGGCAATCGAGGCCGAATGCGAATTGCGTTAAAAGTACTGGGACTTGCACTCCAGTATGTTCAATAGCCGTGTTGTTTCACTACTCAGTAGCCAGCATAGTATTCTTACTTAATTACTAACTTAAGGACACTACAGTCCGGTGTGGACTTGGGCCTCAAACAACAGTCTCCGCCAGCCAGCTCGGTCCCTAGCTAGCTGTCTCCAGTTTTGCACTCCAAGTTGATTGAGGTCCTCTTCCACTTGTGTGCGCCACCTGAGTCGCGGTCTTCCTCTCCTTCTGAGTCCCTCGGGAATAGTGTCGAAGGCTTTCCGGACCGGAGCATTGGTGTCCATTCGCTCTAAATTAATGAGCCATCTGAGTCTCTGGACCTTAACCATTCTGGCTAGGTCCACGTCGTTTTACAACCCGTAAAGTTCACTGTTGTATCTTCTTCTCCATTCCCCATTAATGCACTTTCCTCTCGAAACAGCCTAAGGCACCGATTTTGTCAAGGTCCATGCTTCTCCGCAAGAGAGGGCTTTTCCACTCAATTGCTTTCTCAGCCCAAAGAATCAGCGATTAGCGCTGGTGTTATTGCCCGTGTTAATAGCGGAGCATAGGTAGACAAACTCTACTACCTCGAACTTGTGTGCGTCCTGTCCGAGCCGTCGCGTCGATGTTGGGTGTCCTTTCTCGAAGACAGCATATACTTCGTTTTGGCCTCATTTACCGCTAAACCCATTTTTGCCGCTTCTGTCTCAATTCCCACAAAGGCGCCATTGACATCACACTGTGTTCTTCCCATATCGTCGGCGTACGCGAGAAGTTGAACAGATGTTTGGAAGAAAGTGTCTCTGGTGTTGACGGTGGAGTTTTGAACTTCTCTTCTCAAGAACGATGTTAAAGAAATCGCACGACAGTGCATCGCCTTGGCTGAATCCTTTTTCGACGTCGAAAGATTCCGTAAGCTCATTACCAACTTTGAAAGAGCAGCGTGAGTTCTCCATCATCATTTTGCACAAGCGAACGTGCTTGGCAGGGATGCCAAAACTAGACGTAGCTTTATACGGTTCGTCTCTGTAGATGCTGTCATACGCGGCCTTAAAATCGATGAAGAGGTGGTGGGTATCGATTTGGAGTTCATAGGTCTTTTTCAGGATCTGCCGCAAAGTGAAAATTTGGTCGATGGTTGACTTTCCTGGCCTGAAGCCACATTGATAAGGACCAATCAGATTGTTGACGAAAGGCTTCACGTTACGTTCACGTTACGACAGAGAGGATCTTGTAGGTGATGTTAAGTAGACTGATTCCTCTGTAATTGGCGCAGTTTAGAGGATCTCCCTTTTCAGGATCGGGCAAACAATACTGAGGTTCCATTCATCAGGCATGCAGTCTTCCGACAGATGATTTGGTGCATGCTTCTATCAAGATCGTCGCCTGCTGCTTTTAACAGCTCGGCAGCTAGACTATCTGTTCCAGCGGCTTTGTTGGATTTCAGCCGTGATATTGCCGTTTTCACTACTTCTAGGTCGGGTGCAAGGAATTGTTGGCTGTCATCGTGTACGATTAAAGGCTCCTGTCTTACGGCGGGGTTTTGTTCGTCATCGCCGTAATACAATCTACAGAAGTGGTCTTTCTATATCCCCAGCATTGACTGCGATTCTGCTATGATGTTCGCTTGTTTATCTCTGCAGGCATCGGTTCTTGCTCGATGACCCTGAGCCAGCTGTTTTACCTTCCGATAAATCCTCCGAACTTCATTCCTGCTATTGGCTCTGTCCACATCTTCGATCTGACGCTTCTCATGCGCTCTCTTTTTTCTCCTGAGAAGCCGGCGGCGTTCCTCTCTCCTTGTTTGCTCGTAGAGCTCACGAGCAGCTCTTGTCCTTCTATGCAGCACCGCTTTGTATACCTCCTGCTTGACTGCATGGGCCTGCCTGATAGAGTGAGTTGGAACGTCTTGAATGTCACTTGAATACTATGCTGGCTACTGAGTAGTGAACAAAAACAGGGCTTCATTTAAAGATGAAAAATGTCAGATACCAAATGTAAATGAGTCCTTTTTCGATTTCGAACTGTCACTGCGATTGTTGACAAGAATTAATTAATTAAACTTTTTAACAGTGATGGAATTTATGACGACGAAAATTGCTCTTCAAATTCCGTTAACCATGCAATGCTTGTCGTTGGCTACGGTCCAGACTATTGGATTTTAAAAAATTGGTGGGGTGATCAATGGGGAGAAGACGGATACATGAGAATTCGGAAAGGTAAAAACGTATGCGGTGTTGCCAACTATGCTGCATACTCAGTTGTTTAAGTTTAAGTTTAAGTTTAAGTTTAAGTTTAAAGAAGAAATAAAATTATATTTTATTAAGAAACATGTAAAAGAAAGAAAATAAATACAAGTCGCAACCAGTACAGGGAGAAAATGAGAACAGAAGTATATTTCAATTCAAATTGGAGAAATATTCATGACAAAGTTTACAAAACTTATTGAAATCGATTCCAGACCTCAGATGACTGGGAAGATTATTCCACAGTCTTACAGCATGAACAAAAAACTGCCTGCGTGATGTCAAAGTGGCAAATTCGAGAGGGCGCAGTAAGATTGAGCGATTTGATCTGCAAAAATTTAGTTTCTCAAGCTCGGAGACCTGTTAAGAATTATTATGTAGAGAAAAAAACAGCACCGATATTTAAGATAGTTTTCCAAGCTACCGCCTAAAATTTCAAAAACCTTGGACGATACATGGTCTTACCTTATTAAATTATAAACGAACCGGACTATGGAATTCAACGCAACCTTAAACCATAGAAGGGTTGAGGAGTCAGGATCAGCGAACAATTCTCTGAAATTCAGTTGATTTTCTACTGAAAATTCCTCTGAAATTCTGTTGATTTTCTACTGAAAATTCCTCTGAAATTTTTTGTTGATTTTCTACTGAAAATTCCTCTGAAATTTTGTTGATTTTCGGCTTAAAATTCCTCTGAAATTTTGTTGATTTTCTACTGAAAATTTCTCTGAAATTTCCTTGATTTTCTACTGAAAATTCCTCTGAAATTTTGTTGATCTTCTACTGAAAATTCCTCTAAAGTTCTGTTGATTTTCTACTGAAAATTCCTCTGAAATTTTCTTGATTTTCTGAAATTCTGTTGATTTTCTACTGAAAATTCCTCTGAAATTCTGTTGATTTTCTACTGAAAATTCCTCTGAAATTCTGTTGATTTTCTACTGAAAATTCATCTGAAATTTTGTGTTGATTTTCTACTGAAAATTCCTCTGAAATTTTCTGGATTTTCTACTGAAAATTCCTCTGAAATTCTGTTGATTTTCTACTGAAAATTCCTCTGAAATTCTGTTGATTTTCTACTGAAAATTCCTCTGAAATTCTGTTGATTTTCTACTGAAAATTCCTCTGAAATTGTGTTGATTTTCGACTGAAAATTCCTCTGAAATTTTGTTGATTTTCTACTGAAAATTCCTCTGAAATTTTGTTGATTTTCTACTGAAAATTCTTCTGAAATTTTGTTGATTTTCTACTGAAAATTCCTCTGAAATTTTGTGTTGATTTTTTCCTGAAAATTCCTCTGAAATTCTGTTGATTTTCTACTGAAAATTCCTCTGAAATTCTGTTGATTTTCTACTGAAAATTCCTCCGAAATTTTGTTGATTTTCTTCTGAAAACTTCTCTGAAATTTTGTTGATTTTCTACTGAAAATTCCTCTGAAATTCTGTTGATTTTCTACTGAAAATTCCTCTGAAATTTTGTGTTGATTTTCTACTGAAAATTCCTCTGAAATTTTGTTGATTTTCTACTGAAAATTCCTCTGAAATTTTGTTGATTTTCTACTGAAAATTCCTCTGAAATTCTGTTGATTTTCTACTGAAAATTCCTCTGAAATTTTGTTGATTTTCTACTGAAAACTTCTCTGAAATTTTGTTGATTTTCTACTGAAAATTCCTCTGAAATTCTGTTGATTTTCTACTGAAAATTCCTCTGAAATTTTGTGTTGATTTTCTACTGAAAATTCCTCTGAAATTTTGTTGATTTTCTACTGAAAATTCCTCTGAAATTTTGTTGATTTTCTACTGAAAATTCCTCTGAAATTTTGTGTTGATTTTCTACTGAAAATTCCTCTGAAATTCTGTTGATTTTCTAATGAAAATTCCTCTGAAATTCTGTTGATTTTCTACTGAAAATTCCTCTGAAATTGTGTTGATTTTCGACTGAAAATTCCTCTGAAATTTTGTTGATTTTCTACTGAAAATTCCTCTGAAATTTTGTTGATTTTCTACTGAAAATTCTTCTGAAATTTTGTTGATTTTCTACTGAAAATTCCTCTGAAATTCTGTTGATTTTCTACTGAAAATTCCTCTGAAATTTTGTTGATTTTCTACTGAAAACTTCTCTGAAATTTTGTTGATTTTCTACTGAAAATTCCTCTGAAATTCTGTTGATTTTCTACTGAAAATGCCTCTGAAATTTTGTTGATTTTCTACTGAAAACTTCTCTGAAATTTTGTTGATTTTCTACTGGAAATTCTTCTGAAATTTTGTGTTGATTTTCTACTGAAAATTCCTCTGAAATTTTGTTGATTTTCTACTGAAAATTCTTCTGAAATTTTGTTGATTTTTTACTGAAAATTCCTCTGAAATTTTGTGTTGATTTTCTACTGAAAATTCCTCTGAAATTGTGTTGATTTTCTACTGAAAATTCCTCTGAAATTCTGTTGATTTTCTACTGAAAATTCCTCTGAAATTGTGTTGATTTTCGACTGAAAATTCTTCTGAAATTTTGTTGATTTTCTACTGAAAACTTCTCTGAAATTTTGTTGATTTTCGACTGAAAATTCCTCTGAAATTTTGTGTTGATTTTCTAATGAAAATTCCTGTGAAATTCTGTTGATTTTCTACTGAAAATTCCTCTGAAATTGTGTTGATTTTCGACTGAAAATTCCTCTGAAATTTTGTTGATTTTCTACTGAAAATTCCTCTGAAATTTTGTTGGTTTTCTACTGAAAATTCCTCTGAAATTTTGTTGATTTTCTACTGAAATTCCTCTGAAATTCTGTTGATTTTCTACTGAAAATTCCTCTGAAATTTTGTTGATTTTCTACTGAAAACTTCTCTGAAATTTTGTTGATTTTCTACTGAAAATTCCTCTGAAATTCTGTTGATTTTCTACTGAAAATTCCTCTGAAATTTTGTGTTGATTTTCTACTGAAAATTCCTCTGAAATTTTGTTGATTTTCTACTGAAAATTCCTCTGAAATTTTGTTGATTTTCTACTGAAAATTCCTCTGAAATTTTGTGTTGATTTTCTACTGAAAATTCCTCTGAAATTCTGTTGATTTTCTAATGAAAATTCCTCTGAAATTCTGTTGATTTTCTACTGAAAATTCCTCTGAAATTGTGTTGATTTTCGACTGAAAATTCCTCTGAAATTTTGTTGATTTTCTACTGAAAATTCCTCTGAAATTTTGTTGATTTTCTACTGAAAATTCCTTTGAAATTTTGTGTTGATTTTCTACTGAAAATTCCTCTGAAATTCTGTTGATTTTCTACTGAAAATTCCTCTGAAATTCTGTTGATTTTCTACTGAAAATTCCTCTGAAATTTTGTGTTGATTTTCTACTGAAAATTCCTCTGAACTTTTATTGATTTTCTACTGAAAATTAATCTGAAATTTTGTTGATTTTCTACTGAAAACTTCTCTGAAATTTTGTTGATTTTCTACTGAAAATTCCTCTGAAATTCTGTTGATTTTCTACTGAAAATGTCTCTGAAATTTTGTTGATTTTCTTCTGAAAACTTCTCTGAAATTTTGTTTATTTTCTACTGGAAATTCTTCTGAAATTTTGTGTTGATTTTCTACTGAAAATTCCCCTGAAATTTTGTTGATTTTCTACTGAAAATTCTTCTGAAATTTTGTTGATTTTTTACTGAAAATTCCTCTGAAATTTTGTGTTGATTTTCTACTGAAAATTCCTCTGAAATTCTGTTGATTTTCTACTGAAAATTCCTCTGAAATTCTGTTGATTTTCTACTGAAAATTCCTCTGAAATTGTGTTGATTTTCGACTGAAAATTCTTCTGAAATTTTGTTGATTTTCTACTGAAAACTTCTCTGAAATTTTGTTGATTTTCGACTGAAAATTCCTCTGAAATTTTGTTGATTTTCTACTGAAAATTCCTCTGAAATTTTGTGTTGATTTTCTACTGAAAATTCCTCTGAAATTTTGTTGATTTTCTACTGAAAATTTCTCTGAAATTTTGTTGATTTTCTACTGAAAATTCCTTTGAAATTTTGTGTTGATTTTCTACTGAAAATTCCTCTGAAATTCTGTTGATTTTCTACTGAAAATTCCTCTGAAATTCTGTTGATTTTCTACTGAAAATTCCTCTGAAATTTTGTGTTGATTTTCTACTGAAAATTCCTCTGAACTTTTATTGATTTTCTACTGAAAATTTCTCTGAAATTTTGTTGATTTTCTACTGAAAATTCCTCTGAAATTTTGTGTTGATTTTCTACTGAAAATTCCTCTGAAATTCTGTTGATTTTCTAATGAAAATTCCTCTGAAATTCTGTTGATTTTCTACTGAAAATTCCTCTGAAATTTTGTTGATTTTCGACTGAAAATTCCTCTGAAATTTTGTTGATTTTCTACTGAAAATTCTTCTGAAATTTTGTTGATTTTCTACTGAAAATTCTTCTGAAATTTTGTTGATTTTCTACTGAAAATTCCTCTGAAATTCTGTTGATTTTCTACTGAAAATTCCTCTGAAATTTTGTTGATTTTCTACTGAAAACTTCTCTGAAATTTTGTTGATTTTCTACTGAAAATTCCTCTGAAATTCTGTTGATTTTCTACTGAAAATTCCTCTGAAATTTTGTGTTGATTTTCTACTGAAAATTCCTCTGAAATTTTGTTGGTTTTCTACTGAAAATTCCTCTGAAATTTTGTTGATTTTCTACTGAAATTCCTCTGAAATTCTGTTGATTTTCTACTGAAAATTCCTCTGAAATTTTGTTGATTTTCTACTGAAAACTTCTCTGAAATTTTGTTGATTTTCTACTGAAAATTCCTCTGAAATTCTGTTGATTTTCTACTGAAAATTCCTCTGAAATTTTGTGTTGATTTTCTACTGAAAATTCCTCTGAAATTTTGTTGATTTTCTACTGAAAATTCCTCTGAAATTTTGTTGATTTTCTACTGAAAATTCCTCTGAAATTTTGTGTTGATTTTCTACTGAAAATTCCTTTGAAATTCTGTTGATTTTCTAATGAAAATTTCTCTGAAATTCTGTTGATTTTCGACTGAAAATTCCTCTGAAATTGTGTTGATTTTCGACTGAAAATTCCTCTGAAATTGTGTTGATTTTCTACTGAAAATTCCTCTGAAATTTTGTTGATTTTCTACTGAAAACTCTTCTTAAATTTTGTTGATTTTCTACTGAAAATTCCTCTGAAATTCTGTTGTTTTTCTACTGAAAATTCCTCTGAAATTTTGTTGATTTTCTACTGAAAACTTCTCTGAAATTTTGTTGATTTTCTACTGAAAATTCCTCTGAAATTCTGTTGATTTTCTACTGAAAATTCCTCTGAAATTTTGTTGATTTTCTACTGAAAACTTCTCTGAAATTTTGTTGATTTTCTACTGAAAATTCTTCTGAAATTTTGTTGATTTTCTACTGAAAATTCCTCTGAAATTCTGTTGATTTTCTACTGAAAATTCCTCTGAAATTGTGTTGATTTTCGACTGAAAATTCCTCTGAAATTCATTTTCTACTGAAAATTCCTCTGAAATTCTGTTGATTTTCTACTGAAAATTCCTCTGAAATCGTGTTGATTTTCGACTGAAAATTCCTCTGAAATTTTGTTGATTTTCTACTGAAAACTTCTCTGAAATTTTGTTGATTTTCTACTGAAAATTCCTCTGAAATTTTCTGGATTTTCTACTGAAAATTCCTCTGTAATTCTGTTGATTTTCTACTGAAAATTCCTCTGAAATGCTGTTGATTTTCTACTGAAAATTCCTCTGAAATTGTGTTGATTTTCGACTGAAAATTCCCTTGAAATTTTGTTGATTTTCTGCTGAAAATTCCTCTAAAATTTTGTTGATTTTCTACTGAAAATTCTTCTGAAATTTTGTTGATTTTCTACTGAAAATTCCTCTGAAATTCTGTTGATTTTCTACTGAAAATTCCTCTGAAATTGTGTTGATTTTCGACTGAAAATTCCTCTGAAATTTTGTTGATTTTCTACTGAAAATTCCTCTGAAATTTTGTTGATTTTCTACTGAAAATTCTTCTGAAATTTTGTTGATTTTCTGCTGAAAATTCCTCTGAAATTTTGTTGATTTTCTACTGAAAATTCTTCTGAAATTTTCTATTTTTTCTACTGAAAATTCCTCTGAAATTCTGTTGATTTTCTACTGAAAATTCCTCTGAAATTCTGTTGATTTTCTACTGAAAATTCCTCTGAAATTGTGTTGATTTTCGACTGAAAATTCCTCTGAAATTTTGTTGATTTTCTACTGAAAACTTCTCTGAAATTTTGTTGATTTTCGACTGAAAATTCCTCTGAAATTTTGTTGATTTTCTACTGAAAATTCCTCTGAAATTTTGTGTTGATTTTCTACTGAAAATTCCTCTGAAATTTTGTTGATTTTCTACTGAAAACTCCTCTGAAATTTTGTTGATTTTCTACTGAAAATTCCTCTGAAATTTTGTGTTGATTTTCTACTGAAAATTCTTCTGAAATTCTGTTGATTTTCTACTGAAAATTCCTCTGAAATTCTGTTGATTTTCTACGGAAAATTTCTCTGAAATTCTGTTGATTTTCTAATGAAAATTCCTCTTGATTTTCGACTGAAAATTCCCTTGAAATTTTGTTGATTTTCTGCTGAAAATTCCTCTAAAATTTTGTTGATTTTCTACTGAAAATTCTTCTGAAATTGTGTTGATTTTCTACTGAAAATTCCTCTGAAATTCTGTTGATTTTCTACTGAAAATTCCTCTGAAATTGTTTTGATTTTCGACTGAAAATTCCTCTGAAATTTTGTTGATTTTCTACTGAAAATTCCTCTGAAATTTTGTTGATTTTCTACTGAAAATTCTTCTGAAATTTTGTTGATTTTCTGCTGAAAATTCCTCTGAAATTTTGTTGATTTTCTACTGAAAATTCTTCTGAAATTTTCTATTTTTTCTACTGAAAATTCCTCTGAAATTCTGTTGATTTTCTACTGAAAATTCCTCTGAAATTCTGTTGATTTTCTACTGAAAATTCCTCTGAAATTGTGTTGATTTTCGACTGAAAATTCCTCTGAAATTTTGTTGATTTTCTACTGAAAACTTCTCTGAAATTTTGTTGATTTTCGACTGAAAATTCCTCTGAAATTTTGTTGATTTTCTACTGAAAATTCCTCTGAAATTTTGTGTTGATTTTCTACTGAAAATTCCTCTGAAATTTTGTTGATTTTCTACTGAAAATTCCTCTGAAATTTTGTTGATTTTCTGAAATTTTGTGTTGATTTTCTACTGAAAATTCTTCTGAAATTCTGTTGATTTTCTACTGAAAATTCCTCTGAAATTCTGTTGATTTTCTACGGAAAATTTCTCTGAAATTCTGTTGATTTTCTAATGAAAATTCCTCTGAAATTCTGTTGATTTTCTACTGAAAATTTCTCTGAAATTGTGTTGATTTTCGACTGAAAATTCCTCTGAAATTTTGTTGATTTTCTACTGAAAATTCCTCTGAAATTTTGTTGATTTTCTACTGAAAATTCTTCTGAAATTTTGTTGATTTTCTACTGAAAATTCCTCTGAAATTCTGTTGATTTTCTACTGAAAATTCCTCTGAAATGTTGTTGATTTTCTACTGAAAACTTCTCTGAAATTTTGTTGATTTTCTACTGAAAATTCCTCTGAAATTCTGTTGATTTTTTACTGAAAATTCCTCTGAAATTTTGTGTTGATTTTCTACTGAAAATTCCTCTGAAATTCTGTTGATTTTCTACTGAAAATTCCTCTGAAATTTTGTTGATTTTCTACTGAAAATTCCTCTGAAATTCTGTTGATTTTCTACTGAAAATTCCTCTGAAATTTTGTTGATTTTCTACTGAAAACTTCTCTGAAATTTTGTTGATTTTCTACTGAAAATTCCTCTGAAATTCTAGTGATTTTCTACTGAAAATTCCTCTGAAATTTTGTGTTGATTTTCTACTGAAAATTCCTCTGAAATTTTGTTGATTTTCTACTGAAAATTCCTCTGAAATTTTGTTGATTTTCTACTGAAAATTCCTCTGAAATATTGTGTTGATTTTCTACTGAAAATTCCTCTGAAATTCTGTTGATTTTCTAATGAAAATTCCTCTGAAATTCTGTTGATTTTCTACTGAAAATTCCTCTGAAATTGTGTTGATTTTCGACTGAAAATTCCTCTAAAATTTTGCTGATTTTCTACTGAAAATTCCTCTGAAATTTTGTTGATTTTCTACTGAAAATTCTTCTGAAATTTTTGTTGATTTTCTACTGAAAATTCCTCTGAAATTCTGTTGATTTTCTACTGAAAATTCATCTGAAATTTTGTTGATTTTCTACTGAAAACTTCTCGGAAATTTTGTTGATTTTCTACTGAAAATTCCTCTAAAATTCTGTTGATTTTCTACTGAAAATTCCTCTGAAATTTTGTTGATTTTCTACTGAAAACTTCTCTGAAATTTTGTTGATTTTCTACTGGAAATTCTTCTGAAATTTTGTTGATTTTCTACTGAAAATTCCTCTGAAATTCTGTTGATTTTCTACTGAAAATTCCTCTGAAATTGTGTTGATTTTCGACTGAAAATTCCTCTGAAATTCTGTTGATTTTCTACTGAAAATTCCTCTGAAATTCTGTTGATTTTCTACTGAAAATTCCTCTGAAATCGTGTTGATTTTCGACTGAAAATTCCTCTGAAATTTTGTTGATTTTCTACTGAAAACTTCTCTGAAATTTTGTTGATTTTCTACTGAAAATTCCTCTGAAATTTTCTGGATTTTCTACTGAAAATTCCTCTGAAATTCTGTTGATTTTCTACTGAAAATTCCTCTGAAATGCTGTTGATTTTCTACTGAAAATTCCTCTGAAATTGTGTTGATTTTCGACTGAAAATTCCCTTGAAATTTTGTTGATTTTCTGCTGAAAATTCCTCTAAAATTTTGTTGATTTTCTACTGAAAATTCTTCTGAAATTTTGTTGATTTTCTACTGAAAATTCCTCTGAAATTCTGTTGATTTTCTACTGAAAATTCCTCTGAAATTGTGTTGATTTTCGACTGAAAATTCCTCTGAAATTTTGTTGATTTTCTACTGAAAATTCCTCTGAAATTTTGTTGATTTTCTACTGAAAATTCTTCTGAAATTTTGTTGATTTTCTGCTGAAAATTCCTCTGAAATTTTGTTGATTTTCTACTGAAAATTCTTCTGAAATTTTCTATTTTTTCTACTGAAAATTCCTCTGAAATTCTATTGATTTTCTACTGAAAATTCCTCTGAAATTCTGTTGATTTTCTACTGAAAATTCCTCTGAAATTGTGTTGATTTTCGACTGAAAATTCCTCTGAAATTTTGTTGATTTTCTACTGAAAACTTCTCTGAAATTTTGTTGATTTTCGACTGAAAATTCCTCTGAAATTTTGTTGATTTTCTACTGAAAATTCCTCTGAAATTTTGTGTTGATTTTCTACTGAAAATTCCTCTGAAATTTTGTTGATTTTCTACTGAAAATTCCTCTGAAATTTTGTTGATTTTCTACTGAAAATTCCTCTGAAATTTTGTGTTGATTTTCTACTGAAAATTCTTCTGAAATTCTGTTGATTTTCTACTGAAAATTCCTCTGAAATTCT
Organism: Sphaerophoria taeniata; assembly: GCA_943590905.1. Taxonomy (NCBI): domain Eukaryota; kingdom Metazoa; phylum Arthropoda; class Insecta; order Diptera; family Syrphidae; genus Sphaerophoria; species Sphaerophoria taeniata. The sequence goes on from OX016543.1 coordinate 4,865,693, forward strand.
GTTGATTTTCTACGGAAAATTCCTCTGAAATTCTGTTGATTTTCTAATGAAAATTCCTCTGAAATTCTGTTGATTTTCTACTGAAAATTTCTCTGAAATTGTGTTGATTTTCGACTGAAAATTCCTCTGAAATTTTGTTGATTTTCTACTGAAAATTCCTATGAAATTTTGTTGATTTTCTACTGAAAATTCTTCTGAAATTTTGTTGATTTTCTACTGAAAATTCCTCTGAAATTCTGTTGATTTTCTACTGAAAATTCCTCTGAAATGTTGTTGATTTTCTACTGAAAACTTCTCTGAAATTTTGTTGATTTTCTACTGAAAATTCCTCTGAAATTCTGTTGATTTTTTACTGAAAATTCCTCTGAAATTTTGTGTTGATTTTCTACTGAAAATTCCTCTGAAATTTTGTTGATTTTCTACTGAAAATTCCTCTGAAATTTTGTTGATTTTCTACTGAAAATTCCTCTGAAATTCTGTTGATTTTCTACTGAAAATTCCTCTGAAATTTTGTTGATTTTCTACTGAAAACTTCTCTGAAATTTTGTTGATTTTCTACTGAAAATTCCTCTGAAATTCTAGTGATTTTCTACTGAAAATTTCCTGTAATTTTGTGTTGATTTTCTACTGAAAATTCCTCTGAAATGTTGTTGATTTTCTACTGAAAATTCCTCTGAAATTTTGTTGATTTTCTACTGAAAATTCCTCTGAAATATTGTGTTGATTTTCTACTGAAAATTCCTCTGAAATTCTGTTGATTTTCTAATGAAAATTCCTCTGAAATTCTGTTGATTTTCTACTGAAAATTCCTCTGAAATTGTGTTGATTTTCGACTGAAAATTCCTCTAAAATTTTGCTGATTTTCTACTGAAAATTCCTCTGAAATTTTGTTGATTTTCTACTGAAAATTCTTCTGAAATTTTGTTGATTTTCTACTGAAAATTCCTCTGAAATTCTGTTGATTTTCTACTGAAAATTCCTCTGAAATTTTGTTGATTTTCTACTGAAAACTTCTCGGAAATTTTGTTGATTTTCTACTGAAAATTCCTCTGAAATTCTGTTGATTTTCTACTGAAAATTCCTCTGAAATTTTGTTGATTTTCTACTGAAAACTTCTCTGAAATTTTGTTGATTTTCTACTGGAAATTCTTCTGAAATTTTGTTGATTTTCTACTGAAAATTCCTCTGGCATTCTGTTGATTTTCTACTGAAAATTCCTCTGAAATTGTGTTGATTTTCGACTGAAAATTCCTCTGAAATTCTGTTGATTTTCTACTGAAAATTCCTCTGAAATTCTGTTGATTTTCTACTGAAAATTCCTCTGAAATCGTGTTGATTTTCGACTGAAAATTCCTCTGAAATTTTGTTGATTTTCTACTGAAAACTTCTCTGAAATTTTGTTGATTTTCTACTGAAAATTCCTCTGAAATTTTCTGGATTTTCTACTGAAAATTCCTCTGAAATTCTGTTGATTTTCTACTGAAAATTCCTCTGAAATGCTGTTGATTTTCTACTGAAAATTCCTCTGAAATTGTGTTGATTTTCGACTGAAAATTCCCTTGAAATTTTGTTGATTTTCTGCTGAAAATTCCTCTAAAATTTTGTTGATTTTCTACTGAAAATTCTTCTGAAATTTTGTTGATTTTCTACTGAAAATTCCTCTGAAATTCTGTTGATTTTCTACTGAAAATTCCTCTGAAATTGTGTTGATTTTCGACTGAAAATTCCTCTGAAATTTTGTTGATTTTCTACTGAAAATTCCTCTTAAATTTTGTTGATTTTCTACTGAAAATTCTTCTGAAATTTTGTTGATTTTCTACTGAAATTTTGTGTTGATTTTCTACTGAAAATTCCTCTGAAATTTTCTATTTTTTCTACTGAAAATTCCTCTGAAATTCTGTTGATTTTCTACTGAAAATTCCTCTGAAATTGTGTTGATTTTCGACTGAAAATTCCTCTGAAATTTTGTTGATTTTCTACTGAAAACTTCTCTGAAATTTTGTTGATTTTCGACTGAAAATTCCTCTGAAATTTTGTTGATTTTCTACTGAAAATTCCTCTGAAATTTTGTGTTGATTTTCTACTGAAAATTCCTCTGAAATTTTGTTGATTTTCTACTGAAAATTCCTCTGAAATTTTGTTGATTTTCTACTGAAAATTCCTCTGAAATTTTGTGTTGATTTTTTCCTGAAAATTCCTCTGAAATTCTGTTGATTTTCTACTGAAAATTCCTCTGAAATTCTGTTGATTTTCTACTGAAAATTCCTCTGAAATTCTGTTGATTTTCTACTGAAAATTCCTCTGAAATTTTGTTGATTTTCTACTGAAAACTTCTCTGAAATTTTGTTGATTTTCTACTGAAAATTCCTCTGAAATTTTGTTGATTTTCTACTGAAAACTTCTCTGAAATTTTGTTGATTTTCTACTGAAAATTCCTATGAAATTCTGTTGATTTTCTACTGAAAATTCCTCTGAAATTTTGTGTTGATTTTCTACTGAAAATTCCTCTGAAATTCTGTTGATTTTCTACTGAAAATTCCTCTGAAATTTTGTTGATTTTCTACTGAAAACTTCTCTGAAATTTTGTTGATTTTCTACTGAAAATTCCTCTGAAATTTTGTTGATTTTCTACTGAAAATTCCTCTGAAATTTTGTTGATCTTCTACTGAAAATTTCTCTGAAATTTTGTTGATTTTCTACTGAAAATTCCTCTGAAATTCTGTTGATTTTCTTCTGAAAATTCATCTGAAATTCAGTTGATTTTCTACTGAAAATTCCTCTGAAATTCAGTTGATTTTCTACTGAAAATTTCTCTAAAATTTTTTGTTGATTTTCTACTGAAAATTCCTGTGAAATTTTGTTGATTTTCTACTGAAAATTTCTCTGAAATTCTGTTGATTTTCTACTGAAAATTCCTCTGAAATTCTGTTGAAAATTGACACTTTAAAAATTTATTAAAAACTAGCCGACCCTGCGAACTTCGTCTCGCCACCCTTCGATTAAAATAGAGAACTTCATATCTGAATTTTTTCAAGCTCTACAACTAACATTCTTCTTTCATTAAAGCAAGAAATAAAATGCAAATTTCTTTGAAAAATTCAAAAACTTCTCTGTTTTGACTATTTCACAAAAATCAGAATTCCAAACAGCTTATCCACGTTATTTGCTGACTTTCCCGTAAGATTTTCTCAAAAAATTATTTTTATACAATGAAAATTTTATAAAATTGCATTGAGGATTGATCGGATTAAGAGTCCAAATCGGACATACAAACAAACCAATGCACCTTAAATTCAATGTTGAAGTTCTTCGTGCTCTCGTAGAGTTTTCCGAGTTCCCAATCAAAAAATTTTCATATTTCTATTTAAGAATCAATGCACTTTCTATTTGCCATTGGAAAACCCATTCCGAAATTTTCCAAATTTCCATTTGAAAACCAATACACCTGCAATAATATGCAATTTTCCCTTTGAAAACCAAAGAGTTTTCCGAGTATTTCATCAGAACTTTCTATTTTCCATTGGAAAACCCATTTTGAAATTTTCCAGTTTTCCATTTGAAAACTTATGCACCTGCAATAATATGCAATTTTCCCAATGAGTTTGCCGAGTTTTTCATCAAGAACTTTCTGTTTTCCCATTCGAAAACCCATTTTGAAACAAAAAATTCCAAGTAAAAAAAATCAAATTTCCGACCTTTGTTTGGTTTTTCCAGTTTTCCCACTCTTCCATGAGGTTTTTCCAATTTCTTTTTTCACAGAAATCATCACTGAATGCAACAGTATGAACCATGAAAATTTCACAAATATCTGTTGGGCCATTTCGGAGTCTATAAGAGACATACAAACAAACACACATCCATTTTTATATATATAGAGATAGTAGTGGCCAATTGTTTATAGGCAACCCTTCGAAAATTCATCACATACTTTCTAAAAATTCATTTAAAATTGGTCGCATCAATATATCAGAATCGAGCGGTGGGATCCTGTACCTACTATAGCAGTAGGTAGTCACCGTAAACGCCTCCTCCATGTCGATGTCAAGGTTTACCCCATGGAGGGGCTCCATTCAACAAACACATTTCATTTTATATACAGTAGCCACTTCGCAAATGAATATAACAAACTAGAGACACACAACATCACAGGCGACTGAGAACATGCATCGGCTGGTTATTAAAAAAAATAATGAAAGAGAGCAACAATTTAACTTAAAGTCAGAGACAAGAAATAATGTTTTTTTATTAAGTGTTAGTTCAATTTTCATAAAAAATAATCTAAGCCTTATAATCACACCAAAATTATCAGGTTTATTCTCTTCATTTCAGAAGAAACTGTCACGGCCTTGATCTTAATGTTATCCTCTCTTCGACTTCTCCTTGTTTTACTTCGACTTCTCACGTTTTACTAGAGGACAGAAACATTTTAATTCGCAATGTTCGGATGCATGTTGATTTCTTTGATCTACTTACTACAAATCTGTTGACCTTGTAACGAGGACGAACAGGGGTTGATTGGTTTTCCTTCATATTCTCAAACTTCGCTCGGATTCTTAAAAAAAAACAGAAGATAAATAGATAAAAACATGTGAGGAAAGGATGAGGAAAAAGAGATGGAAGCTGGCAGTGCATTAGGAAGAAGGGAAGGGGTTGGAAAGGAGGTATTGAATTCTTGAACATTGTAATGATTGGGAAAGACAGAGTGTGGAAGAGAGTTCCACATTCGCGTAGTACGGCTAAAGAATGATTCTCTATACTTGAGAGTACGTCCGAATTTGGGCTCGAGGGTAAACTGATGGGCATTCCTAGAAGCGAGAGTATTACGGGCGAATTGTTTGAGGGGAGGAATGCAACTGGCTGTTTCATTAGAGCAATTACCGTAGAAGTAACGGTAGAACAAGGAGAGACACGCAACGTTACGACGGTGATCTAAAGGTCTGATCTGAATGAGCCAGTAATCTCTCTATCACCAATAATTCTTAGGGCTCTTTTTTGTATACCGTCCAAGAGGCTTAAATATGTAGCTGGAGAACCAGCCCAGAGATGTGAATTGTACTCAAGCTTTGGACGGATATATGTCTTGTTGATAAAAGCCAGATCAGACGGGGAGAAAAATTTCTTGCATCGCCTTAAGAAACCTAAAAATCTGGCGGCATTTTTGGCGACAGCGCTCGTTCCACAAGAGGTGGTCAGTGATGCACATACCGAGAATCTCGAGATGTTCGGTCTCCTTGATGCAAGTGCCACTCATGGACAGTGGCAAGGGGGGTATGTCTCGCTTTGACGATACAAGACAGCATTGAGTTTTCGAAGTATTAAACTCTACGCGATTTTGTATTCCCCATTGTACAATGCTGTTCAAGTCAGAATTTAATGACCTTATCATATTTTGCCGCTCCAGTTCCACGTCCGAAGAGGAGGGATGTGAGTCTGCGAACGGAAATGGTGCTATCGTCAGCGAAAGAATTTATTGAATAAGAAGTTACAGACAAGAGATCATTTATGAAAATGGGAAAGAGGGTCGGAGACAAAACGGAGCCCTGGGGCACACCAGCATTTATATTGTGAGTTTTAGACTTGAATTCTTGAAAATTTCCAAAAGCACGCATTTTCGATAAAAGAGCAAGATGCCAGACTTTATCAAATGCCCTTGAAATATCAAGTGCAACAATCTTACTTTCTCCAAAACGATTTTAAGACTTGTTCCACGTGATATAGACCATCACTTGTGGACCTGTTGCTGCGAAAGCCGTACTGCCGGTCATTAAGCAGATTTCGGTCTTCGAGATATTTAGATTATTAGCGTTTCCATGACTTTAGAAAGAAGGGACGTAAGTTCAGTCGGACGATAATTGGAGGGAGAAGAAGATTCGCGTTTTTTTTGGAATTGGCTGGACAAATGCTGTTTTCCAACTGCTCGGAACGAGCCCAGAAGAATAGGATAGATGGAGAGGGTTTTGCCAGCGTGGAAGAACACCTCTTCAGAATAATAGCGGGGATACCATCCAGACCAGCGGATTTATGTATGTTGAGATCTTTTAAGACTCTCGCCACAGCACGAGTGCGGAAGAAGATTCGTCCCATGGAATCATTGACGCGCTCAAGAACTGGACGACACGGATACTTACGCTTTTGCACTTTCTATATGATTTTCCTCCGAATTGTCTTCGTAGAGGTTAATGGTGCCATCCTGAGTTTCCCGCTTGATTTCTTTAGCTTCCCATTTTTCAAACTTTGCTCTTAATTGCTTAGCCCTTGCAGCGGCCTGAGCCTAAAGTGTATATGCTTGTCATGTATTCAATATATAAAAAAAAACACTTAATATTAACCTGAATAAGTGCTTCATCCTGAAGATGATGGCGAGATCCTGTTCCATTGTAATAAAGGTCATCGTCTTCATCCTCATCTTCATAGTTTTCTTCGTCTCCTTCTTCTTCTCCATCATATTCTTCCTCGTCTTCTTCATTAGATAAGTTCTCATAGCTCGAATAAATTCGACGACCATCATCAGGTGGTGGTGTGAAGCATTTTAGAGGCCTTGGACCAAGCTCAACCATCTTATTATTTTTTATCTGTTCTAGTTCCCTAAATTTATTGAGCATAATCGTTGCCGTATGGGTTTTTTCGATTGGTTCCATATCTTGGGTTGTTGTATTAGTTTCTTGTTCCTCAGACTCAGACTCAAGTGTAACGGCTCCATCACGTGGTGGGGTAATGCGGAAAGTTTTCTTTTCGTTTTCGACTGGTTTATAGGTTTCAAAGAATTTAAATTTCGAAACTATGTCCGATGTTTCGACTTGAATATCATCGATTTTTTCATCATGTTTCACAATACCGTCTCTTGAATTCGAATCAAACTGAAAGCAGAAATAAGTTAATATGAGGAATCGAAGGCACACTTACAAAAATACATCAAATGATCGAACTCTGGAATTATCGTTTAACAATGGCAATTGTTTTTTCGGGGTCAGCTCATTTTTAGCTGCTGAAGCATCCAGTTCTTGAAATAGACTTCGTGATTTCTTACTTATGGCTATAAGAGATTTATTTTATTTTAGAAAGTTGAAACAAGAACGACTTTTACCTGATTGAAAAACTTCAAGTTCATCGTCGGGAACTTTAAGGGCTTCATCATGTTCTTTAAATATTTCTCCATTTTCGAATTTTTCTTTTAAGCAACGCGCCTTATCACCTATATCGATATCAGGTTTTTTCCCAACTGATGTGATTCCTGGAAAGAAGCTTTTGTTTATTTCTATCGAACGTAAACTTTGTTGTTTCACAAAATCGGCTTAGATCGAAAGTCATGGATTTCAAGCCAATTAGTGATCGCCTGAATGTATTCCGCATCAAGGCCACACTACAAAACATCAGTTTAATATGTGCATCCGCCCCTACCGATGATGCTGAGGAGTCTAGCAAGGAGGATTTCTACGACCTCCTGAATAGAGCCTACGACGTCAAAATCGTACTCTGAGATTTCAATGCAAAAATCGGTAAGGAAGACATCTTTGGCGGATTAGTTGGAAGCCTCCACAAAGTAACAACAGATAACGGCTTCCGACTAATCGACTTTGCTGCAGCTCGGAATATGGTGATAAGTAGCACTAGGTTTCCAAGACGAAAGATCTACACAGCAACCTGGCGATCTCCGGACGGTCGAACCACCAACCAAATCGACCATGTGCTAAACGGCGGCGCAAGGCACGCATCCAACATCTAGAACGTGTGCACTTTCCGAGGAGCAAATGCCTTAGAACTTCGGAGAATGCCAGAGCCTACAGTGAGCGCCTGAGTGAGCGACTCTCCGCCGTCCTCCCAAATACCACAGACGTCAACACCTTGTGGAACCAATATCACGAAATAATAAAAAATGTAGCCGAGACCACCATAGGTTACCAGCCAGCAAGAGAAGAGTACCGCACGAAAAGGAGAAATGAGAAAAAGACCCTGCGAAGGAAGAAAAGAGCATCCGCAGTTTCTCAGCTCAAAGATCTAGAAGAGTCTCAAGCCAAGAACAACACCCGACGTTTCTGTAAAAGGTCGAAGCAATTAGCTTCTGGTTTCAGAACCGGGACACAAGCTCTTCGAAACAGTGAAGGAAACCTAGTCACCGAAGCACAGGGAATCGTAGATGTTTTCAAGCAGCACTTCCAACAGCTGATGAATGCGCAAAATGTCGAGGGAGCTAATGACGAAAGAGAAGTAAGATTGATTTTAACGTCAGCACCTGGCAATTAAGCCTTATCTGACGTTGGACCTATCCACACTGTCGGCGTGACAATTTTCAACCGAAGTCAGCAATGTCACTATGTTTTATTTCAGAGGACACTAAACCTCTTCCTGATGATCCACCAGCATACAAAAGCACATCTCAACTTTCTAAAAGAAAGAAGCGGGTACCCCGTATCTAGATTCACACCAGTACCAATTGAATTAGTGCCAGCTCTTATTCATCTTGGTTTGATTCTAGACTACTATTCAGGCAACACACGGAACTGCACTCAACCTTCAGTCACGCGAAAGAAGAGCCGTTGTCTGGTCACAGATACCGCTCAACCTTCACCACCGAAAGAAGAGTCGTTACCGTGATTTACGAATAGCAGCTGAGGCCAAACTCAGATAACCACAACCCCCGCGAAGGTCCATCCCACTAGTGAGGTGCTTAATCTCACTACCCGCGGTACCCAATTGCCCCTGGGTGGGGGTGGTGTCACATATATTTGTATAACAATTAGTTATACATACTTTGTTTTTTGTGACTTTTGTGTTTTGCAGCTTTTATCCAACTGGCAGACGAGGGACACCGCTCACCCTCTGTCAGGATTATCCACATTGATCGAAGGGATGAACCAGCCAATCAAGGGACGCACCCAACATTTTGTCTAATTTCCTTGACGTTTATCCACATTCGGTACTCGTTAATCGTAATTTCCTCCTTTACTATGTGATAGGCCATAGTATCTGTTAAGGATCGCATTGATCTTCATCATACTTCCTGCTTCAATCCGCCAATTCCATTAGACTAAAGCTGCCTACGTCCGCAAGTTCATGCCAATAAATTGACAAGAACCTCTCGGAAGCACCACGAGAAGGTGTAGGTCAGCACGTTCACTTCAAATTTCTGTCATATGTACTTGGAAACGTGTTTATTTTCTTAATTGCCAATATCCATGATTTCACCTCCTGACGAAAGAGAAGCAAGACCATTGAATGAAGACCCAGTCCCAGCCCCCAGCACAGAAGAGGTACAAAGCCATCCAAAAGCTAAAAATTACAAGTCCGCCGGGTCGGATGGCATACCCGCAGAACTCTTCAAATATAGTGGAAGTGTTTTGATGAACCGCATGCACCAGGTAATCACCAAAGTGTGGAAGGAAGAATGCATGCCCACTGACTGGTCGATAAGCTCCATATGCCCCATCTACAAAAAAGGCAATCCGATGTCATGCAAAAACTGCCGTGGCAATGTTGCATACAAAATCCTATCCAAGGTACTGTGTGAGCGTCTTAAACCTTTCTGCAACACAATAATCGGCACGTACCAGTGTGGCTTTAGGCCAGGCAGAACAACGATAGACCAAATATTCGGTGCAGTGCATTAACGCCCATGGAATTAACGCCCGCGGGGGTTAATTCCTTTTTTTGGTGGGCTTTAATTCCAATTTTAATTGGAAATAAGACCCACACGTGAAACAAATGGTGACGTGAAATAACGTCCGACGAAATAAAGTCGCATGGAGCCTTATTTCAATTTCTTATGGAAATTAGACCCTTACAAGGGTTGCGGTCTTATGTCCATTGCAACCTAGAAATAATGACTGTGGTGCCTTATTTTGTTTTTTTCTGTTTTGATTAGAAACTTGGCGCAGGGAAACTCGTCTCGAAGTCAGAAGCCTCGAAAATGATTTTCGAAACTTCTGAGCCACTCTGGAGACTCAAAAGTACCGAAATAGTTTTAGGGATTATTATCCCACTATGGGCAGTCAGTAGTCCCAATTAAATTTTACTTTTTATGGGATAAACGTCCGAAATGAAAAAAAAGTGAAAGAATGAACGTTCATGCTAAACAAATAAACAAAAAACTTGTATAAGTACACATTGAAATAAAAAGGACCACGTTTCTTTATTAGCTGTCGACAAAATTGCCAGAGCTGTTTAGGTTTCCTTTTATTTGGATAAGTAGTGGTTCTAAATTTTTGCAAGGCATTTCAATGATCCATTTTCAGCATAATTTCGACTGAGGTTGAAGCCGATACAAAAAATTCAAGATCGGTTTGATTTGAACGCGAGCGAAGCGAGGGCAAAAAATTTTGGCCAAAAGAGAATCAATTCGCGCGAATTTTTTTATTTTCACACCCCAAATTGATTCTCTTTTGGCCAAAATTTTTTCCGCTCGCGCGAATTTTTCTATTTTCACACCCCAAATTGATTCTCTTTTGGCCAAAATTTTGTCCGCTTGTGTCCATCCATCTTTCAATGTAAATGAAATAGCTTGGTTATTTTAGGTAACAGATAGATACAATAAGATGAAATTGGCTTCAAGTATAGTGTGCTTGTAGAATTCCGTATCCTCGCCGAACTTTGACATCCCAAAGATCTATTCGGTTTTTGAATTAAAAAAAAAAAAAAATTAATTCACAAGCCGAATAAGTCTTGAATGACCAAAAGTATGATCGTACGAAGTTAGAAATGTAAAATTTGTAAACTTCTAATCACGTGGCCAAGGTGTCAAGGATGCCAGCGCAAGTGTTCACATCCGAGGTTGAAAAGATCTCTTCCAAAAGAAAATAACACTCGTGGGTGTTAGTGCCAATTTCAAATGGCATTAACACCTGCGGGCGTTAGTTCTTTTTTATGGTGGGCCTTATTGCCAATTCAAAAAGGATTTAACACCCGCGGGGGTAAATTCCTTTTGTTTTTGGAATTAACACCCACGGGCGTTAATTCCATGGGCGTTAATGCACTGCACCCAAATATTCACACTGAGGTAGATCCTGGAAAAAACCAACGAATCTCAAGTCGAAACCCACCATCTTTTCATCGACTTTAAAGCTGCTTATATATATATATATATATATAGCATCCACCGCTAGGAGCTTATGATGGCGATGTCCCGAACAAACTGATCCAGCTGTGCCGCATGACGCTAAACAATACGCAGTGCAGTGTGCTGTAATGTTACGGTTATCAAGGAACATAAGATTTCAGAGATCAAGAGACGTAAGGTTTCAGAGATCAAGACAAATACCTTCTTAGCTTCGAGAGCCGCTTGTATAGCCGAGCATTTATATGCACGATTTTATATGAGTACAATCTAAGCTGTCCAGCCGATAATAAAAGAGGATGAGTCGTGTTCTTTGTGAAAACTAGACTGATTTTTATTTTCAAAAACTTTCCTATTTATACTTAAAACTAGTTTAACAAAAATTTCATAATTCATACATGTGTTATTCTTACTCTTGGAATTTGAATTATTTTTGCATACACTTCTTCACATGACGTAAGAATTAAATGCCTATTTGACAAAATAAACCTTTGTCGCATTTCCTCAAAAGGCATTTCAATTGCTCAGACAATGTGGAGTGCGTAAGTGCAGTCATAAACAAAAATAAATATAAACAACGTAATGCACTTGGTGCATAGCGACCCACTTATGAAATTGTGTAATATGATCAGGTCAACACTCGATGGTATCGCTTGGTGACGGCTGACCATTCTCAACATATGTAGGTCGGCATGCATTGAGCTCATTAATGTTTATTATGGGTTTGGGTTTTACCACAACAGTGCAAATGGGTAACAGCTCATCCCAGTTATTCCAAACTTGCGCAGGGTTTAGACAAGGAGATGCGTTGTCATGTGACTTCTTCAACATAGTCCTGAAGCAGATAGTGCGCAAGGCAGGGGTGAGCACGGAAAACACTAACTTCAACAAATCTACCCAGCTCGTAGGCTATGCGGACAACATAGAAATTACCGGTCTTTTCCAAGAGAGCTGTGCTTGAGGCCTTCACAGCGATTGAAAAACAGGCAAAACTCGTTGGTCTTGAAGCGAATGAGGACAAAACAAAGTACATGCTATCAACAAACAAAGCAACATCAATCCACAACCTAGGACAAAACGTCACTGTTGGTAGCATCAATCCCACAAACGACACCTTAGTGGAGATCCGAAGAAGAATTACCCTAGCGAACCGCTGCTGCTTCGGTTTGGCCAAACAACTGAGTTCAAAACTCCTCACTCGAAAGACAAAGTGTCTGCTATACAAAACTTTGATTTTACCAGTCCTATCCTACTCTACGGCACCGAGTGCTGGACGATAAGTAAAAAAGGGGAATTCATACTGGGCTTTTTCGAAAGAAAAATTCTTCGACGGATTTTTGGTCCCGTATGCGACGATTGCGAATGGAGAAGAAGGTTCAACCGAGAACTGTACGAGCTGTACCAAGATGTGGATGTAGTCCAGAAGGCCAAGAAAAGACGACTACATTGGCTTGGCCACATCGAGCGATTGGACGACAATGCTCCAGCTAAGAAAGTCTTCTCATCCCAGCCCCCAGGTTAGAGACGACAAGGAAGACCGAATCTACGGTAGGTACAAGGACCAAGTGACTGTGGATGCCAGAGCGCTTGGTTTCGGCGACTGGAGAGTGCATGCGAGGGAAGGCTGAGATCCTTCATGGATTGTGAGCCGGATAAGTAAGTAGGTAAGTGTTTAACTAATTACTTGCTCATCAAGATTTTGTTTTCTTCGTTAATTGAAAGTAATAGGTACATATTCCACAATAATTACCATGTTCACTTTCAGCAACAGCTTGTTGATACATTTCCTTTATTCTGGCCTGTTTGCCTAGAAACAAACGTGACCTTATATTTTGAATTTCATGCTTTCGTTCTTCGCGACGTTCTTCTTTAGAAATCATGTGGCCGCTTTCGAATTTGCTTTTGATGTCATTCATATTATCGAGACGCACTGGACGTTCACGTTGGGATCGCTTAGCCCTGACCAAATCAACATCGTTTTCGTCAGTATCTGTTGATTCACCATCTCGTGCAGATTCTTCTTCAGAATCTTCTTCTGTGCAATTATTATTGCCAACTTTTTCCTGAAATTTAGATAATTTTGATAGAATAGAAGCACTCCTTTTAACACCTGTTATAGAGGGCGTGCGCTCCAGGTTGTTTGTTTCAGTTTCAGTCGATTTTTCAAACGCCTCAAATTTCGAGCGTATGTTTATTTGTTGAAGTTCTTCAAGGCCAAGATCGGGCTTATCTGATGCTGTTTAAGAAAAATATAATTTTTAAATGTGTAAAAAGTGTAAATGAAATCCAAATTACCACGAATAACATCTGGGGGCAGTTCCACCGGTTGGTTTTCACGAATAATTAATTCGGGTTTCCTAGGTATATCTGATAAAGACGCAATCCTTTTAGCAAATGTCAATCTATTTTGTTGAGGTGGAAAATTACCTTGGTCAGTTTTCTCTACAAATTTGGGCATAAAAAGCAGTTTGAAATGTGCTTTGCAGTACAAAACACCTTCATGACTCTGATAATTATCAACTCTGAAATAAAAATTGATATCATTACGTAAGAAAGAACCAAAATGCGCCCAACGTGCGACCTCTTAGGTTAGGTAAGGTTGAGGTGCTGACAGCTGATCTCTACTGAAAATTGCTCTGAAATTCTGTTGATTTTCTACTGAAAATTTCTCTGAAATTTTGTTGATTTTCTACTGAAAATTCCTCTGAAATTCTGTTGATTTTGTACTGAAAATTAATCTGAAATTTTGTGTTGATTTTCTACTGAAAATTCCTCTGAAATTCTGTTGATTTTCTACAGAAAATTAATCTGAAATTTTGTGTTGATTTTCTACTGAAAATTCCTCTGAAATTCTTTTGATTTTCTACTAAAAATTCCTCTGAAATTCTGTTGATTTTCTACTGAAAATTTCTCTGAAATTCTGTTGATTTTCTACTGAAAATTTCTCTGAAATTGTGTTGATTTTCTACTGAAAATTTCTCTGAAATTCTGTTGATTTTCTAATGAAAATTTCTCTGAAATATTTTGTTGATTTTCTTCTGAAAATTCCTCTGAAATTTTGTTGATTTTCTACTGAAAATTTCTCTGAAATTCTGTTGATTTTCTACTGAAAATTTCTCTGAAATTGTTTGTTGATTTTCTACTGAAAATTCCTCTGAAATTTTGTTGATTTTTTACTGAAAATTTCTCCTAAATTCTGTTGATTTTCTACTGAAAATTTCTCCTAAATTCTGTTGATTTTCTACTGAAAATTTCTCTGAATTTTTTTGTTGATTTTCTACTGAAAATTCCTCTGAAATTTTGTTGATTTTCTACTGAAAATTCCTCTGAAATTCTGTTGATTTTCTACTGAAAATTTATCTGAAATTGTTTGTTGATTTTCTACTGAAAATTCCTCTGAAATTTTGTTGATTTTTTACTGAAAATTTCTCCTAAATTCTGTTGATTTTCTACTGAAAATTTCTCCTAAATTCTGTTGATTTTCTACTGAAAATTTCTCTGAATTTTTTTGTTGATTTTCTACTGAAAATTCCTCTGAAATTTTGTTGATTTTCTACTGAAAATTCCTCTGAAATTCTGTTGATTTTCTACTGAAAATTCCTATGAAATTTTTTGTTGATTTTCTACTGAAAATTCCTCTGAAATTTTGTTGATTTTCTACTGAAAATTTCTCTGAAATTCTGTTGATTTTCTACTGAAAATTTCTCTGAAATTTTTTGTTGATTTTCTACTGAAAATTCCTCTGAAATTTTGTTGATTTTCTACTGAAAATTTCTCTGAAATTCTGTTGATTTTCTACTGAAAATTGCTCTGAAATTTTGTGTTGAATTTCTACTGAAAATTCCTCTGAAATTCTTTTGATTTTCTACTGAAAATTCCTCTGAAATTCTGTTGATTTTCTACTGAAAATTTCTCTGAAATTCTGTTGATTTTCTACTGAAAATTTCTCTGAAATTCTGTTGATTTTCTACTGAAAATTCCTCTGAAATTCTGTTGATTTTCTACTGAAAATTTCTCTGAAATTCTGTTGATTTTCTACTGAACATTTCTCTGAAATTTTTTGTTGATTTTCTACTGAAAATTCCTCTGAAATTTTGTTGATTTTCTACTGAAAATTTCTCTGAAATTCTGTTGATTTTCTACTGAAAATTTCTCCTAAATTCTGTTGATTTTCTACTGAAAATTCCTCCGAAATTTTGTTGATTTTCTACTGAAAATTTCTTTGAAATTCTGTTGATTTTCTACTGAAAATTTCTCTGAAATTGTTTGTTGATTTTCTACTGAAAATTCCTCTGAAATGCTGTTGATTTTCTACTGAAAATTCCTCTGAAATTCTGTTGATTTTCTACTGAAAATTTCTCTGAAATTCTGTTTATTTTCTACTGAAAATTTCTCTGAAATTTTTTGTTGATTTTCTACTGAAAATTTCTCTGAAATTTTTTGTTGATTTTCTACTGAAAATTCCTCTGAAATTTTGTTGATTTTCTACTGAAAATTTCTCTGAAATTTTTTGTTGATTTTCTACTGAAAATTCCTCTGAAATTTTGTTGATTTTCTACTGGAAATTTCTCTGAAATTCTGTTGATTTTCTACTGAAAATTTCTCTGAAATTCTGTTGATCTTCTACTGAAAATTTCTCTGAAATTTTTTGTTGATTTTCTACTGAAAATTCCTCTGAAATTCTGTTGATTTTCTACTGAAAATTTCTCTGAAATTCTGTTGATTTTCTACTGAAAATTTCTCTGAAATTGTTTGTTGATTTTCTACTGAAAATTCCTCTGAAATTTTGTTGATTTTCTACTGAAAATTTCTCCTAAATTCTGTTGATTTTCTACTGAAAATTTCACTGAAATTTTTTGTTGATTTTCTACTGAAAATTTCTCTGAAATTCTGTTGATTTTCTACTGAAAATTTCTCTGAAATTTTGTTGATTTTCTACTGAAAATTTCTCTGAAATTCTCATGATTTTCTACTGAAAATTCCTCTGAAATTTTGTTGATTTTCTACTGCAAATTCCTCTGAAATTTTGTTGATTTTCTACTGAAAATTCCTCTGAAATTCTGTTGATTTTCTACTGAAAATTTCTTTGAAATTTTGTGTTAATTTTCTATTGAAAATTCCTCTAAAATTTTGTTGATTTTCTACTGAAAATTCCTCTGAAATTTTGTGTTGATTTTCTACTGAAAATTCCTCTGAAATTTTGTTGATTTTCTACTGAAAATTCCTCAGAAATTTTGTGTTGATTTTCTACTGAAAATTCCTCTGAAATTTTGTTGATTTTCTACTGAAAATTCCTCTGAAATTTTGTTGATTTTCTACTGAAAATTCCTCTGAAATTCTGTTGATTTTCTACTGAAAATTTCTCTGAAATTTTGTTGATTTTCTACTGAAAATTTCTCTGAAATTCTGTTGATTTTCTACTGAAAATTTCTCTGAAATTTTGTGTTGATTTTCTACTGAAAATTCCTCTGAAATTTTGTTGATTTTCTACTGAAAATTCATCTGAAATTTTGTTGATTTTCTACTGAAAATTCCTCTGAAATTCTGTTGATTTTCTACTGAAAATTTCTTTGAAATTTTGTGTTAATTTTCTACTGAAAATTCCTTTGAAATTTTGTTGATTTTCTACTGAAAATTCCTCTGAAATTTTGTGTTGGTTTTCTACTGAAAATTCCTCTGAAATTCTGTTGATTTTCTACTGAAAATTCCTCTGAAATTTTGTGTTGATTTTCTACTGAAAATTCCTCTGAAATTTTGTTGATTTTCCACTGAAAATTCCTCTGAAATTTTGTTGATTTTCTACTCAAAATTTCTCTGAAATTTTTTGTTGATTTTCTACTGAAAATTCCTCTGAAATTTTGTTGATTTTCTACTGAAAATTTCACTGAAATTTTTTGTTGATTTTCTACTGAAAATTTCTCTGAAATTCTGTTGATTTTCTACTGAAAATTCCTCTGAAATTTTGTTGATTTTCTACTGAAAATTTCTCTGAAATTCTCATGATTTTCTACTGAAAATTCCTCTGAAATTTTGTTGATTTTCTACTGCAAATTCCTCTGAAATTTTGTTGATTTTCTACTGAAAGTTCCTCTGAAATTCTGTTGATTTTCTACTGAAAATTTCTTTGAAATTTTGTGTTAATTTTCTATTGAAAATTCCTCTGAAATTTTGTTGATTTTCTACTGAAAATTCCTCTGAAATTTTGTGTTGATTTTCTACTGAAAATTCCTCTGAAATTTTGTTGATTTTCTACTGAAAATTCCTCAGAAATTTTGTGTTGATTTTCTACTGAAAATTCCTCTGAAATTTTGTTGATTTTCTACTGAAAATTCCTCTGAAATTTTGTTGATTTTCTACTGAAAATTCCTCTGAAATTCTGTTGATTTTCTACTGAAAATTTCTCTGAAATTTTGTTGATTTTCTACTGAAAATTTCTCTGAAATTCTGTTGATTTTCTACTGAAAATTCCTCTGAAATTTTAAGTTGATTTTCTACTGAAAATTCCTCTGAAATTCTGTTGATTTTCTACTGAAAATTTCTTTGAAATTTTGTGTTAATTTTCTACTGAAAATTCCTTTGAAATTTTGTTGATTTTCTACTGAAAATTCCTCTGAAATTTTGTGTTGGTTTTCTACTGAAAATTCCTCTGAAATTCTGTTGTTTTTCTACTGAAAATTCCTCTGAAATTTTGTGTTGATTTTCTACTGAAAATTCCTCTGAAATTTTGTTGATTTTCTACTGAAAATTCCTCTGAAATTTTGTTGATTTTCTACTCAAAATTTCTCTGAAATTTTTTGTTGATTTTCTACTGAAAATTCCTCTGAAATTTTGTTGATTTTCTACTGAAAATTTCTCTGAAATTCTGTTGATTTTCTACTGAAAATTCCTCTGAAATTTTGTGTTGATTTTCTACTGAAAATTCCTCTGAAATTTTGTTGATTTTCTACTGAAAATTTCTCTGAAATTCTGTTGATTTTCTACTGAAAATTTCTCTGAAATTGTTTGTTGATTTTCTACTGAAAATTCCTCTGAAATTTTGTTGATTTTCTACTGAAAATTTCTCCTAAATTCTGTTGATTTTCTACTGAAAATTTCTCCTAAATTCTGTTGATTTTCTACTGAAAATTCCTCTGAAATTTTGTTGATTTTCTACTGAAAATTTCTTTGAAATTCTGTTGATTTTCTACTGAAAATTTCTCTGAAATTTTTTGTTGATTTTCTACTGAAAATTCCTCTGAAATTTTGTTGATTTTCTACTGAAAATTTCTCTGAAATTCTGTTGATTTTCTACTGAAAATTCCTCTGAAATTTTGTGTTGATTTTCTACTGAAAATTAATCTGAAATTTTGTTGATTTTCTACTGAAAATTTCTCTGAAATTCTGTTGATTTTCTACTGAAAATTTCTCTGAAATTTTTTGTTGATTTTCTAGTGAAAATTCCTCTGAAATTTTGTTGATTTTCTACTGAAAATTCCTCTGAATTTCTGTTGATTTTCTACAGAAAATTCCTCTGAAATTTTGTGTTGATTTTCTACTGAAAATTCCTCTGAAATTCATTTGATTTTCTACTGAAAATTCCTCTGAAATTCTGTTGATTTTCTACTGAAAATTTCTCTGAAATTCTGTTGATTTTCTACTGAAAATTTCTCTGAAATTCTGTTGATTTTCTACTGAAAATTCCTCTGAAATTCTGTTGATTTTCTACTGAAAATTTCTCTGAAATTCTGTTGATTTTCTACTGAAAATTTCTCTGAAATTTTTTGTTGATTTTCTACTGAAAATTCCTCTGAAATTTTGTTGATTTCCTACTGAAAATTTCTCTGAAATTCTGTTGATTTTCTACTGAAAATTTCTCTGAAATTGTTTGTTGATTTTCTACTGAAAATTCTGCTGAAATTTTGTTGATTTTCTACTGAAAATTTCTCCTAAATTCTGTTGATTTTCTACTGAAAATTTCTCCTAAATTCTGTTGATTTTCTACTGAAAATTTCTCTGAAATTTTTTGTTGATTTTCTACAAAAAAATTTCTCTGAAATTCTGTTGATTTTCTACTGAAAATTTCTCTGAAATTTTTTGTTGATTTTCTACTGAAAATTCCTCTGAAATTTTGTTGATTTTCTACTGAAAATTTCTCTGAAATTCTGTTGATTTTCTACTGAAAATTTCTCTGAAATTTTTTGTTGATTTTCTACTGAAAATTCCTCTGAAATTTTGTTGATTTTCTACCGAAAATTTCTCTGAAATTCTGTTGATTTTCTACTGAAAATTTCTCTGAAATTGTTTGTTGATTTTCTACTGAAAATTCCTCTGAAATTTTGTTGGTTTTCTACTGAAAATTCCTCTGAAATTTTGTGTTGATTTTCTACTGAAAATTCCTCTGAAATTTTGTTGTGATTTTCTACTGAAAATTCCTCTGAAATTTTGTGTTGATTTTCTACTGAAAATTCCTCTGAAATTTTGTTGATTTTCTACTGAAAATTCCTCTGAAATTCTGTTGATTTTCTACTGAAAATTCCTCTGAAATTTTGTTGATTTTCTACTGAAAATTTCTTTGAAATTTTTTTGTTAATTTTCTACTGAAAATTCTTCTGAAATTTTGTTCATTTTCTACTGAAAATTCCTCTGAAATTCTGTTGACTTTCTACTAAAAATTCTTCTGAAATTTTGTTGATTTTCTACTGAAAATTCCTCTGAAATTTTGTGTTGATTTTCTACTGAAAATTCCTCTGGAATTCTGTTGATTTTCTACTGAAAATTTTCTTGAAATGTTGTGTTAATTTTCTACTGAAAATTCCTCTGAAATTTTGTGTTGATTTTCTACTGAAAATTCCTTTGAAATTCTGTTGATTTTCTACTGAAAATTCCTCTGAAATTTTGTTGATTTTCTACTGAGAATTTCTTTGAAATTTTTTGTTAATTTTCTACTGAAAATTCCTCTGAAATTTTGTTCATTTTCTACTGAAAATTCCTCTGAAATTCTGTTGATTTTCTACTAAAAATTCTTCTGAAATTTTGTTGATTTTCTACTGAAAATTCCTCTGAAATTTTGTGTTGATTTTCTACTGAAAATTCCTCTGGAATTCTGTTGATTTTCTACTGAAAATTTCCTTGAAATTTTGTGTTAATTTTCTGCTGAAAATTCCTCTGAAATTTTGTGTTGATTTTCTACTGAAAATTCCTCTGAAATTCTGTTGATTTTCTACTGAAAATTCCTCTTAAATTTTGTGTTGATTTTCTAGTGAAAATTCCTCTGAAATTTTGTTGATTTTCTCCTGAAAATTCCTCTGAAATTCTGTTGATTTTCTACTGAAAATTTCTTTGAAATTTTGTGTTAATTTTCTACTGAAAATTCCTCTGAAATTTTGTTGATTTTCTACTGAAAATTCCTCTGAAATTTTGTGTTGATTTTCTACTGAAAATTCCTCTGAAATTTTGTTGATTTTCTACTGAAAATTCCTCTGAAATTTTGTGTTGATTTTCTACTGAAAATTCCTCTGAAATTTTGTTGATTTTCTACTGAAAATTCCTCTGAAATTCTGTTGATTTTCTACTGAAAATTTCTCTGAAATTTTGTTGATTTTCTACTGAAAATTTCTCTGAAATTCTGTTGATTTTCTACTGAAAATTCCTCTGAAATTTTGTGTTGATTTTCTACTGAAAATTCCTCTGAAATTTTGTTGATTTTCTACTGAAAATTCATCTGAAATTTTGTTGATTTTCTACTGAAAATTCCTTTGAAATTCTGTTGATTTTCTACTGAAAATTTCTTTGAAATTTTGTGTTAATTTTCTACTGAAAATTCCTTTGAAATTTTGTTGATTTTCTACTGAAAATTCCTCTGAAATTTTGTGTTGGTTTTCTACTGAAAATTCCTCTGAAATTCTGTTGATTTTCTACTGAAAATTCCTCTGAAATTTTGTGTTGATTTTCTACTGAAAATTCCTCTGAAATTTTGTTGATTTTCTACTGAAAATTCCTCTGAAATTTTGTTGATTTTCTACTCAAAATTTCTCTGAAATTTTTTGTTGATTTTCTACTGAAAATTCCTCTGAAATTTTGTTGATTTTCTACTGAAAATTTCTCTGAAATTCTGTTGATTTTCTACTGAAAATTCCTCTGAAATTTTGTGTTGATTTTCTACTGAAAATTCCTCTGAAATTTTGTTGATTTTCTACTGAAAATTTCTCTGAAATTCTGTTGATTTTCTACTGAAAATTTCTCTGAAATTGTTTGTTGATTTTCTACTGAAAATTCCTCTGAAATTTTGTTGATTTTCTACTGAAAATTTCTCCTAAATTCTGTTGATTTTCTACTGAAAATTTCTCCTAAATTCTGTTGATTTTCTACTGAAAATTCCTCTGAAATTTTGTTGATTTTCTACTGAAAATTTCTTTGAAATTCTGTTGATTTTCTACTGAAAATTTCTCTGAAATTTTTTGTTGATTTTCTACTGAAAATTCCTCTGAAATTTTGTTGATTTTCTACTGAAAATTTCTCTGAAATTCTGTTGATTTTCTACTGAAAATTCCTCTGAAATTTTGTGTTGATTTTCTACTGAAAATTAATCTGAAATTTTGTTGATTTTCTACTGAAAATTTCTCTGAAATTCTGTTGATTTTCTACTGAAAATTTCTCTGAAATTTTTTGTTGATTTTCTAGTGAAAATTCCTCTGAAATTTTGTTGATTTTCTACTGAAAATTCCTCTGAATTTCTGTTGATTTTCTACAGAAAATTCCTCTGAAATTTTGTGTTGATTTTCTACTGAAAATTCCTCTGAAATTCTTTTGATTTTCTACTGAAAATTCCTCTGAAATTCTGTTGATTTTCTACTGAAAATTTCTCTGAAATTCTGTTGATTTTCTACTGAAAATTTCTCTGAAATTCTGTTGATTTTCTACTGAAAATTCCTCTGAAATTCTGTTGATTTTCTACTGAAAATTTCTCTGAAATTCTGTTGATTTTCTACTGAAAATTTCTCTTAAATATTTTGTTGATTTTCTACTGAAAATTCCTCTGAAATTTTGTTGATTTCCTACTGAAAATTTCTCTGAAATTCTGTTGATTTTCTACTGAAAATTTCTCTGAAATTGTTTGTTGATTTTCTACTGAAAATTCTGCTGAAATTTTGTTGATTTTCTACTGAAAATTTCTCCTAAATTCTGTTGATTTTCTACTGAAAATTTCTCCTAAATTCTGTTGATTTTCTACTGAAAATTTCTCTGAAATTTTTTGTTGATTTTCTACAAAAAAATTTCTCTGAAATTCTGTTGATTTTCTACTGAAAATTTCTCTGAAATTTTTTGTTGATTTTCTACTGAAAATTCCTCTGAAATTTTGTTGATTTTCTACTGAAAATTTCTCTGAAATTCTGTTGATTTTCTACTGAAAATTTCTCTGAAATTTTTTTGTTGATTTTCTACTGAAAATTCCTCTGAAATTTTGTTGATTTTCTACCGAAAATTTCTCTGAAATTCTGTTGATTTTCTACTGAAAATTTCTCTGAAATTGTTTGTTGATTTTCTACTGAAAATTCCTCTGAAATTTTGTTGGTTTTCTACTGAAAATTCCTCTGAAATTTTGTGTTGATTTTCTACTGAAAATTCCTCTGAAATTTTGTTGATTTTCTACTGAAAATTCCTCTGAAATTTTGTGTTGATTTTCTACTGAAAATTCCTCTGAAATTTTGTTGATTTTCTACTGAAAATTCCTCT
The DNA here is from genome assembly GCA_943590905.1 of Sphaerophoria taeniata. Lineage (NCBI taxonomy): Eukaryota > Metazoa > Arthropoda > Insecta > Diptera > Syrphidae > Sphaerophoria > Sphaerophoria taeniata. Next base: position 4,888,452 of record OX016543.1, read on the forward strand.
GAAATTCTGTTGATTTTCTACTGAAAATTCCTCTGAAATTTTGTTGATTTTCTACTGAAAATTTCTTTGAAATTTTTTGTTAATTTTCTACTGAAAATTCTTCTGAAATTTTGTTCATTTTCTACTGAAAATTCCTCTGAAATTCTGTTGACTTTCTACTAAAAATTCTTCTGAAATTTTGTTGATTTTCTACTGAAAATTCCTCTGAAATTTTGTGTTGATTTTCTACTGAAAATTCCTCTGGAATTCTGTTGATTTTCTACTGAAAATTTTCTTGAAATTTTGTGTTAATTTTCTACTGAAAATTCCTCTGAAATTTTGTGTTGATTTTCTACTGAAAATTCCTTTGAAATTCTGTTGATTTTCTACTGAAAATTCCTCTGAAATTTTGTTGATTTTCTACTGAGAATTTCTTTGAAATTTTTTGTTAATTTTCTACTGAAAATTCCTCTGAAATTTTGTTCATTTTCTACTGAAAATTCCTCTGAAATTCTGTTGATTTTCTACTAAAAATTCTTCTGAAATTTTGTTGATTTTCTACTGAAAATTCCTCTGAAATTTTGTGTTGATTTTCTACTGAAAATTCCTCTGGAATTCTGTTGATTTTCTACTGAAAATTTCCTTGAAATTTTGTGTTAATTTTCTGCTGAAAATTCCTCTGAAATTTTGTGTTGATTTTCTACTGAAAATTCCTCTGAAATTCTGTTGATTTTCTACTGAAAATTCCTCTTAAATTTTGTGTTGATTTTCTAGTGAAAATTCCTCTGAAATTTTGTTGATTTTCTCCTGAAAATTCCTCTGAAATTCTGTTGATTTTCTACTGAAAATTTCTTTGAAATTTTGTGTTAATTTTCTACTGAAAATTCCTCTGAAATTTTGTTGATTTTCTACTGAAAATTCCTCTGAAATTTTGTGTTGATTTTCTACTGAAAATTCCTCTGAAATTTTGTTGATTTTCTACTAAAAATTCCTCTGAAATTTTGTGTTGATTTTCTACTGAAAATTCCTCTGAAATTTTGTTGATTTTCTACTGAAAATTCCTCAGAAATTCTGTTGATTTTCTACTGAAAATTCCTCTGAAATTTTGTTGATTTTCTACTGAAAATTTCTTTGAAATTTTTTGTTAATTTTCAACTGAAAATTCCTCTGAAATTTTGTTCATTTTCTACTGAAAATTCCTCTGAAATTCTGTTGATTTTCTACTAAAAATTCTTCTGAAATTTTGTTGATTTTCTACTGAAAATTCCTCTGAAATTTTGTGTTGATTTTCTACTGAAAATTCCTCTGGAATTCTGTTGATTTTCTACTGAAAATTTCCTTGAAATTTTGTGTTAATTTTCTACTGAAAATTCTTCTGAAATTTTGTTGATTTTCTACTGAAAATTCCTCTGAAATTTTGTTGATTTTCTCCTGAAAATTCCTCTGAAATTCTGTTGATTTTCTACTGAAAATTTCTTTGAAATTTTGTGTTAATTTTCTACTGAAAATTCCTCTAAAATTCTGTTGATTTTCTACTGAAAATTCCTCTTAAATTTTGTGTTGATTTTCTTCTGAATATTCCTCTGAAATTTTGTTGATTTTCTACGGAAAATTCCTCTGAAATTTTGTTGATTTTCTACTGAAAATTCCTCTGAAATTTTGTTGATTTTCTACTGAAAATTGCTCTGAAATTTTGTTGATTTTCTACTGAAAATTCCTCTGAAATTTTGTTGATTTTCTACTGAAAATTTCTCTGAAATTTTGTGTTGATTTGCTACTGAAAATTCCTCTCCAACATGAGGGCATATTCGGTTTGTACACTGATAGTGGGTAGGAACTTGCCAGTCGCTATTAATGGCTATTATTTTTACTCCACTTGATTTCAATTTAGAGAGTATGCCGAACCCAGAGTAGCGGTGAGAGAACTCCACCCTGTAGGGTACCCCTGCTTGTGGATACCCTCACCCTTTCCTCTGCTAACTCAGTGTTAATTTGTATGTTGCAGACCTACTCTCACCTTGCAACAAATAGATACCATAGTGGTCTTTAAAATTTACATTGATAATTTAAATATATGTAGATAGGTTCTTTTCAAAGTGAGCTGGTTTCTCAGTAAATAAAAATAACTTACTTCAATTGTTTTTCACATTCGTTACACCGGAAACACAATTTGTGATAAACATTTTTTTCAGCATTGATTTCTTCCATTTTGTAAACTTCTTTTTTGCATACGTGGCAATTCTTGTTTTTATCTGATTTCGTATCCTAGTAAAAATTTGGAATATATTTTATATTTTTCTTTACAAGACATGAGGAAGTGTTTTCAAATATGTTTAAAAAAAATACAATTTTTAGACGTGAACTAAAGACTTTAGTGAAAATCCATGTATCGATTTACAACCGTATTTATAAATTCTTCATTACAGATAGATTTTTTAATTAATCGATTAAACGAATTAAAAAAAAAACCTAGCAAACGATCAAAAACACGTACCTGAATGCGTTTTCGGAGTATGAATTCAAATTATCTACAATAGTCTTAGTATTAGCTATAGACATGTACATTTTCTATAAAAGAAAAAAGAGGCGTAACATTACCCTATCAAACAAACCAACGCAACGTTGCGGTAAGCGCATTATTCTAGGGTGGTTGTTATTTTCAAAAGTTGGAATTTTTTAATGAGCACCCTAATTTTTTTGTTCCTTGGCTTCTTAAAACACTACTTACTTACTTATCCGGCTCACAATCCATGAAGAAGCTCAGCCTGAGATAGCAGTCTTCCATCGTGAACGATCCCTCGCATGCACTCTCCAGTCGTTGAAACCAAGCGCTCTGGCATCCGCAGTCACTTGGTCATTGTACTGTAGGTTCGGTCTTCCTGGGGGCTGGGATGAAAAGACTTTCTTGGCTGGAGCGTTGTCGTCCATTCGCTCGATGTGGCCAAGCCAATGTAGTCGTCTTTTCTTGGCCTTCTGGACTACATCCACATCTTGGTACAGCTCGTACAGTTCTCGGTTGAACCTTCTTCTCCATTCGCAATAGTCGCATACGGGACCAAAAATCCGTCGAAGAATTTTTCTTTAGAAAGTGCCCAGTATGAATTCCCCTTTTTTACTTATCGTCCAGCACTCGGTGCCGTAGAGTAGGACTGGTAAAATCAAAGTTTTGTATAGCAGACACTTTGTCTTTCGAGTGAGGAGTTTTGAACCCAGTTGTTTGGCCAAACCGAAGCATCAGCGGTTCGCTGGGGTAATTCTTCTTCGGATCTCCACTAAGGTGTCGTTTGTGGGATTGATGTTTGTTCCAGAGTAGGTGAACTTCTTCAACTACCTCGAAATTGCTGCTACTAACAGTGACGTTTTGTCTTAGGCGGTGGACAGATGTTGCTTTGTTTGTTGATAGCATGTACTTTTGTCCTCATTCACTTCAAGACCAACTAGTTTCGCCTGTTCTTCAATCGCTGTGTAGGCATCTCTTGAATAGACCGATGATGTCTATGTCGGCCAATCATGCGAACGACCGCATTTAAAAAAAAAATCTGTTAATTTCTTTAATGCTTTTCTCAACTCAGCATCAAAGTTTGTCCAACCAGTAGATTCTTAATGTAGACGTTCTAAGCTTTCATTTGATACCCCATTTGCCCACTCAGCCGATGAGGTAGGATGACACCAAAAATACCGTTTTTAAAAATGGTCGGATAAAAGGCAAGGCCCGCGTTATTTCCGTCCGACCATATGATTTGGTATCTTCGACGAAATGTCTATTGACCTCTATACTTACTTTTTCCAATTTCCCCATGGTATAAGTTGCACCAAAAAACGCAACCAGAAGTGCAATTTAGCCACCAAAAGGCCCAGGAAAAGTCTGTCCGACCACTGGTTTTGAAAATTTCATGTCATTAACCATTAGATGGTGGCTAAATTTTCCACTCTGCTGATGAGGTAGGTAGTCTTACGGTCGCCTCCCAGACTAAGAGAAGAGCTAGTCTGCAGTATTGATGTAATTTTTTAACTTCCATATTGTTAAGCAAGAGTATAATTTGGCTTTGCGTTAGGATATCGCTTCCGAAGGTATTCCTTCTTATTTCTTTAAGAATTGGGCATCTCTAAGAAGTGGAAAACATCTTCCCTTTCGTTTAAGTTACACAAAGAGCATATTATGGGTAAATCCTCTTTATGTGGTACGAAATTAAGCTGTAATAGCTCTCCCCGCAAATTCAACATCATTGATATTTCAGCAATGCTGTTTTCATCTCTGAAATAATTCTTTTCTTCCAAGTTGTGAGCTTTAATTGACTGTAGACTTGTTTGTAAAGAGATAATGTTGCGTCAATCCAATATTTATCTCGCTGCTTTATGTCTACTGCGGAAATGAGATCGTATAGAGAACTTTTCAAGGCATTATGATTTAGATCGCTGAGATTCAGTTCCATGCCACATTCCCTAGCTTAATCCATCCAATCGTTACACCAACTTGTTTTCGTTTGCATAACTTGTAGAGCTGCTATCTTTGGGAGCCGGTGATTTCCCATTTTCAATATTTTCAGGATGTAATCTATTTGCAACTTCAGGGTTCGTGTGAAAAGAGGGCATGAACCTGTTTCAAGGATAATGATGTAGTAGGGTGTATTGGGTGGCAGCTGAAAAATTCGCTTTATGTAATATCGAAGAAGTTTCTCCACCGTTTCATACTGCTTCGCTCCCCAAGTTTGTGCTGCGTAAAACAAAATTGATTCTCATATTGCCTCAAATATCTTAAACTTGCTGCTATGTGCGATATTTTTGTTATAGAAACATCTATTCCAGGTTGCGCTGATAGCGCCTTTAGCCTTCATCAGTTTCTCTTTAAGATGTCTTTCCATTCGTAAGCAAAACTCCTAAGTATTTAAATTCATTGACAATTTCTATGGCCTCACCATTGTAGCGCCATTTTTCCTTTGCACAGTTACGACCTCCTCCTCCAGCTTTAAAAATCAAAATTTTGGACTTATCCAAATTCACAATCAAACTCCAAAGCTTGCAGTACTGTGAAAGTCGATTTATCATAAGCTGCAATGATTCAGGAGATGATGCCAGAAGTACGATATCATCCGAGATTAGCAGCGCTTTTATCACATGTCCTGCGTATTCAATGCCACAGGGTAAAAGATCCACTAGGTCTTCAATAAACAGAGCGAATAAGCTTGGACTCAATGTGCAACCTTGTCTGACTCCCGATTCCGTTTTAAACTCTTCTGACAACTCTTCACCATTCCAGACCTTAGCCAATGTGTCTCTATAAAGGTTTTGAATTATTCTTCCAAACTTCCATGACATACCGAGATTAAAAAGCTTGTAAATTAGCGCTTGCCAGTCGACTACATCGAAAGCCGATTTAAAATCTACGAAAAACGTGTACAGCTTTATTATTATAAAATAACCCTTTATTAAAAGGTAATTAAAAAAAAACATGTTTGATTTTTTTTTTACATGGAAGAGAGTTTTTAAGATTTCAGGACTCTTGCGGCACATCTTAACACAGTCTGATTTTCTTGTACTCTTTTGGAATAAAAAAGCTTAACAAAAAATGGTGCTCAACAAAAATACTCCATAATCATAACGACCACCCTAGCATTATTCATAATTATCATTATTCAATTGTATAGTGTGTGTTTGGGAATTCTTATAAATAAGGCTGTTTTCTGTATTGATTTTAATTGTGACAGACTGTTTGAAGCTATGTTTTATAAACCAAGCTTACATTAACTTAACTATGTCATTAAAACCAGATCAAATCCACGCTTATTTTTAACACATTTGTAAATGAACGAAAATAGTGACGATGGATTTCGAATGATATAACATCGCTGATTCGTTAAATAAAAAAAAACTAAACTTAATAATTATATTGTTAAATAGAATGAATGAAGGATGAATGTTATCATGCATGCTTACAGAAAATTTTTCTTGTGCGTTACCAGCATCTCTTGAACGTACATGTATTAAATTTCTCTTTTGAAGTTCATCAAATTTGCTGAAACTATATTTCTGAAACATTAAAAAAGTGTTTCATTTACTTTTATTTTTATTTAAAAAATATTTCATATTGGGAATAAATATTTTAGGTTGTGAATTAGTACATAAGCTCTTAAATTATTAATAGGGTTTTTTCCACTTATCCGGGTAAGGATTAATTTTTAATTATGGCGGAGAGATATCGAGTTTGAGACAAAGATGAAGTTGTTGTTAACAGATTTATTTATATATATTTTTTTAATTTTATTTTATTTAGCTTAGTACAAGCTTTAAGTGCTACGAATATCCCGACAACGGCAAAAAGAAGGAAATGCTGCAAGAAAATTCGACGTTGGATGGCTACAATCGCAAGAGATCGCCAGATCCTTCTCTGATCAAGTAACCTCTGAAGGAGTCCTGTACAGCCAACATCAAGTATCGAAGACCAGTGGCAACATTACCAGAAAGCAGTTAGAGATGCCGCCTCTAATGTGCTGGGTTTCACACAGCCACCAAAACGAAACCTTTGGTTTGACGAAGAATGCAGGCAGGCTCATGCAGCCAAGCAGGAGGTATACAAAGCGGCGCTGCATAGAAGGACAAGAGCTGCTAATGAGCTCTACGAGCAAAAGAGGAGAGAGGAACGCCGACTTCTCAGGAGAAAAAAGAGAGAGCATGAGAAGCGTCGGATCGAAGATGTTGAGAGAGCCAACAGGAGGAATGAAGTTCAGAGGTTTTATCGGAAGGTAAAACAGCTGGCTCAAGGTCATCGAGCAAGAACCGATGCCTGCAGAGATAAACAAGGGAACCTCATAGTAGAATCGCAGTCAATGCTGGCGATTTGGAAACACCACTTCTGCAGACTGTATAACGGCGACGACGAACAAAACCCCGCCGTCAGACAGGAGCCTTTTATCATACATGATGACAGCCAACAATTCCGTGAACCCGACCTAGAAGAAGTGAAAACGGCAATATCACGGCTGAAATCCAACAAATCCGATGGAGCAGATGGTCTAGCTGCCAAGCTGTTCAAAGCAGCAGGCGACGATCTAGATAGGAGCATGCACCAAATCATCTGTAAGATATGGTCGGAAGAATGCATGTCCGATGAATGGAACCTCAGCATTGTTTGCCCGATCCTGAAAAAGGGAGATCCTCTAAACTGCGCCAACTACAGAGGAATCAGTCTGCTTAACATCGCCTACAAGATACTCTCTGCCGTAATATGTGAACGTCTGAAGCCTTTCGTCAACAATCTGATTGGTCCTTATCAATGTGGCTTCAGGCCAGGAAAGTCAACCATCGACCAAATTTTCACGTTGCGGCAGATCCTGGAAAAAACCTATGAACTCCAAATCGATATCTTCCACCTCTTCATCGATTTTAAGGCCGCGTATGACAGCATCTACAGAGACGAACTGTATAAAGCTATGTCTAGTTTTGGCATCCCTGCCAAGCTCGTTCACTTGTGCAAAATGACGATAGAGAACTCACGCTGCTCCATCAAGGTTGGCAATGAGCTTACGGAAGCTTTCGACATCAAAAAAGGATTCAGACAAGGCGATGCGCTGTCGTGCGATTTCTTTAACATCGTTCTTGAGAAGATAGTCCAAAACTCCACCGTCAACACCAGAGGCACTATCTTCCAAACATCTGTTCAACTTCTCGCGTACGCCGACGATATGGGAAGAACACAGCGTGATGTCAATGGCGCCTTTGTGGGAATTGAGACAGAAGCGGCAAAAATGGGTTAAGCGGTAAATGAGGGAAAAACGAATTATATATGCTGTCTTCGAGAAAGGACACCCAACACCGACGGCTCGGACAGAACGTCGCAATAGACGCATACAACTTCGAGGTAGTAGAGGAGTTTGTCTACCTAGGCTCCGCTATTAACACGGGCAATAACACCAGCGCCGAGATCAGGCGAAGAATTACTCTTGCTAATCACTGTTTCTTTGGGCTAAGAAAGCAATTGAGTGGAAAAGCCTTCTCTCAAGCAACTCAGGTAAAACTGTACAACACCCTCATCATCCCTGTCCTGCTGTATGGTGCAGAAGCATGGACCTTTACAAAATCGGATGAATATGCCTTAGGCTGTTTCGAGAGGAAAGTTCTTCGAGTCATCTTTGGCCCCATGTGCATTGATGGAGAATGGAGAAGAAGATACAACAGGGAACTTTACGGGTTGTACAACGACGTGGACCTAGCCAGAAGGGTCAAGGTCCAGAGACTCAGATGGCTCGGTCATTTAGAGCGCATGGACACCAATGATGCGGCCCGGAAAGCTTTCGACACTATTCCCGAGTGAAAGGAAGACCACGACTCAGGTGGCGCACACAAGTGGAAGAGGACAAAAGCAAAACTGAAGCAGCTAGCTAGGGACTGAGCTGGCTGGCGGAGACTGTTGATTGAGGCCCAAGTCCACACCGGACTGTAGCGTCACCTTAACTAAGTAAGTAAGTAAGGTAGCGACCAATCAGTTAAGGGACCTTATGTCTCGTTAGGCGTGCGTACTCATAAGAAAAAGAGACCTTTAAACAAAATAGCAAATCAATATCAACAACACACGGTATTGACTTGGGTGTGATACAATTCACACCCAATGTCGACAGAAAAAGGTATAAGAGGAAGTGTTGTCGTCAACAAGGATAAGTTCCTACTCCGCTTCGGTAGAGTGAACGTTGAATTTTTAAATTTTTGCCGGGTGGCACCGACCGTTTATTTTCCCTTCTGCAAAATATACAAACAAGAGTAATTGTTGCTCGACCGTTTATTTAACTTCACTCCACTCCTTCTGAGTGTATCAAAGGCAGGGCATAAGCCAAGCGTTTATTCAGTGGAGTTTGTTGCTCGCTGACAGGAGTCCCGACTCGACCGTTTATTTCGTGCATTTTTCCCCTCTGGAAAAGATTCGAACAGGAGCAAGAGCTCCACCGTTTATTTCACAGTCTTTGTTGGGAACAGGAGTCCGATTAGACTCGGTTTATTCTTTGACCCACAGCTTCCGTGCGTATCAAAGACAGGGCGAAAGCCATCATTTATTCAGTGGTAATACTGACAGTTGTATAACCCGACAATTCGTCTATGAGGAGCCGCGACTATCCAGACACCGAGCCTAGAAGCAAAGAGTAACTCATCATCGCTGTGGTATTATTATAAGTATCGTAAGCTGAATTGTTATTAAAGCCTGTTAGACCTAAATAAAAAACTGTTAAACGAATAGTGAAGGTTGGTTGTGTTATTTGGTTGGGATCTTTAACTCGACGTTATTTGCTTAGTCGAGAACACCCTGGACAGACTGGGCATACCTTAGATTTACAAAACAAGCATCACAATTCATCCAGCCAGTATCTCATTCATAAATTAGAATTAAAAAGTTTCCAAAAATCTTAAAACTACTTACGACTGATATGTTTTCTTTCTCCAAATTACTTTTTTTAACTTTTCTTGTTTGCCGGGCGCCATTTGTGATGCTACTAGTAGAACTGGAAGTATTCTTTTTGCCATTTTTTATTTTTGGTGCAGCATTTTCTGATGGCTCATTGCTATCGGTTTTTCGGTTTTTTATCGATTTTTGCATACTATTTGATGGAATTTCAATTTTTTCCAAGTCTGAGGACTCGTCGATAATATTATTTGACGAAACTTTTTCCAGAATTGTTACCGTAGTTGCTTCTGTTGTTACCAGTGATTTTTCTGATATGCTTGATGTTTCCGTTGCCGATTTTACTGACACCGTACTTTTCTTAGTTATTTTTTGTTTACCTTGTTTTTTAACGCTTTTTGCCTTTGTTATATCGATTGATTGAAGCTGTTGTGGCTGCCCTTCAACAACTAAGTTGGAAGTCGACCGTATTGATGTTTGCTGTTAATAAAATCGAATAAAAATGAAATTGTTAAGTTTAAAAATTTCTCTTTTTGCATTTTAAATATTATTTTAGAACACTTGAAGCCTTTCCATTGAATGAATTCATTATTTTATTAAAAGCTATTATTTTATAAAAACATTATTAAAATATTGCATATAAACGTGTTGACGAAATTTCCGAAAAATGGGTTGAGCCGTTTTTGAGTTATCTAGAAAAGAGTGTTATAAACCCAAAAGGTACTACAAAAATGGATCTCTTTTCCGATTTTTTTTGTTATTCAAGAATAAATTTTTAAAAATTTCTTGGAGTGCAATATTACTAAGGATAATGTTAAGTTTAATTGTGCAAAATTTTAGCAAAATCGGTAAAGCCGAAATGGAGATATATGGGAATAGGCTGACCAGGCGTCCTCCACCGATCAAATATTCACCATACGGCAGATCTTGGAGAAGACCCAGGAACTTCAAATCGATACCTACCACCTTTTCATCGATTTCAAGGCCGCGTATGACAGCGTCTATAGAGATCAATTGTATAGAGCAATGTCTAGTTTTGGCATCGCAGAAAAACTCGTCCGTCTGTGTAAGATGACAATGAAAAACTCACGCTGTTCCATCATGGTCGGAAAAAACCTAATCGACGCTTTTGATGTCAAAAAAGGTTTTAGAAAAGGCGATGCGCTGTCATGCGATTTCTTCAACATCATTGTTGAAAAGATTGTGCAAAACTCTAACGTTAACACCAGAGGCACAATCTTTTAAAAAGTCCGTCCAGGTACTAGAATACGCAGACCACATAGACATAATTGGAAGAACACAGCGTGATGTCAGTGGAGCATTTGTGAGTCTTGAGACGGAGGCCAGGAAGATGGGTCTAGCGGTTAACGAGTGCAAGATCAAGTTAATACTGTCAACAGAAAAGGACAACCAACATCAACATAGACAGATTAAACTTCGAGGTAGTTAAGGACTTCGTCTTCCTACGATCCACTATCAACTATCAAACGAAGAATCACTCTTGCCAATCGCTGCTTCTTTGGACTTAAAGAAAAATTCTTCGAGTGATTTTTGGTCCTGTCTGCATGAATGGAAAATGCAGACGAAGATTCAATCAAGAACTGTACGAGCTGTTCAGCGACACTGACCTAGTCAAAAAAGTTAAGGTGCAACGACTTAGATAGTTGGTTCATGTAGAGTGAATGGAAAATAATGCTCCGGCTCGTATAGTCTTCGAATCCAATCCGGAAGGACGTCGCGTCACAGAAGAGGAAGACCGCGTCTCAGGAAGAGCACACAGGTGGTAGAGGACCTGAACCAACTTGGCGGTGCGAAACTGGAGACAGCTAGCTAGGAACCGAGCTGGCTGTAGACATTTGTTGGAGAAGGCCCTGGCCTGGACTGTAGCGCCACCATAAATGGAAAAAAATCTTACTTTTTTTGTTACAATTAAATATGTGTTTTGTTTAATTCAAATCAATTATAAAAAATTTGAACTTCGGCTTTTTTGTTGAGATTTTGATAGGTGTCCTCTTTTCCTTGAATCTGTACCTGGTCAGCCTATATGGGAATAATCCAAAAATCAGCCGCAAAGTCCCCAGTATAAGAATTTCACTTCGATACAAGGCGAGTAAGGGGTATAGATAAAAATCCGAAAAAAATAGAGGATTTTTTTTTATTTATTTGGAGACGATTGAGCGGATGTCTTCATTAATTTTATCTTAAGGACCACCTTAATCTGCATACAGACTATATTGCTAAAAAATCTCGAAGTCTCAGAATCTTATTTCAAAAACAAAGTTGTTAATTATAAGATTTGCGATAATAAGCTATGCAGTTGTTTATGATTATATACCAATTCATATTTCTTTATATAAATTTCTAAACATTAATATTATATTCTTTCAATTTGATAATTTTTATTAACTTTGTACAAAAATTGTTTTGACTCACTGTATTTGCTGCGCGTGTGAGATTCACTTGCACTACAAATCTTAATCCTCGTTCAAGGCCATTACACATTATGTTGTTTGTCAAACAGTGCAAGATGCACTTGCTATGTTAAGCTTAATCCCTATTCAAGGCCATTTTTTTATACTTTGTTGTTTTTGGATTATAAGAAATATGTATCATATTGTAAGTCAAAGCCTAAGTTAATCTGCCTCTTCATCTTCAACCATCGACGAGAGTAGATCTTCATCAGCACCTGTTGTTAAGTTTTAAATAAAATAAAATATGCTTTTGTACAAATAGTGATCGAATCATTCGGAGTTTTATTTCGTATACCCTTTGCATCTATCCTTTTGAAAACTAAAGACAAGAAATCCAATTCATTTACTGGTCCTTCGAGCCGGATTTAAACAAAAAAATTGAACTAGCCTGTGGACTTATTAATTAATCGAGTTAAGTTTATTAAAACAATTATCGTCGAATCAGAATCGCTGTGAATCTTTCGAAATTAATTTAACTTTCGTGACATTGGTAAGCGTTAAAAACATACTTGGACATAAATCGTTTATCCATAAACTGTGGTAAGAAAATTTTAAAATGAGTTCTATAAAACAAAAACGCGGTAATGCAAAAGGTAGGCTCACTCGTGCGGCTGATTTCGTAGCCACTATAGACGAGTCGACTACATTAGAAATGCTTGAAATTCGTATAAAAACTCTAGAACAGGCATGGAGTGATTTTTCCTCGCTACATAATGAAATTATTGCTGATGCAAATGATGAAGAATTTGTCACCTTCGAGGTAGAATTCGGTACTTACGAAGAAAAGTTTTGTCGCGCTCAATCGTCTCTCGTAAAAGCTATTCGGGATAGGCAATCGGCTGCTAATAAAACTGATAAAACCATCATTGAAGAGCTCGCGCAACAACAATCATCGTTTCTTGAAATTCTCAATACAGCACCGAGAATGAATTCATCGTCGATTAAACTACAAACCATTACTATTCAGCCATTTTCGGGAAATTATAAAGAATGGCCAACCTTTCGGGATTTATTCACGAGTACGGTAGATACAAGAACCGACCTCACAGCCACACAGAAATTCCATTATCTCAAATCCTTTTTACGTGACACCGCGTTTGATCTTGTTAAGACAATTCCTATTTCAGAGTCGAATTATATTGAAGCGTGGGAAAGACTTGAAAAAAGATACGACCGGGCAAACATAATCGTACAATCATATATTCAATCGTTTTTGTCATTGCCTTCTATAAATGTGTCGAATGTTCAGTTGCTCCGAAAGGTAACAGATGGAGCCGATGAAATTATTCGGGGACTCAATTCTATTCATCAAACCGGGCGCGATCCGTGGATTATTTATTTATTGCTCAATAAGCTCGACAATGAATTTAGGCAAGCATGGGCTGAGGAAATTGGGTCTCGTGATGATTGTTTGTTTGATGAACTTTTGAACTTTTTACAACATAGGTGCGACGCCCTTGAATCTTCTCAATCAGTATGCCGTGCAAGTACGTCGCGTCAAAAGCCTATAAAATCGAATTTGGCAGAATCAAATCCAACTCCGCTTCAAATCGAATGTCCAAAGTGTAGGGGGTCTCACATTTTATCCCAATGCGCTGAATTCGCAGCTCTGCATACTAGTGCGCGTAGAGAACTTGTAAAAAATAAATCGTTGTGTTTTAACTGCCTTCGCATTGGGCATTCGTCATTGAAATGTCGGTCTACATTTCGCTGCCGCCATTGTAGTTCGCGTCACCATACACTGGTTCATGACCACGCACATGAAGTCAGTCCCAGATCAACTAACTCCGCAATTTCAAATACAAGCTCTCCATTGCCTTCGACACCAGCCCTTGCATTGAATTCAACTCCTTCAATCGTTAATAATTATTCTTCAGGTCATCGCAAAACCATTCTACCAACTATTTCGCTTAAAGTTCAAGACCACCAAGGAAGATTCATAAACTGTAGAGCTTTGATAGATTCAGGGTCACAGGTTTCCTTTGTTGTCGAATCGTTGGCACAAAGACTTGGTCTTAGAAGGAAACATGCTCGTATACCAATCCTCGGTTTGTCGAAAACTGACGCAGGAGTTACTAAAGGGTATATGACCTTGCAACTTACGTCACAAAACAGTTCTGAGTGTTTATACATCGACGCTTACATTCTGAAACGTTTAACATCTCAGTTGCCTTCTAATTCCATAGACATTTCTGGTTGGTCTCATATTTCGAATTTGCCATTAGCTAACCCATATTTCAACGTACCAGGTCAAATAGTCATCTTGATAGGAGCTGACAAGTTATGGTCCATTTTAAAGGGAGAACAAATTCAGGGTCCTTCGGGAACAGCAGTGGCTCAAAATACAAGGTTCGGTTGGGTTATATCCGGTGAAGTTGTCGAATCCAGCCAATCTCCATGCCTTTCAATTCACGCCAGCATCAGTGACGACATTGATGTCATCTTGCAAAGGTTTTGGGAACTCGAAGAAGTCACGCTTTCGAAGGATCAACTTGCTCTTTGTGATCCAGCAGAAGTTAATTTTCGTAATACGTTTTCTCGTTCTCCGACAGGGAAATATATTGTTCAGCTACCTTTTAAACATTCTTCTCCGACCTTCGATGATACGCTCCAATCTGCCGTATCACGTTTGTTATCTATGGAACGCCGTTTCAAATCTAATCCACAACTACATAAGATGTATACCAAATTTATGCAGGACTATCTTTCATTGGGACATATGGAAAAACTTTCGCCAGAAGAATTGCAATCTCTATTCGACGGAAAGCAGTTTTACTTACCACATCATGCAGTATTCAAAGCGGAAAGCACATCATCAAAACTGCGAGTCGTCTTCGATGGGTCAGCCAAGGATTCGTCAGGGAAATCACTTAATTCGTTGTTGATGATTGGTCCACCCATTCAGCGTGATTTACTAGGGGTCTGTCTTCGCTTTAGGCAACACCGGTACGTCTTTACTGCCGATATAGTTAAGATGTTCCGACAAATATGGGTTGACAAGCAGCATACTGACTTTCAGAGAATCGTCTGGCGAGAATGACCGAATGATGAGATTCAACACTTTCGTCTTTTAACGGTCACATATGGAACCGCCTGTGCTCCTTTTTTGTCGGTTAGAGTCCTTAAACAACTAGCCGAAGATTACAAGTTGATCTATCCCAATGCTTCGCGTGTCCTTTTGAATGATGTCTATGTAGACGACATAATGACGGGAACGAACTCTATCGAAAATTTGCTATCTCTTCAAACAGAAATGATCGACCTGTTATCCCAAGCCAAACTTCAACTTAGTAAGTGGACATCCAATTGCTGGCCACTTTTAAATAAACTACCACAGAGTGCGTGTGAATTCCTTTGGACAGATCCTAATCAAGTTGATTCATTGGTGAAAGTCTTGGGAATGTTCTGGAATCCATCCAAGGACGAGTTTTCATTCAAAATGGGGCGAACGCATACAATCTCCATCCCAACCAGAAGAACGTTGTTGTCTGAAATCGCTCAAATCTTCGATCCCTTGGGCCTCTTGGCTCCTTCTGTGGTTTTGTTTAAAATCCTTTTTCAAGAACTATGGTCCTCCGAATTGAACTTAGGATGGGATGACCAACTACCCTCTTCTTTAGCAGATAAATGGATAAACTACAGAGCAGAACTCCAATGCTTTGGGAGCATTCGGATTCCAAGAAATATTTCTCTAGGTGAGGGTATTGAACTCCACGGTTTTTCTGATGCCTCCTCTTCTGCTTATGCCACCGTAATATATGCAAGATGCAAGACAAGTTCAGGTGACTTCAAGTCGACAATCGTAGTCGCAAAAACTAAGGTTGCACCATTAAAACCAGTGACCATCCCACGGCTGGAATTGTGCGGTGCTCTGTTACTTAGTAAATTAATCAAGTTACTTAAATCCTCGTTGACTACTCATATCATACAAGTGTATGCCTGGTGTGACTCCGAAATAGTCCTACACTGGCTCTCATCTCCTCCTCGCCGTTGGAACACATTTGTTGCTAACCGCACAGCTTCAATACTCGAAATCATTCCGTTTAAATCCTGGCACCACGTAGCGTCGGAATTTAATCCAGCTGACTGTGCCTCACGTGGAATCCGACCTTCTAATCTTGAATCTCATAAGCTGTGGTGGAATGGTCCACCATGGCTTACAACAGTTAAGGAATTATGGCCTACATCGCAATTCAACTCAGAAAAAGTAAACGCTAACTTTCCGTCGGTTGAAGAAAAACTTATAAAATCAGTGACACTCACGGGAACCCTAGTAACACATCCTTTGCAAACTCTTATAGAACAAATCTCCTCCTGGTATCGATTGCAAAGAATCGTCGCGTGGTGTCTTCGAGCCTTACCGAAAGATCGCTCGTCGCGTTCATCGACCCTTAGTCTGACTGAAATCAAAATCGCTAGAACCATAATACTTAAATATGTCCAAGACCTTGCATTCGAAAAAGATATAACTCGTCTCAAACTCAAAAAGGAACTCCCAGCTAAATCCAGACTCATCAAATACTCACCATTTATCGACAGCGATGGAATCTTAAGAGTCGGTGGTAGAATCAAAAACGCTATCGTTCCATACAATATAAAACACCCTATTATTTTACCCACTAATAATCGTATTTCACATCTCATCGCTCTAGAAATTCATAACAGCTACCTACATACTGGAGTTTCTGCAACCTTTGCTATTCTGAGGCAACAGTATTGGATTTTGGGCAGTCGAAATCTAGTTCGCAAAATCGTGCACAACTGTAAGAGGTGTTTCATGCAAAGAAAAACAACAACTACGCAACTCATGGGAGATCTGCCTCCGGAACGAATACAGCCATCCCGACCATTTTTGAACACTGGATGTGATTACGCGGGTCCGATCACAATTAAGCTTTCTCGTGGTCGCAACCCTCGAGTTTCGAAAGCATACATTGCGCTATTCGTGTGCATGTCGACAAAGGCTATACACCTCGAATTGGTAAGCGATCTCACTACGGATGCTTTTCTAGCCACCTTGAAGCGATTTGTTTCACGACGAGGGAAATGCAGCAACATTTACAGCGACAACGGCACAAATTTCAAAGGAGCGCGAAGATGCCTAGATGAAATGCACAAGGTCGTTATGTCTCAGGTACATAATGACGAAATTAGTACTGCTCTCGCAAAGGATGGCATCGCTTGGCACTTTATCCCTCCATCCGCACCTCATTTCGGGGGTCTTTGGGAGTCTGGCGTTCGGTCAGTTAAGCTGCATTTACGACGAGTCCTTGGAAACTCGGTCTTAACGTTTGAGGAACTTTACACGGTCCTTACACAGATTCAAGCTATTCTCAACTCACGACCTTTGTGCTCTTTATCTGATTATGACTTTAATCCTCTTACTCCCGCCCACTTTCTTATAGGTGAGCCGTTAACTGCTATTCCAGAACCTAGCCTGCTTCAAACTCCAACAAATCGTCTCAATCATTGGGGTCATTTACAATACATGGTCCAAGGATTTTGGAAGCGATGGCATATGGAGTATTTAACATCGCTCCAGGAACGTCCCAAATGGCAGCAACCTCAAACCAACTTGAAGCCAGGGGACTTAGTGGTTATAAAAGAACCAAACCTTCCTCCAACCAAATGGATCTTAGGAAGAATCGACAGCGTGCATACAGGTGCTGATAATCGTGTTCGAGTAGCCACCGTCATCACAAGCAAAGGAAAATCCACTCGCCCGATAACTAAGCTTGCTGTCCTGCCACGGTCCTGAAACGTGTTCCAGGGGGGGGGGGGCGGTATGTTTATGATTATATACCAATTCATATTTCTTTATATAAATTTCTAAACATTAATATTATATTCTTTCAATTTGATAATTTTTATTAACTTTGTACAAAAATTGTTTTGACTCACTGTATTTGCTGCGCGTGTGAGATTCACTTGCACTACAAATCTTAATCCTCGTTCAAGGCCATTACACATTATGTTGTTTGTCAAACAGTGCAAGATGCACTTGCTATGTTAAGCTTAATCCCTATTCAAGGCCATTTTTTATACTTTGTTGTTTTTGGATTATAAGAAATATGTATCATATTGTAAGTCAAAGCCTAAGTTAATCTGCCTCTTCATCTTCAACCATCGACGAGAGTAGATCTTCATCAGCACCTGTTGTTAAGTTTTAAATAAAATAAAATATGCTTTTGTACAAATAGTGATCGAATCATTCGGAGTTTTATTTCGTATACCCTTTGCATCTATCCTTTTGAAAACTAAAGACAAGAAATCCAATTCAGCAGTTTTAAATCCACACAAAAAGTGTGGTTGGCTTTCTGCCACTAAAAAGTAAAAAGTTCCGCAAGCCATCCTCCGGCGCCACTTCAAAGCCATTCCACAAAACATGGGGCGCTTCAAACCAACGTTCAACCAAGAAATGGAAAAGTGGAACAAATCTTTACATCGTTTTGGAGAAAGTAAGATTGTTGCACTCGATATTTCAAAAGCATTTGATAGAGTTTGGCACCAGGCTCTCTTATCGAAAATGCGTGCCTTCGGTATTGATGAATTCCTCCTTCGTTGGATTAGAAACTTTCTTTCGAACCGTTCAATACAAGTTGTACTGGACGGGTTCAAGTCTGAAACCCACAAAATAAATGCTGGTGTGCCCCAGGGCTCCGTTTTGTCTCCAACCCTCTTTCTCATTTTTATAAATGATCTCTTGTCTGTAACTTCTAATCCAATTCATTGTTTCGCTGACGATAGTACCCTTAGCTTTTCATATTCGTTCCCAGACTCACATCCCTCCCTTTCGGGTGTTGAACTGCAGCGGCAAAATATGATAAGCTCATTAAATTCTGACTTAAACAGCATTGTACAATGGGGAATAAAAAACCGCGTAGAGTTTAATGCTTTGAAAACTCAATGTTGTCTTGTATCGTTGAAGCGAGATATACCCCCCTTGCCACTGTCCATGAGTGGCACTTGCATCACTGAAACCGAACATCTCCAGATTCTCGGTATGTGTATCACCGACCACCTCTTGTGGAATGATCACATATGCGATGTCGCCAAAAATGCCGCAAGATGTCTAGGTTTTTTAAGAAGATGCAAGAACCTCTTTTCCCCTTCTGATCTGGCTACCATCTACAAAACTTACATACGTCCAAAGCTTAAGTACAATTCCCACGTTTGGGCTGGTGCTCCAGTAACGTACTTAAGTCTTTTGGACAGTATCCAGAGAAGAGCATTTAAGATGTTTGGTGACCGTACCATCGTTCAGACTTTTACGTCACTTGAACATCGACGTAATGTCTCATGCCTCACCCTCTTTTACCGTTACTTTAATGATTTATGCTCAAGTGAAATAGCCAGTTGCATTCCTCCCCTTAAGATATTCAACCGTGATACCCGCGCCTCCAGGAATGCCCATCAGTTCACCCTCGAGCCCAACTTCGGACGTACGGTCATGTTCAGAGATTCGTTCTTTAGCCGTACTACGCGAATGTGGAACTCTCTTCCACACTCTGTCTTCCCCAGTCATTGCAGTGTTCAGGAATTCAAGACTAATGTTAAACGACACCTCATCCTTAACCCTCTCCGTCTATCCCATTTTTCCTAACGCTCGCACTGTGCTTTGGCACCCCTTGAGTGCGTGCTTATTATAAAAAAAAAAAAAAAGCAGATGGTTCAACACATATTGAACTTTGAGAGCCTTTTCTTCAGTTTTACCACTACAGAAGTCAGAAAATTGGCTTATGAATTTGCAGAAAAATTGTAAATTAAACACTCATTCGACAACAGAACGCAAATGGCAGGATGGGACTGGCTCAATGGATTTAGACCCCGGAACCCGGAACTGACACTTAGATCACCTGAGCCGACTTCCGCTGCGAGGGCCAAAGCATTTAATAAGCCACAGGTAATGAAGTTTTTCGAAATTCTTAGTCCGTTGGTCGCAGAAATACCGCCTCATAACATTAATAATCTGGATTGAGCACAGTTCAAAGGCCACCAAAAGTCTTTGCACTTAAAGGTAAGAAACAAGTTGGTGCCATAACAAGTGCTGAAAGAGGTCAACATATCACTGTAGTGGTCTGTGCAAGTGCAACTGGAAACTTTGTTCCTCCAGCTTTGATATTCCGAAGAAAAAACCACAAACTGGAATATTTTGATGTCGCACCAGCTGGATCACTGCAGTTGTGCTATGAAACCGGATATATGGTGGGTGAATTATTTTGCAAATGGATGGAACATTTTGTAAAGTTCACTGGTTGCAGCCTTCAAAATAAGGTTCTTCTTATTCTTGACGGCCATGCAAGCCACAAAAATCTCCAGGCATTAGAATATGCCAAAGCAAATGGTGTTGTTATGCTGTGTCTGCCGCCTCATTGCACACATAGAATACAGCCATTAGAAATTTCCTTTTTGGACCACTTGATAGACATTATAATCAGGAATTGACAACATGGCTGAAAAACCACCCCGGCAGAACTGTTGGCCTTTACCAAGTGCTTTGTTTGGTAAAGCATATGGATGCGCTGCTTCAGTTGGCAACATTACAAGCAGCTTCCAAAAATGTGGAATTTATCCATTCAACATGAATTTATTTAACGATAACATGTTTTTGCCTAGCCAAATGACAGAAAATAACATGGATGAAGTTGAAAGAACACAACATACCCTTCAACTTGCAGCAGATGGGGTTCAACCATTCGACGTTCCAGGACCATCAACATCAAAAAAGCCTGTGGACTCAATTCAAAGCACTTCAACATCAGCAAATATCGCAGCCACCTCACCATCATCCGGCCCGACACAATCATCTGACTTACCACCTGCCTCATCATCTAACTTACCAGCTTCCACATTATCTGACTTACCAACTCCTTCTTCATCAACATTCGATCTCAACGTTTCAAGTCCTACATCATTGTCAAAATATCCGTTCGTTGAACATATTCTGAAATCCATTTCGCCACTACCGAAATCCGTTTCAACAGGAAGTGCCAGAAAAAAAAGAAAAGCAACAGGATCCCAAGTACTCACTTCAAGCCCGTATATGAGTGATATTAAAGCTCAGGTCCAGTAGAAAACCGAAGAAATCTTAGAGCTCAAAAAGCAATAAAACGAGCCATACTACAGGACAATGATGGTCAGCAGCAGGACTTTTCCGACGATGATGGCGATGATGTGGCTTGCATTTACTGCAATGAGCTATTTAGCATTTCACGTCTAGGAGAACATTGGTTGTGTTGCCAAGCATGCAATAAATGGTGCCACTCATTGTGTGCCGGTGTTGACCACAAAATAAAACAATTTATTTGCGAACACTCTTCAAGCATTATTGATGTCCGAACCTTCCGAGGGGCCAACATCGACTCGGACCACAACCTCGTTGTAGCCAAGGTAGTGCAGCGGATATCTCAACCAAAGCCAAAAACAGGAAGCTCTAGAAGAAAGTATAACGTCGGACGGCTACTATCGCAGGAGATCGCCAGATCCTTTTCCGACCGAGTGTCAAGTAACCTCAGGAGAAGTCCGCTACAGCCAGCATCGAGTATTGAGAACCAGTGGCAGAATTGCCAGAAAGCCATTAGGGATGCTGCCTCTGATGTGCTGGGTTTCACGCGGCCACCAAAACGAAACCCCTGGTTTGATGAAGAATGCAGGCAGGTGCATGCAGCCAAGCAAGAAGCATACAAAGCAGCGCTGCACAGGAGGACGAGATCAGCTCGGGAGCTCTACGAGCAGAAGAGGAGAGAAGAACACAAGCTTTTCAGAAAGAAAAAGAGAGAGCATGAAAAGCGATCTTTCGAGGATATTGAGAGACTAAAAAACAGGAATGAAGTTCGGAAGTTTTACCAAGAGGTAAAACGAGAGACTCAAGGTTACCGAGCACGAACTGAGGCCTGTAAGGATATGGAAGGACCACTTCTGCAGACTGTACAACGGCGATGACGAACCAAATTCCGCTGTCAGGCAGAATGAACCATTCAATGAAGACGACGCAAGCCAAGAGTTCCGTCTACCCGACCTTGAAGAAGTGAAGATAGCAATATCTAAGCTTAAGAACAACAAAGCCACGGGAGCTGACGGCATCACTGCCGAACTCTTCAAAGCAGCCGGCGATGACTTGGTTAGGAGCATGCACCAACTCATCTGCAGAATATGGTCGGAAGAAAGCATGCCCGATGAATGTAACCTCAGCATTGTTTGCCCGATCCTGAAGAAAGGAGACCCTATAAGATCTTTTCTGCAGTACTATGTGAACGTCTGAAGCCGTTTGTCAACAAACTGATAGGTCCATATCAGTGTGGCTTTAGACCAGAAAAGTCCACCATCGATCAAATTTTCACATTACGGCAGATCCTGGAAAAAACTCAAGAACTCCAAATCGACACCTACCATCTTTTTATCGATTTCAAGGCCGCGTATGACAGCATCTATAGAGAAGAACTGTATAAAGCCATGTCCAGTTTTGGCATCCCTACAAAACTCATTCGCCTGAGCAGGATGACAATGGAGAACTCACGCTGCTCTATCAAAGTCGGTAACGACCTCACCGACGCCTTCGATGTCAAAAAAGGCTTTAGACAAGGTGATGCACTGTCATGCGATTTCTTCAACATCATATTGGAACGAATAGTGCAGAGCTCCCTCGTCAACACTAGAGGCACTATCTTCCAGAAGTCTGTGCAACTACTCGCGTACGCTGATGACATTGATATCATTGGGAGAACACAGCGTGATGTCAACAGTGCTTTTGCGAGTATACACACAGAGGCTGAAAAAATAGGTTTAGCGGTCAATGAGGGCAAAACAAAGTATATGCTACTGTCATCTAGAAAGGACACCCAACACCGACGTTTTGGACAAAACGTCACGATTATTATTATTATTATTATTATTATTATTATAAGCTTTTATTGCCTAGAGTTTAAATGTTACAGTGATTGATATAATATTCTAATGTTAACAATTTTGATTTTATGTTTTTTTTTCAAAAATTATGAATATAAAATTACAGTTATTAATTAAATGAAGAAAAAATATTAATTGAAACTAAAATGTATTGAATTAAAATAAAATATATATGTATGTTTGTTTTAATTTTATACGTCATTGGCATAAGCCTCCCCCAAGGCTGCCCAGGTTTCTCTATTCTTGGCTTCGTTGTACCAGTTTGTACATATATGGCACAGATCGTCACTCCATCTTTTATTGGGTCGTCCCGCTGGTCTTCTGTTTTCTGGTATCCATTTCGTTGTCAGTTTTGTCCATCTCTGATCCGGAAGTCTAGATATATGGCCTGCCCAGCTCCATTTCAGCCTTCTTGTTCTGTTTATGACGTCAATAATTCTGGTTCTATTGCGAATGTCTTCATTACGGACTCTTTGACTTGGTCGAATGTTAAGAATTTTTCTTTCCATTTTGGTCTGACATATCCTTAGCTGGTCAAGTGTTTTTGCGCTCATTGTTTGTAGTCCATAAGTAAGTATCGGTAGAATAGCAGCGTCAAAGATATATTTCATTGTGTCTGCACTTTGGTCTAATTGTAAAAAAATTTTCAGGCTCCAGAATTGTTTCCATGTATTTGTGATGCGTCTGTTGACTTCTTTATTTTCTTGATCCTTAAATGATTTTAATTGTCCCAAATATATGTAGTCTTCTACGTATTCAATATTTTCTTGGTCCAATATTATATCATCTTTTGTGTGGTTTGTCATGACTTTAGTTTTCGATTTGTTTATTTGTAGTCCATAATTTTTACACAATATAGTGAGTTCTGTTAACATTTCTTGGATGTGTGCGGCTTTTGTAGCAATGAGAACTATATCGTCTGCAAATCTTAAATTGTTTAGAACTTGTCCACATATCCTTATTCCATATTTTGTGTTCCAGTTAGTTTTTTGGAAAATGTCTTCCAGGACCGAACTAAATAGAGGTGGTGAAAGTGGATCTCCTTGTCTAACTCCTCTTGTTATGTCAAATTTGCGTCCTATATTCTCTGTTCTTATCCTTGCTGTGTTATTTTTGTATATGTTTTTAATTGTTTCTATTACATTTGGACTCATGTTTTGATTTTTCAGGGAGGACCATATCATTTCGTGTTCTACAGAGTCAAAAGCTTTACTAAAGTCGATAAATAGGAAGTAAACCGGTAGTCTAAATTCATTGCATTTTTCTATTAGCTGATTCATTGTCTGTAAGTGGTCTGTTGTTGAGAATCCTTCTCTAAATCCAGCCTGTTCCCTTGGTTGGTTGTTATTAAAGTCTTCCTTGATGGTCCGGTAAAGCGTTTTGGAGAAGAGCTTGTAAATTGTAGAAATGTTGCTTATTGGTCTATAGTTATTGATATCGTCCTTCTTTCCTTTTTTTAGTGTATTAATGCTATCGTTGTTTCTTTCCATTGTTCTAGAATTTGTTTTGTTTGCATTATTTCGTTAAATATGCTGGTTAAAATGTTGGAAAGTGAGTCTTTTCCGTATATTAGCATTTCCGATGATATTCCATCGTTTCCGGTGCATTTGTCTTTCTTCAGATCGTCTATAGTCCTTTCGATAATTTCTTTGCTGAACATAGGGGTGTGTATCGGTATTGAACCTGTATTGTCTATTGTATCTTCTTCTGTTATAATTTTAGTCGAGGTGAGCAGTTTTTCGAAAAATAAGGTGGCGTTTTCATTTATGTCTTTTCGGTTTGTTATGTTGAATGTGTTTTTGTCCTTAATACTTGTTATCCATTCTTGTTTATTATTCAAATATGATTTAGGTTTTTTTATTGATTTTGTTTGTCTAATTGTATCCTTTATAATATTTTCATTATATTCACGAATATCTTTCGTTATATTAGATTTTATAGTTTTTCTAAGTTCACTTAGCTCTATTTTGTCTTGGCTGTGTAGTTGTGGTTTTGTTCTTAAGTTTTCTCTTCTTAAAATTAGAGCTTTGGTTTCGTTTGATATTTTTTCTTTGTGAGTCCTTATGCTCATTATTGACATTTTTGCTGAAGTCTTTATAATATTTTCTAGCTTGTCATATTTATTTTGAAGATGAGTGTTTGTGTCAGATTGTTCTAAGAGCTGATTGATCTTTGTCTTTATATTTTCGTTATAGGTGATTATTTGTTGTTCAGGTACTGTTCTAGGGAGATAGTAGATTTGTCGATTTCTTTTTAATGTTTCATGGTTAATTTTAATCTCCATTCTTACAAGTCTGTGATCGCTGTCAAAATTTACGTTATTAAGGACTGTTATATCTTGGACAGTTTCGATTTTGTTTGTGAAGATGAGGTCTATTTCATTTTTGGTCATTCCATTCGGTGAGATCCATGTCCATTTTCTGCTATCTTTCTTTTTGAAAAAAGAGTTCCCAAACTTCAAATTCATTTCTCCTAGCCACTTAAGGAGTCTCTCCCCTCTTTCATTTCGTAGTCCATATCCATGAGGTCCTATAGCCGAATTATCTTCTTCAGTCGATCTTTTTCCAAGTTTTGCGTTGAAATCACCTATTACATACATTAACTCTGTTTTGTTGTTATTGAATGTTTCTTCTAGAAATTCGTAAAATTTTATCATTTCTTCGTCATCAGCTTTTTCTGTCGGGGCATATACTTGTATTATAGTCATTTTTGTGTTTTGGATGTTAAGCTGTATACTGCATATTCTTTCATTGTGAAACCGAATGTTGAATCCTACCCCATAGAGTCCTTTTGTTTCTCCTATGTAGCAGAAGATATCGTTGTCGTTATTTGTTATTATTTTTTGTCCTTGAAGTCTTATTTTGGCTAGTCCTATTATATCCCAGTTTATGCTTTTCAATGCTAGTCTTAATTCCTCCTGTTTTTCATCTGAAGAGAGTGTTCTGACGTTAAAAGTACAAATTCTTAGTTTATTTTGTTGATTTTTGAGTGTTTTGTTTTCTGTTTGACTTTTCGTTATTTGGGATTGATTCTATGTTTTTGTGGTTAGGTTTGTATTTAGATTTGGGGGGTTTCGATCTACTCTCCCCACGGTGATCAACCGGGTTGGGAAGGATTGATAATGTCTAATGTTTTTTTTAATTTTGTAGTGTCTGAATGTTGTTTTGAGATTTGGTTTGTGTGAGTTTGCTATTGTGAACCACTGCATCCGGGTTTACTATCATCTTTGATTTGCGGTGAACGAGTTTTGTTTATCATGTCTAACGTATTTTGTTGTGCTAAGAATTTTCTTATTGGATTTGGGGGATTGTTTTTAGGGTTAATATCAGTTAACCCAATAATTGTTGTTTTTGGTTTGTTTCTATTTGTATCCTTAATTTTTGTTAGCTGTGATGGTGAATCTTCAGTTGAACGAATTCTTTTTCTTGTACTTTCTTGTTCGGTTCCTGCTTTTTCTTTCCAGACTTTACCATCGACTACAAGTTCATCAAGTTTGAAGAATGCTCTTTTCCCTTGCTTTTTTAACTCTAATAGTTTTGGAATGAGTGGTTTTCTTGCTTCAAGAAGTGATTTCGGTAGGTCATCGGAGATGCTTAATTTGTTTTGAGATTTTTTTGATAGCAATATTTGTTGTTTTTTCTCATATCGTATAAAAGTTAGGCGGATTGGTCTGATTTTACCTTCAGTCTTCCTTCCTAAACGGTAGCAGCTATCGAAATCGTTTGTAGTTAGCTGAAACACTTCGTTGCTTTTATTAAGGTCATTAATGGGCATTGCTAGCAGTTCTTCGGAAGTGCGTTCCTTCTCTTCAAACTTAAAAACGATAATATTGTTTCGCCTTAGATCGAGCTCAAGCTGAGAAATACGTTTTTCTTGTTTGGCACATGTTGCTGCTTGTTTCTCAATGATAATACCTTGAGTTTCGACAACTGTCTCAAGTTTTTCAACCTTTTCTGAGAGAATTCCTACTCTTTCATCAGTATTTTTGATAACCCTATCAGTAGCTTCATTTATATTATTAAAAATCTCCTCTTTTTGCTCTTTTAGGAGAGACTTCAAAACATCCAGAGTGATTGCCATTTTGATACAATAGTACCTACTGTTTACTACTTTTGATGTTTAGAAACCGGACCCAGTTTTTCTTCCTGGTGTTTGTGTTCGCCGATAGATGGCTTTTGGCAAAATGGTGTTTGTAGGCTGACTGATCGATGACAAATGACGTATTGACTATTTTGACAAGTTGTAAATAAAAATGTGGATTCGCGGTCGAGTTGAATTGTAATGTTTTTATTTTTATAATATCGATGTAAATAACTATGGTTTTTCTCTCTTGAGTGGTTTTAGAATTAGCGTTTTTGTTTACTGTTGTTTTATTCGTAAACATTCAATACTTTTATGTGAAAAATCATGCATAAATACCTTAATTTAGCATAAACTTTCTACTTCTTTCGATAATCACAATCTATCTTCAACTTTTCAACCCAATCTCGTTCAACAATTTCAATTAAATCATCCAAAAATCAACTTCCAAACCACGCACCACAACTCGTCACGATAGACACATATAATTTCGAGGATGTAAGGGACTTTGTATACCTTGGCTCCGCTATCAACACGGACAACGACATCAGCGCCGAGATCAGACGAAGAATAACTCTTGCTAATCGCTGTTTCTTCGGGCTAAGAAACCAATTGAGCAGTAAAGCCCTCTCCCGAAAAACTAAGGTGACGCTCTATAAGACCCTCATCATCCCCGTCCTGCTATATGGTGCAGAAGCATGGACCTTGTCAAAAACGGATGAGAGCGCACTTGGCCGTTTCGAGAGAAAGATTCTACGTAAGATCTATGGTCCTGTCTGCATAAACGGTGAATGGAGGAGAAGATTTAAGGACGAACTGTACGGGCTGTACAGCGACACTGACTTAGTTAAAAGAGTGAAGGTCCAAAGACTCAGATGGCTTGGTCACGTGGAGGATGGACACCAATACTCCGGCCCGTAAAGTCTTCGAATCCACCCAGAGGGAAGACGCAGTAGAGGAAGACCAAGGCTCAGGTGGCGCGCGCAAGTTGAACACGACCTCAACCAACTCGGCGTGCGAAACTGGAGACAGCTAGCTAGGGACCGAGCTGGCTGGAGAGGTTTGTTGGTTGAGGTCCAAGTCCACCCCGGACTGTAGCGCCACCTTAAGGTAAAGGATTTGCGAGCTCTGCAACACTGAATAAGAAAAAGGGGTATGTCATCTTACTCAAAGGCAATATATGTCTTCTCACCCGAAGGTATGTCGTCTTAGACAGGGCTCTGGGCAATTTTTAAATTATTTTTTTTTTTAAATACTAAATATTGTGTAAATTCTATATATTTAAGTTTTTGTTCTTTCTTAATAAATAAATAAAAGAAATAATTTTTGAATTCATTGCTAAGTGTCCTAGATTTTTTTATTTTCAGCTTTATAGAAAAAGTATGTGATCTTGAGCAGAACTTCCCTAATGTGTGTTCCCTATAGACCCACAAAATGGTCCTATCGTTTATTAATCATGCAAATGATTTTTTTTTTTCATATGTTTCGAAAATAATTTTCACCTTTCTAAGTTATGACGTCAACTACATTGTTAATCATCTTACAGATTTAAACTGAAATTTTAAAACACTGGAAACAACATATACTTACAGTATTTGCTGACATTATTTAGGTATATTCAACTTGAACAGAACTCCTAAGTTATTGTTCACTATATTCCGTTAAATGAGAAATGAAGTTTTGAAAAAAGTTTCTAAGAAGAGCAGATATTATTTTAAATTAAACACATTTTTGAGGTACTAACGTGCACTCCGAGTACGTTTCAATTTTCGTTAAAAAAAGGTTCTTCACTTTTCTTAGAAAAAAATCAGCACATTCAAGCGACCGGTAATAAAAGTTTCTAACATAGGAAGAGCAAATATTTTTTCAGATTTTTGAAGGAATAGAAATACAATGGGAAAAACATATATCTTGTTAATTGCCTTCAGTTGAGTAAAGAAAGTGTGTTTTCTCTCAACATTGTTCATGATTCACAACCGATTTGGGAGTGTGTGTGAAAATAAGGAAATATAGGAGTTTTGATGCAATTTGAACAGAAAGTGTGTGAAATATTTCTTTTCGTTTATTTTTCGTTTAAATTTTTATTACATTCACTAATTTTCTTCTAATCGAAAAGCGAAATTCTCTATTTCAATATTTCAGAGGCACAACTCGAAATATTGAATATTTATAAATCTGGCACAAATATTTGAGCGCGCAGCAAAATACCAATGAAGTAGATATGTCTGTCGGTATATTTATAAAAAAACTATAAATAGATAGATTAATGGAAATTGTAAAGTCTAGTTACACGTTTAATGCTTGCATACGCATGCGTAGGTAGGTATGCTTTGCACATTATGTAGCTTACTACAGTGGACTCTCGCTAACTTGAACGGTGCCGTGAACGAAGGCCATAATGGCCTTAGTTCTCAATTGAATGGAAACTAACACCACAATCCGATTATGGCCTTAGTTTACAGTGGAATGAGAACTGAGATGCTTCGTTCGGAAAACTATTTTTCTAGACTCTGAAGTAATAAGAAAATCGCGTACTAAGACCCGAAATTGTTTTTGGCAAACAGACAAACAATTTGGGGTGTGAAAATAAAAGAATTCGCGCGAATTTTTTTTATTTTCACACCCCCAATTGTTTCTCTGTTTGACAAAAAAAAATTCAGATCGCTTCTCTCGCTCCATATTGGCTCAACAAAATTTCAGAGAAATTTTCAGTAGAAAATCAACAAAATTTCAGAGAAATTTTCAGTAGAAAATGAACAAAATTTCTGAGAAATTTTCAGTAGAAAATCAAAACAAAATTTCAGAGAAATTTTCAGTAGAAAATCAACACAAAATTTCAGAGAAATTTTCAGTAGAAAATCAACAAAATTTCAGAGAAATTTTCAGAAGAAAATCAAAACAAAATTTCAGAGAAATTTTCAGTAGAAAATCAACAAAATTTCAGAGGAATTTTCAGTAGAAAATCAACACAAAATTTCAGAGAAATTTTCAGTAGAAAATCAACAAAATTCCAGAGAAATTTTCAGTAGAAAATCAACACAAAATTCCAGAGAAATTTTCAGTACAAAATCAACAAAATTTCAGAGAAATTTTCTGTAGAAAATCAACACAAAATTTCAGAGAAATTTTCAGTAGAAAATCAACAAAATTTCAGAGAAATTTTCAGTAGAAAATGAACAAAATTTCAGAGAAATTTTCAGAAGAAAATAAAAACAAAATTTCACAGAAATTTTCAGTAGAAAATCAAAACAAAATTTCAGAGAAATTTTCAGTAGAAAATCAACAAAATTTCAGAGAAATTTTCAGAAGAAAATCAAAACAAAATTTCAGAGAAATTTTCAGTAGAAAATCAACAAAATTTCAGAGGAATTTTCAGTAGAAAATCAACAAAATTTCAGAGAAATTTTCAGAAGAAAATCAAAACAAAATTTCAGAGAAATTTTCAGTAGAAAATCAACAAAATTTCAGAGGAATTTTCAGTAGAAAATCAACACAAAATTTCAGAGAAATTTTCAGTAGAAAATCAACAAAATTCCAGAGAAATTTTCAGTAGAAAATCAACACAAAATTCCAGAGAAATTTTCAGTACAAAATCAACAAAATTTCAGAGAAATTTTCAGTAGAAAATCAACACAAAATTTCAGGGAAATTTTCAGTAGAAAATCAACAAAATTTCAGAGAAATTTTCAGTAGAAAATGAACAAAATTTCAGAGAAATTTTCAGAAGAAAATCAAAACAAAATTTCAGAGAAATTTTCAGTAGAAAATCAAAATAAAATTTCAGAGAAATTTTCAGTAGAAAATCAACAAAATTTCGGAGAAATTTTCGGAAGAAAATCAAAACAAAATTTCAGAGAAATTTTCAGAAGAAAATCAAAACAAAATTTCACAGAAATTTTCAGTAGAAAATCAAAACAAAATTTCAGAGAAATTTTCAGTAGAAAATCAACAAAATTTCAGAGAAATTTTCAGTAGAAAATCAACACAAAATTCCAGAGAAATTTTCAGTACAACATCAACAAAATTTCAGAGAAATTTTCAGTAGAAAATCACCAAAATTTCAGAGAAATTTTCAGTAGAAAATCAACACAAAATTCCAGAGAAATTTTCAGTACAAAATCAACAAAATTTCAAAGAAATTTTCAGTAGAAAATCAACAAAATTTCAGAGAAATTTTCAGTAGAAAATCAACAAAATTTCAGAGAAATTTTCAGTAGAAAATCAACACAAAATTCCAGAGAAATTTTCAGTAGAAAATCAACAAAATTTCAGAGAAATTTTCAGTAGAAAATCAACAAAATTTCAGAGAAATTTTCAGTAGAAAATCAAAACAAAATTTCAGAGAAATTTTCAATAGAAAATCAAAACAAAATTTCAGAGAAATTTTCAGTAGAAAATCAACACAAAATTCCAGAGAAATTTTCAGTACAAAATCAACAAAATTTCAGAGAAATTTTCAGTAGAAAATCAACACAAAACTTCAGAGAAATTTTCAGTAGAAAATCAACAAAATTTCAGAGAAATTTTCAGTAGAAAATGAACAAAATTTCAGAGAAATTTTCAGAAGAAAATCAAAACAAAATTTCAGAGAAATTTTCAGTAGAAAATCAAAACAAAATTTCAGAGAAATTTTCAGTAGAAAATCAACAAAATTTCAGAGAAATTTTCAGTAGAAAATCAAAACAAAATTTCAGAGAAATTTTCAGTAGAAAATCAACAAAATTTCAGAGGAATTTTCAGTAGAAAATCAACAAAATTTCAGAGAAATTTTCAGTAGAAAATCAAAACAAAATTTCAGAGAAATTTTCAGTAGAAAATCAACACAAAATTTCAGAGAAATTTTCAGTAGAAAATCAACAAAATTTCAGAGAAATTTTCAGTAGAAAATCAACACAAAATTCCAGAGAAATTTTCAGTACAAAATCAACAAAATTTCAGAGAAATTTTCAGTAGAATATCAACACAAAATTTCAGAGAAATTTTCAGTAGAAAATCAACAAAATTTCAGAGAAATTTTCAGTAGAAAATCAACACAAAATTCCAGAGAAATTTTCAGTACAAAATCAACAAAATTTCAGAGAAATTTTCAGTAGAAAATCAACAAAATTTCAGAGAAATTTTCAGTAGAAAATCAAAACAAAATTTCAGAGAAATTTTCAGTAGAAAATCAAAACAAAATTTCAGAGAAATTTTCAGTAGAAAATCAACACAAAATTTCAGAGAAATTTTCAGTACAAAATCAACAAAATTTCAGAGAAATTTTCAGTAGAAAATCAACACAAAATTCCAGAGAAATTTTCAGTTTAAAATCAACATAATTTCAGAGAAATTTTCAGTAGAAAATCAACAAAATTTCAGAGAAATTTTCAGAAGAAAATCAAAACAAAATTTCAGAGAAATTTTCAGTAGAAAATCAAAACAAAATTTCAGAGAAATTTTCAGTAGAAAATAAACAAAATTTCAGAGAAATTTTCAGAAGAAAATCAAAACAAAATTTCAGAAAAATTTTCAGTAGAAAATCAACAAAATTTCAGAGGAATTTTCAGTAGAAAATCAACAAAATTTCAGAGGAATTTTCAGTAGAAAATCAACAAAATTTCAGAGAAATTTTCAGTAGAAAATCAACAAAATTTCAGAGAAATTTTCAGTAGAAAATCAACACAAAATTCCAGAGAAATTTTCAGTACAAAATCAACACAAAATTTCAGAGAAATTTTCAGTAGAAAATCAGCAAAATTTCAGAGAAATTTTCAGTAGAAAATCAACACAAAATTTCAGAGAAATTTTCAGTACAAAATCAACAAAATTTCAGAGAAATTTTCAGTAGAAAATCAACAAAATTTCAGAGAAATTTTCAGTAGAAAATCAAAACAAAATTTCAGAGAAATTTTCAGTAGAAAATCAAAACAAAATTTCAGAGAAATTTTCAGTAGAAAATCAACACAAAATTTCAGAGAAATTTTCAGTAGAAAATCAAAACGAAATTTCAGAGAAATTTTCAGTAGAAAATCAACACACAATTTCAGAGAAATTTTCAGTACAAAATCAACAAAATTTCAGAGAAATTTTCAGTAGAAAATCAACACAAAATTCCAGAGAAATTTTCAGTACAAAATCAACAAAATTTCAGAGAAATTTTCAGTAGAAAATCAACAAAATTTCAGAGAAATTTTCAGAAGAAAATCAAAACAAAATTTCAGAGAAATTTTCAGTAGAAAATTAACACAAAATTTCAGAGAAATTTTCAGTAGAAAATCATCAAAATTTCAGAGAAATTTTCAGTAGAAAATCAACACAAAATGCCAGAGAAATTTTCAGTACAAAATCAACAAAATTTCAGAGAAATTTTCAGTAGAAAATCAACAAAATTTCAGAGAAATTTTCAGTAGAAAATCAACACAAAATGCCAGAGAAATTTTCAGTACAAAATCAACAAAATTTCAGAGAAATTTTCAGAAGAAAATCAAAACAAAATTTCAGAGAAATTTTCAGTAGAAAATCAACAAAATTTCAGAGAAATTTTCAGAAGAAAATCAAAACAAAATTTCAGAGAAATTTTCAGAAGAAAATCAAAACAAAATTTCAGAGAAATTTTCAGTAGAAAATCAACACAAAATTTCAGAGAAATTTTCAGTAGAAAATCAACAAAATTTCAGAGAAATTTTCAGTAGAAAATCAACAAAATTTCAGAGAAATTTCCAGTAGAAAATGAAAACAAAATTTCAGAGAAATTTTCAGTAGAAAATCAAAACAAAATTTCTGAGAAATTTTCAGTAGAAAATCAACACAAAATTTCAGAGAAATTTTCAGTAGAAAATCAACAAAATTTCAGAGAAATTTTCATTAGAAAATCAACACAAAATTCCAGAGAAATTTTCAGTACAAAATCAACAAAATTTTAGAGAAATTTTCAGTAGAATATCAACACAAAATTTCAGAGAAATTTTCAGTAGAAAATCAACAAAATTTCAGAGAAATTTTCAGTAGAAAATCAACACAAAATGCCAGAGAAATTTTCAGTACAAAATCATTAAAATTTCAGAGAAATTTTCAGAAGAAAATCAAAACAAAATTTCAGAGAAATTTTCAGTAGAAAATCAACACAAAATTTCAGAGAAATTTTCAGTAGAAAATCAACAAAATTTCAGAGAAATTTTCAGTAGAAAATCAACACAAAATTTCAGAGAAATTTTCAGTAGAAAATCAACAAAATTTCAGAGAAATTTTCAGTAGAAAATCAACACAAAATGACAGAGAAATTTTCAGTACAAAATCAACAAAATTTCAGAGAAATTTTCAGTAGAAAATCAAAACAAAATTTCAGAGAAATTTTCAGTAGAAAATCAAAACAAAATTTCAGAGAAATTTTCAGTAGAAAATCAACACAAAATTTCAGAGAAATTTTCAGTAGAAAATCAAAACAAAATTTCAGAGAAATTTTCAGTAGAAAATCAACACAAAATTTCAGAGATATTTTCAGTAGAAAATCAACAAAATTTCAGAGAAATTTTCAGTAGAAAATCAACACAAAATTCCAGAGAAATTTTCAGTACAAAATCAACAAAATTTCAGAGAAATTTTCAGTAGAAAATCAACAAATTTCAGAGAAATTTTCAGAAGAAAATCAAAACAAAATTTCAGAGAAATTTTCAGTAGAAAATCAGAACAAAATTTCAGAGAAATTTTCAGTAGAAAATCAACAAAATTTCAGAGAAATTTTCAGAAGAAAATCAAAACAAAATTTCAGAGAAATTTTCAGAAGAAAATCAAAACAAAATTTCAGAGAAATTTTCAGTAGAAAATCAAAACAAAATTTCAGAGAAATTTTCAGTAGAAAATCAACAAAATTTCAGAGAAATTTTCAGAAGAAAATCAAAACAAAATTTCAGAGAAATTTTCAGTAGAAAATCAACAAAATTTCAGAGAAATTTTCAGAAGAAAATCAAAACAAAATTTCAGAGAAATTTTCAGAAGAAAATCAAAACAAAATTTCAGAGAAATTTTCAGTAGAAAATCAACACAAAATTTCAGAGAAATTTTCAGTAGAAAATCAACAAAATTTCAAAGAAATTTTCAGTAGAAAATCAAAACAAAATTTCAGAGAAATTTTCAGTAGAAAATCAAAACAAAATTAAAGAGAAATTTTCAGCAGAAAATCAACACAAAATTTCAAAGAAATTTTCAGTAGAAAATCAACAAAACTTCAGAGAAATTTTCAGAAGAAAATCAAAACAAAATTTCAGAGAAATTTTCAGAAGAAAATCAAAACAAAATTTCAGAGAAATTTTCAGAAGAAAATCAAAACAAAATTTCAGAGAAATTTTCAGTAGAAAATCAAAACAAATTTTCAGAGTAATTTTCAGTAGAAAATCAACACAAAATTTCAGAGAAATTTTCAGTAGAAAATCAACAAAATTTCAGAGAAATTTTCAGTAGAAAATCAACACAAAATTCCAGAGAAATTTTCAGTACGAAATCAACAAAATTTCAGAGAAATTTTCAGTAGAAAATCAATAAAATTTCAGAGAAATTTTCAGTAGAAAATCAAAACAAAATTTCAGAGAAATTTTCAGTAGGAAATCAAAACAAAATTTCAGAGAAATTTTCAGCAGAAAATCAAAACAAAATTTCAGAGAAATTTTCAGTAGAAAATCAACACAAAATTTCAGAGAAATTTTCAGTAGAAAATCAACAAAATTTCAGAGAAATTTTCAGTAGAAAATCAACACAAAATTCCAGAGAAATTTTCAGTACAAAATCAACAAAATTTCAGAGAAATTTTCAGTAGAAAATCAACAAAATTTCAGAGAAATTTTCAGAAGAAAATCAAAACAAAATTTCAGAGAAATTTTCAGTAGAAAATCAAAACAAAATTTCAGAGAAATTTTCAGTAGAAAATCAACAAAATTTCAGAGAAATTTTCAGAAGAAAATCAAAACAAAATTTCAAAAGAATTTTCAGAAGAAAATTAAAACAAAATTTCAAAGAAATTTTCAGTAGAAAATCAAAACAAAATTTCAGAGAAATTTTCAGTAGAAAATCAACAAAATTTCAGAGAAATTTTCAGAAGAAAATCAAAACAAAATTTCAGAGAAATTTTCAGAAGAAAATCAAAACAAAATTTCAGAGAAATTTTCAGTAGAAAATCAACACAAAATTTCAGAGAAATTTTCAGTAGAAAATCAACAAAATTTCAGAGAAATTTTCAGAAGAAAATCAAAACAAAATTTTAGAGAAATTTTCAGTAGAAAATCAACAAAATTTCAGAGAAATTTTCAGAAGAAAATCAAAACAAAATTTCAGAGAAATTTTCAGAAGAAAATCAACACAAAATTTCAGAGAAATTTTCAGTAGAAAATCAACACAAAATTTCAGAGAAATTTTCAGTAGAAAATCAACACAAAATTTCAGAGAAATTTTCAGTAGAAAATCAACAAAATTTCAGAGAAATTTTCAGTAGAAAATCAACACAAAATTCCAGAGAAATTTTCAGAAGAAAATCAAAACAAAATTTCAGAGAAATTTTCAGTAGAAAATCAAAACAAAATTTCAGAGAAATTTTCAGTAGAAAATCAACAAAATATCAGAGAAATTTTCAGAAGAAAATCAAAACAAAATTTCAGAGAAATTTTCAGTAGAAAATCAACAAAATTTCAGAGGAATTTTCAGTAGAAAATCAACAAAATTTCAGCGGAATTTTCAGTAGAAAATCAACAACATTTCAGAGAAATTTTCAGTAGAAAATCAACAAAATTTCAGAGAAATTTTCAGTAGAAAATCAACACAAAATTCCAGAGAAATTTTCAGTACAAAATCAACAAAATTTCAGAGAAATTTTCAGTAGAAAATCAACAAAATTTCAGAGAAATTTTCAGTAGAAAATCAAAATAAAATTTCAGAGAAATTTTCAGTAGAAAATCAAAACAAAATTTCAGAGAAATTTTCAGTAGAAAATCAACACAAAATTTCAAAGAAATTTTCAGAAGAAAATTAAAACAAAATTTCAGAGAAATTTTCAGTAGAAAATCAACACAAAATTTCAGAGAAATTTTCAGTAGAAAATCAACAAAATTTCAGAGAAATTTTCAGAAGAAAATCAAAACAAAATTTCAGAGAAATTTTCAGTAGAAAATCAACAAAATTTCAGAGAAATTTTTTTTAGAAAATCAACACAAAATTTCAGAGAAATTTTCAGTAGAAAATCAACAAAATTTCAGAGAAATTTTCAGAAGAAAATCAAAACAAAATTTCAGAGAAATTTTCAGTAGAAAATCAACAAAATTTCAGAGAAATTTTCAGTACAAAATCAACAAAATTTCAGAGAAATTTTCAGTAGAAAATCAACAAAATTTCAGAGAAATTTTCAGTAGAAAATCAAAACAAAATTTCAGAGAAATTTTCAGTAGAAAATCAAAACAAAATTTCAGAGAAATTTTCAGTAGAAAATCAACACAAAATTTCAGAGAAATTTTCAGTAGAAAATCAAAACGAAATTTCAGAGAAATTTTCAGTAGAAAATCAACACACAATTTCAGAGAAATTTTCAGTACAAAATCAACAAAATTTCAGAGAAATTTTCAGTAGAAAATCAACACAAAATTCCAGAGAAATTTTCAGTACAAAATCAACAAAATTTCAGAGAAATTTTCAGTAGAAAATCACCAAAATTTCAGAGAAATTTTCAGAAGAAAATCAAAACAAAATTTCAGAGAAATTTTCAGTAGAAAATTAACACAAAATTTCAAAGAAATTTTCAGTAGAAAATCAACAAAATTTCAGAGAAATTTTCAGTAGAAAATCAACACAAAATGCCAGAGAAATTTTCAGTACAAAATCAACAAAATTTCAGAGAAATTTTCAGTAGAAAATCAACAAAATTTCAGAGAAATTTTCAGTAGAAAATCAACACAAAATGCCAGAGAAATTTTCAGTACAAAATCAACAAAATTTCACAGAAATTTTCAGAAGAAAATCAAAACAAAATTTCAGAGAAATTTTCAGTAGAAAATCAACAAAATTTCAGAGAAATTTTCAGAAGAAAATCAAAACAAAATTTCAGAGAAATTTTCAGAAGAAAATCAAAACAAAATTTCAGAGAAATTTTCAGTAGAAAATCAACACAAAATTTCAGAGAAATTTTCAGTAGAAAATCAACAAAATTTCAGAGAAATTTTCAGTAAAAAATCAACAAAATTTCAGAGAAATTTCCAGTAGAAAATAAAAACAAAATTTCAGAGAAATTTTCAGTAGAAAATCAAAACAAAATTTCTGAGAAATTTTCAGTAGAAAATCAGCACAAAATTTCAGAGAAATTTTCAGTAGAAAATCAACAAAATTTCAGAGAAATTTTCAGTAGAAAATCAACACAAAATTCCAGAGAAATTTTCAGTACAAAATCAACAAAATTTCAGAGAAATTTTCAGTAGAATATCAACACAAAATTTCAGAGAAATTTTCAGTAGAAAATCAACAAAATTTCAGAGAAATTTTCAGTAGAAAATCAACACAAAATGCCAGAGAAATTTTCAGTACAAAATCAACAAAATTTCAGAGAAATTTTCAGTAGAAAATCAACAAAATTTCAGAGAAATTTTCAGTAGAAAATCAACACAAAATGCCAGAGAAATTTTCAGTACAAAATCAACAAAATTTCAGAGAAATTTTCAGTAGAAAATCAACAAAATTTCAGAGAAATTTTCAGTAGAAAATCAAAACAAAATTTCAGAGAAATTTTCAGTAGAAAATCAACACAAAATTTCAGAGAAATTTTCAGTAGAAAATCAACAAAATTTCAGAGAAATTTTCAGTAGAAAATCAACACAAAATGACAGAGAAATTTTCAGTACAAAATCAACAAAATTTCAGAGAAATTTTCAGTAGAAAATCAAAACAAAATTTCAGAGAAATTTTCAGTAGAAAATCAAAACAAAATTTCAGAGAAATTTTCAGTAGAAAATCAACACAAAATTTCAGAGAAATTTTCAGTAGAAAATCAAAACAAAATTTCAGATAAATTTTCAGTAGAAAATCAACACAAAATTTCAGAGAAATTTTCAGTAGAAAATCAACAAAATTTCAGAGAAATTTTCAGTAGAAAATCAACACAAAATTCCAGAGAAATTTTCAGTACAAAATCAACAAAATTTCAGAGAAATTTTCAATAGAAAATCAACAAAATTTCAGAGAAATTTTCAGAAGAAAATCAAAACAAAATTTCAGAGAAATTTTCAGTAGAAAATCAGAACAAAATTTCAGAGAAATTTTCAGTAGAAAATCAACAAAATTTCAGAGAAATTTTCAGAAGAAAATCAAAACAAAATTTCAGAGAAATTTTCAGAAGAAAATCAAAACAAAATTTCAGAGAAATTTTCAGTAGAAAATCAAAACAAAATTTCAGAGAAATTTTCAGTAGAAAATCAACAAAATTTCAGAGAAATTTTCAGAAGAAAATCAAAACAAAATTTCAGAGAAATTTTCAGTAGAAAATCAACAAAATTTCAGAGAAATTTTCAGAAGAAAATCAAAACAAAATTTCAGAGAAATTTTCAGAAGAAAATCAAAACAAAATTTCAGAGAAATTTTCAGTAGAAAATCAACACAAAATTTCAGAGAAATTTTCAGTAGAAAATCAACAAAATTTCAAAGAAATTTTCAGTAGAAAATCAAAACAAAATTTCAGAGAAATTTTCAGTAGAAAATCAAAACAAAATTAAAGAGAAATTTTCAGCAGAAAATCAACACAAAATTTCAAAGAAATTTTCAGTAGAAAATCAACAAAATTTCAGAGAAATTTTCAGAAGAAAATCAAAACAAAATTTCAGAGAAATTTTCAGAAGAAAATCAAAACAAAATTTCAGAGAAATTTTCAGAAGAAAATCAAAACAAAATTTCAGAGAAATTTTCAGTAGAAAATCAAAACAAATTTTCAGAGTAATTTTCAGTAGAAAATCAACACAAAATTTCAGAGAAATTTTCAGTAGAAAATCAACAAAATTTCAGAGAAATTTTCAGTAGAAAATCAACACAAAATTCCAGAGAAATTTTCAGTACGAAATCAACAAAATTTCAGAGAAATTTTCAGTAGAAAATCAATAAAATTTCAGAGAAATTTTCAGTAGAAAATCAAAACAAAATTTCAGTGAAATTTTCAGTAGGAAATCAAAACAAAATTTCAGAGAAATTTTCAGCAGAAAATCAGAACAAAATTTCAGAGAAATTTTCAGTAGAAAATCAACACAAAATTTCAGAGAAATTTTCAGTAGAAAATCAACAAAATTTCAGAGAAATTTTCAGTAGAAAATCAACACAAAATTCCAGAGAAATTTTCAGTACAAAATCAACAAAATTTCAGAGAAATTTTCAGTACAAAATCAACAAAATTTCAGAGAAATTTTCAGAAGAAAATCAAAATAAAATTTCAGAGAAATTTTCAGTAGAAAATCAAAACAAAATTTCAGAGAAATTTTCAGTAGAAAATCAACAAAATTTCAGAGAAATTTTCAGAAGAAAATCAAAACAAAATTTCAAAAGAATTTTCAGAAGAAAATTAAAACAAAATTTCAAAGAAATTTTCAGTAGAAAATAAAAACAAAATTTCAGAGAAATTTTCAGTAGAAAATCAACAAAATTTCAGAGAAATTTTCAGAAGAAAATCAAAACAAAATTTCAGAGAAATTTTCAGAAGAAAATCAAAACAAAATTTCAGAGAAATTTTCAGTAGAAAATCAACACAAAATTTCAGAGAAATTTTCAGTAGAAAATCAACAAAATTTCAGAGAAATTTTCAGAAGAAAATCAAAACAAAATTTCAGAGAAATTT
The DNA here is from genome assembly GCA_943590905.1 of Sphaerophoria taeniata. Lineage (NCBI taxonomy): Eukaryota > Metazoa > Arthropoda > Insecta > Diptera > Syrphidae > Sphaerophoria > Sphaerophoria taeniata. Next base: position 4,929,091 of record OX016543.1, read on the forward strand.
TCAGTAGAAAATCAACAAAATTTCAGAGAAATTTTCAGAAGAAAATCAAAACAAAATTTCAGAGAAATTTTCAGAAGAAAATCAACACAAAATTTCAGAGAAATTTTCAGTAGAAAATCAACACAAAATTTCAGAGAAATTTTCAGTAGAAAATCAACACAAAATTTCAGAGAAATTTTCAGTAGAAAATCAACAAAATTTCAGAGAAATTTTCAGTAGAAAATCAACACAAAATTCCAGAGAAATTTTCAGAAGAAAATCAAAACAAAATTTCTGAGAAATTTTCAGTAGAAAATCAAAACAAAATTTCAGAGAAATTTTCAGTAGAAAATCAACAAAATATCAGAGAAATTTTCAGAAGAAAATCAAAACAAAATTTCAGAGAAATTTTCAGTAGAAAATCAACAAAATTTCAGAGGAATTTTCAGTAGAAAATCAACAAAATTTCAGAGGAATTTTCAGTAGAAAATCAACAACATTTCAGAGAAATTTTCAGTAGAAAATCAACAAAATTTCAGAGAAATTTTCAGTAGAAAATCAACACAAAATTCCAGAGAAATCTTCAGTACAAAATCAACAAAATTTCAGAGAAATTTTCAGTAGAAAATCAACAAAATTTCAGAGAAATTTTCAGTAGAAAATCAAAACAAAATTTCAGAGAAATTTTCAGTAGAAAATCAAAACAAAATTTCAGAGAAATTTTCAGTAGAAAATCAACACAAAATTTCAGAGAAATTTTCAGAAGAAAATCAAAACAAAATTTCAGAGAAATTTTCAGTAGCAAATCAACACAAAATTTCAGAGAAATTTTCAGTAGAAAATCAACAAAATTTCAGAGGAATTTTCAGAAGAAAATCAAAACAAAATTTCAGAGAAATTTTCAGTAGAAAATCAACAAAATTTCAGAGAAATTTTCAGAAGAAAATCAACACAAAATTTCAGAGAAATTTTCAGTAGAAAATCAACAAAATTTCAGAGAAATTTTCAGAAGAAAATCAAAACAAAATTTCAGAGAAATTTTCGATAGAAAATCAACAAAATTTCAGAGAAATTTTCAGAAGAAAATCAAAACAAAATTTCAGAGAAATTTTCAGAAGAAAATCAACACAAAATTTCAGAGAAATTTTCAGTAGAAAATCAACACAAAATTTCAGAGAAATTTTCAGTAGAAAATCAAAACGAAATTTCAGAGAAATTTTCAGTAGAAAATAGCACAAAATTTCAGAGAAATTTTCAGTAGAAAATCAACAAAATTTCAGAGAAATTTTCAGTAGAAAATCATCACAAAATTCCAGATAAATTTTCAGTACAAAATCAACAAAATTTCAGAGAAATTTTCAGTAGAAAATCAACGAAATTTCAGAGAAATTTTCAGTAGAAAATCAACACAAAATTTCAGAGAAATTTTCAGTAGAAAATCAACAAAATTTCAGAGAAATTTTCAGTAGAAAATCAACACAAAATTCCAGAGAAATTTTCAGTACAAAATCAACAAAATTTCAGAGAAATTTTCAGTAGAAAATCAACAAAATTTCAGAGAAATTTTCAGTAGAAAATCAACAAAATTTCAGAGAAATTTTCAGTAGAAAATCAACACAAAATTCCAGATAAATTTTCAGTAGAAAATCAATAAAATTTCAGAGACATTTTCAGTAGAAAATCAACAAAATTTCAGAGAAATTTTCAGTAGAAAATCAAAACAAAATTTCAGAGAAATTTTCAGTAGAAAATCAACAAAATTCCAGAGAAATTTTCAGTAGAAAATCAACACAAAATTCCAGAGAAATTTTCAGTACAAAATCAACAAAATTTCAGAGAAATTTTCAGTAGAAAATCAACACAAAATTTCAGGGAAATTTTCAGTAGAAAATCAACAAAATTTCAGAGAAATTTTCAGTAGAAAATGAACAAAATTTCAGAGAAATTTTCAGAAGAAAATCAAAACAAAATTTCAGAGAAATTTTCAGTAGAAAATCAAAATAAAATTTCAGAGAAATTTTCAGTAGAAAATCAACAAAATATCGGAGAAATTTTCGGAAGAAAATCAAAACAAAATTTCAGAGAAATTTTCAGAAGAAAATCAAAACAAAATTTCACAGAAATTTTCAGTAGAAAATCAAAACAAAATTTCAGAGAAATTTTCAGTAGAAAATCAACAAAATTTCAGAGAAATTTTCAGTAGAAAATCAACACAAAATTCCAGAGAAATTTTCAGTACAACATCAACAAAATTTCAGAGAAATTTTCAGTAGAAAATCACCAAAATTTCAGAGAAATTTTCAGTAGAAAATCAACACAAAATTCCAGAGAAATTTTCAGTACAAAATCAACAAAATTTCAAAGAAATTTTCAGTAGAAAATCAACAAAATTTCAGAGAAATTTTCAGTAGAAAATCAACAAAATTTCAGAGAAATTTTCAGTAGAAAATCAACACAAAATTCCAGAGAAATTTTCAGTAGAAAATCAACAAAATTTCAGAGAAATTTTCAGTAGAAAATCAACAAAATTTCAGAGAAATTTTCAGTAGAAAATCAAAACAAAATTTCAGAGAAATTTTCAATAGAAAATCAAAACAAAATTTCAGAGAAATTTTCAGTAGAAAATCAACACAAAATTCCAGAGAAATTTTCAGTACAAAATCAACAAAATTTCAGAGAAATTTTCAGTAGAAAATCAACACAAAACTTCAGAGAAATTTTCAGTAGAAAATCAACAAAATTTCAGAGAAATTTTCAGTAGAAAATGAACAAAATTTCAGAGAAATTTTCAGAAGAAAATCAAAACAAAATTTCAGAGAAATTTTCAGTAGAAAATCAAAACAAAATTTCAGAGAAATTTTCAGTAGAAAATCAACAAAATTTCAGAGAAATTTTCAGTAGAAAATCAAAACAAAATTTCAGAGAAATTTTCAGTAGAAAATCAACACAAAATTTCAGAGAAATTTTCAGTAGAAAATCAACAAAATTTCAGAGAAATTTTCAGTAGAATATCAACACAAAATTTCAGAGAAATTTTCAGTAGAAAATCAACAAAATTTCAGAGAAATTTTCAGTAGAAAATCAACACAAAATTCCAGAGAAATTTTCAGTACAAAATCAACAAAATTTCAGAGAAATTTTCAGTAGAAAATCAACAAAATTTCAGAGAAATTTTCAGTAGAAAATCAAAACAAAATTTCAGAGAAATTTTCAGTAGAAAATCAAAACAAAATTTCAGAGAAATTTTCAGTAGAAAATCAACACAAAATTTCAGAGAAATTTTCAGTACAAAATCAACAAAATTTCAGAGAAATTTTCAGTAGAAAATCAACACAAAATTCCAGAGAAATTTTCAGTTTAAAATCAACATAATTTCAGAGAAATTTTCAGTAGAAAATCAACAAAATTTCAGAGAAATTTTCAGAAGAAAATCAAAACAAAATTTCAGAGAAATTTTCAGTAGAAAATCAAAACAAAATTTCAGAGAAATTTTCAGTAGAAAATCAACAAAATTTCAGAGAAATTTTCAGAAGAAAATCAAAACAAAATTTCAGAAAAATTTTCAGTAGAAAATCAACAAAATTTCAGAGGAATTTTCAGTAGAAAATCAACAAAATTTCAGAGGAATTTTCAGTAGAAAATCAACAAAATTTCAGAGAAATTTTCAGTAGAAAATCAACAAAATTTCAGAGAAATTTTCAGTAGAAAATCAACACAAAATTCCAGAGAAATTTTCAGTACAAAATCAACACAAAATTTCAGAGAAATTTTCAGTAGAAAATCAACAAAATTTCAGAGAAATTTTCAGTAGAAAATCAACACAAAATTTCAGAGAAATTTTCAGTACAAAATCAACAAAATTTCAGAGAAATTTTCAGTAGAAAATCAACAAAATTTCAGAGAAATTTTCAGTAGAAAATCAAAACAAAATTTCAGAGAAATTTTCAGTAGAAAATCAAAACAAAATTTCAGAGAAATTTTCAGTAGAAAATCAACACAAAATTTCAGAGAAATTTTCAGTAGAAAATCAAAACGAAATTTCAGAGAAATTTTCAGTAGAAAATCAACACACAATTTCAGAGAAATTTTCAGTACAAAATCAACAAAATTTCAGAGAAATTTTCAGTAGAAAATCAACACAAAATTCCAGAGAAATTTTCAGTACAAAATCAACAAAATTTCAGAGAAATTTTCAGTAGAAAATCAACAAAATTTCAGAGAAATTTTCAGAAGAAAATCAAAACAAAATTTCAGAGAAATTTTCAGTAGAAAATTAACACAAAATTTCAGAGAAATTTTCAGTAGAAAATCATCAAAATTTCAGAGAAATTTTCAGTAGAAAATCAACACAAAATGCCAGAGAAATTTTCAGTACAAAATCAACAAAATTTCAGAGAAATTTTCAGTAGAAAATCAACAAAATTTCAGAGAAATTTTCAGTAGAAAATCAACACAAAATTCCAGAGAAATTTTCAGTACAAAATCAACAAAATTTCAGAGAAATTTTCAGAAGAAAATCAAAACAAAATTTCAGAGAAATTTTCAGTAGAAAATCAACAAAATTTCAGAGAAATTTTCAGAAGAAAATCAAAACAAAATTTCAGAGAAATTTTCAGAAGAAAATCAAAACAAAATTTCAGAGAAATTTTCAGTAGAAAATCAACACAAAATTTCAGAGAAATTTTCAGTAGAAAATCAACAAAATTTCAGAGAAATTTTCAGTAGAAAATCAACAAAATTTCAGAGAAATTTCCAGTAGAAAATGAAAACAAAATTTCAGAGAAATTTTCAGTAGAAAATCAAAACAAAATTTCTGAGAAATTTTCAGTAGAAAATCAACACAAAATTTCAGAGAAATTTTCAGTAGAAAATCAACAAAATTTCAGAGAAATTTTCATTAGAAAATCAACACAAAATTCCAGAGAAATTTTCAGTACAAAATCAACAAAATTTTAGAGAAATTTTCAGTAGAATATCAACACAAAATTTCAGAGAAATTTTCAGTAGAAAATCAACAAAATTTCAGAGAAATTTTCAGTAGAAAATCAACACAAAATGCCAGAGAAATTTTCAGTACAAAATCATTAAAATTTCAGAGAAATTTTCAGAAGAAAATCAAAACAAAATTTCAGAGAAATTTTCAGTAGAAAATCAACACAAAATTTCAGAGAAATTTTCAGTAGAAAATCAACAAAATTTCAGAGAAATTTTCAGTAGAAAATCAACACAAAATTTCAGAGAAATTTTCAGTAGAAAATCAACAAAATTTCAGAGAAATTTTCAGTAGAAAATCAACACAAATTGACAGAGAAATTTTCAGTACAAAATCAACAAAATTTCAGAGAAATTTTCAATAGAAAATCAAAACAAAATTTCAGAGAAATTTTCAGTAGAAAATCAAAACAAAATTTCAGAGAAATTTTCAGTAGAAAATCAACACAAAATTTCAGAGAAATTTTCAGTAGAAAATCAAAACAAAATTTCAGAGAAATTTTCAGTAGAAAATCAACACAAAATTTCAGAGAAATTTTCAGTAGAAAATCAACAAAATTTCAGAGAAATTTTCAGTAGAAAATCAACACAAAATTCCAGAGAAATTTTCAGTACAAAATCAACAAAATTTCAGAGAAATTTTCAGTAGAAAATCAACAAATTTCAGAGAAATTTTCAGAAGAAAATCAAAACAAAATTTCAGAGAAATTTTCAGTAGAAAATCAGAACAAAATTTCAGAGAAATTTTCAGTAGAAAATCAACAAAATTTCAGAGAAATTTTCAGAAGAAAATCAAAACAAAATTTCAGAGAAATTTTCAGAAGAAAATCAAAACAAAATTTCAGAGAAATTTTCAGTAGAAAATCAAAACAAAATTTCAGAGAAATTTTCAGTAGAAAATCAACAAAATTTCAGAGAAATTTTCAGAAGAAAATCAAAACAAAATTTCAGAGAAATTTTCAGTAGAAAATCAACAAAATTTCAGAGAAATTTTCAGAAGAAAATCAAAACAAAATTTCAGAGAAATTTTCAGAAGAAAATCAAAACAAAATTTCAGAGAAATTTTCAGTAGAAAATCAACACAAAATTTCAGAGAAATTTTCAGTAGAAAATCAACAAAATTTCAAAGAAATTTTCAGTAGAAAATCAAAACAAAATTTCAGAGAAATTTTCAGTAGAAAATCAAAACAAAATTAAAGAGAAATTTTCAGCAGAAAATCAACACAAAATTTCAAAGAAATTTTCAGTAGAAAATCAACAAAACTTCAGAGAAATTTTCAGAAGAAAATCAAAACAAAATTTCAGAGAAATTTTCAGAAGAAAATCAAAACAAAATTTCAGAGAAATTTTCAGAAGAAAATCAAAACAAAATTTCAGAGAAATTTTCAGTAGAAAATCAAAACAAATTTTCAGAGTAATTTTCAGTAGAAAATCAACACAAAATTTCAGAGAAATTTTCAGTAGAAAATCAACAAAATTTCAGAGAAATTTTCAGTAGAAAATCAACACAAAATTCCAGAGAAATTTTCAGTACGAAATCAACAAAATTTCAGAGAAATTTTCAGTAGAAAATCAATAAAATTTCAGAGAAATTTTCAGTAGAAAATCAAAACAAAATTTCAGAGAAATTTTCAGTAGGAAATCAAAACAAAATTTCAGAGAAATTTTCAGCAGAAAATCAAAACAAAATTTCAGAGAAATTTTCAGTAGAAAATCAACACAAAATTTCAGAGAAATTTTCAGTAGAAAATCAACAAAATTTCAGAGAAATTTTCAGTAGAAAATCAACACAAAATTCCAGAGAAATTTTCAGTACAAAATCAACAAAATTTCAGAGAAATTTTCAGTAGAAAATCAACAAAATTTCAGAGAAATTTTCAGAAGAAAATCAAAACAAAATTTCAGAGAAATTTTCAGTAGAAAATCAAAACAAAATTTCAGAGAAATTTTCAGTAGAAAATCAACAAAATTTCAGAGAAATTTTCAGAAGAAAATCAAAACAAAATTTCAAAAGAATTTTCAGAAGAAAATTAAAACAAAATTTCAAAGAAATTTTCAGTAGAAAATCAAAACAAAATTTCAGAGAAATTTTCAGTAGAAAATCAACAAAATTTCAGAGAAATTTTCAGAAGAAAATCAAAACAAAATTTCAGAGAAATTTTCAGAAGAAAATCAAAACAAAATTTCAGAGAAATTTTCAGTAGAAAATCAACACAAAATTTCAGAGAAATTTTCAGTAGAAAATCAACAAAATTTCAGAGAAATTTTCAGAAGAAAATCAAAACAAAATTTTAGAGAAATTTTCAGTAGAAAATCAACAAAATTTCAGAGAAATTTTCAGAAGAAAATCAAAACAAAATTTCAGAGAAATTTTCAGAAGAAAATCAACACAAAATTTCAGAGAAATTTTCAGTAGAAAATCAACACAAAATTTCAGAGAAATTTTCAGTAGAAAATCAACACAAAATTTCAGAGAAATTTTCAGTAGAAAATCAACAAAATTTCAGAGAAATTTTCAGTAGAAAATCAACACAAAATTCCAGAGAAATTTTCAGAAGAAAATCAAAACAAAATTTCAGAGAAATTTTCAGTAGAAAATCAAAACAAAATTTCAGAGAAATTTTCAGTAGAAAATCAACAAAATATCAGAGAAATTTTCAGAAGAAAATCAAAACAAAATTTCAGAGAAATTTTCAGTAGAAAATCAACAAAATTTCAGAGGAATTTTCAGTAGAAAATCAACAAAATTTCAGAGGAATTTTCAGTAGAAAATCAACAACATTTCAGAGAAATTTTCAGTAGAAAATCAACAAAATTTCAGAGAAATTTTCAGTAGAAAATCAACACAAAATTTCAGAGAAATTTTCAGTACAAAATCAACAAAATTTCAGAGAAATTTTCAGTAGAAAATCAACAAAATTTCAGAGAAATTTTCAGTAGAAAATCAAAACAAATTTTCAGAGAAATTTTCAGTAGAAAATCAAAACAAAATTTCAGAGAAATTTTCAGTAGAAAATCAACACAAAATTTCAGAGAAATTTTCAGTAGAAAATCAAAACGAAATTTCAGAGAAATTTTCAGTAGAAAATCAACACACAATTTCAGAGAAATTTTCAGTACAAAATCAACAAAATTTCAGAGAAATTTTCAGTAGAAAATCAACACAAAATTCCAGAGAAATTTTCAGTACAAAATCAACAAAATTTCAGAGAAATTTTCAGTAGAAAATCAACAAAATTTCAGAGAAATTTTCAGAAGAAAATCAAAACAAAATTTCAGAGAAATTTTCAGTAGAAAATTAACACAAAATTTCAGAGAAATTTTCAGTAGAAAATCATCAAAATTTCAGAGAAATTTTCAGTAGAAAATCAACAAAATTTCAGAGAAATTTTCAGTAGAAAATCAAAATAAAATTTCAGAGAAATTTTCAGTAGAAAATCAAAACAAAATTTCAGAGAAATTTTCAGTAGAAAATCAACACAAAATTTCAAAGAAATTTTCAGAAGAAAATTAAAACAAAATTTCAGAGAAATTTTCAGTAGAAAATCAACACAAAATTTCAGAGAAATTTTCAGTAGAAAATCAACAAAATTTCAGAGAAATTTTCAGAAGAAAATCAAAACAAAATTTCAGAGAAATTTTCAGTAGAAAATCAACAAAATTTCAGAGAAATTTTTTTTAGAAAATCAACACAAAATTTCAGAGAAATTTTCAGTAGAAAATCAACAAAATTTCAGAGAAATTTTCAGAAGAAAATCAAAACAAAATTTCAGAGAAATTTTCAGTAGAAAATCAACAAAATTTCAGAGAAATTTTCAGTACAAAATCAACAAAATTTCAGAGAAATTTTCAGTAGAAAATCAACAAAATTTCAGAGAAATTTTCAGTAGAAAATCAAAACAAAATTTCAGAGAAATTTTCAGTAGAAAATCAAAACAAAATTTCAGAGAAATTTTCAGTAGAAAATCAACACAAAATTTCAGAGAAATTTTCAGTAGAAAATCAAAACGAAATTTCAGAGAAATTTTCAGTAGAAAATCAACACACAATTTCAGAGAAATTTTCAGTACAAAATCAACAAAATTTCAGAGAAATTTTCAGTAGAAAATCAACACAAAATTCCAGAGAAATTTTCAGTACAAAATCAACAAAATTTCAGAGAAATTTTCAGTAGAAAATCAACAAAATTTCAGAGAAATTTTCAGAAGAAAATCAAAACAAAATTTCAGAGAAATTTTCAGTAGAAAATTAACACAAAATTTCAAAGAAATTTTCAGTAGAAAATCAACAAAATTTCAGAGAAATTTTCAGTAGAAAATCAACACAAAATGCCAGAGAAATTTTCAGTACAAAATCAACAAAATTTCAGAGAAATTTTCAGTAGAAAATCAACAAAATTTCAGAGAAATTTTCAGTAGAAAATCAACACAAAATGCCAGAGAAATTTTCAGTACAAAATCAACAAAATTTCACAGAAATTTTCAGAAGAAAATCAAAACAAAATTTCAGAGAAATTTTCAGTAGAAAATCAACAAAATTTCAGAGAAATTTTCAGAAGAAAATCAAAACAAAATTTCAGAGAAATTTTCAGAAGAAAATCAAAACAAAATTTCAGAGAAATTTTCAGTAGAAAATCAACACAAAATTTCAGAGAAATTTTCAGTAGAAAATCAACAAAATTTCAGAGAAATTTTCAGTAAAAAATCAACAAAATTTCAGAGAAATTTCCAGTAGAAAATAAAAACAAAATTTCAGAGAAATTTTCAGTAGAAAATCAAAACAAAATTTCTGAGAAATTTTCAGTAGAAAATCAGCACAAAATTTCAGAGAAATTTTCAGTAGAAAATCAACAAAATTTCAGAGAAATTTTCAGTAGAAAATCAACACAAAATTCCAGAGAAATTTTCAGTACAAAATCAACAAAATTTCAGAGAAATTTTCAGTAGAATATCAACACAAAATTTCAGAGAAATTTTCAGTAGAAAATCAACAAAATTTCAGAGAAATTTTCAGTAGAAAATCAACACAAAATGCCAGAGAAATTTTCAGTACAAAATCAACAAAATTTCAGAGAAATTTTCAGTAGAAAATCAACAAAATTTCAGAGAAATTTTCAGTAGAAAATCAACACAAAATGCCAGAGAAATTTTCAGTACAAAATCAACAAAATTTCAGAGAAATTTTCAGTAGAAAATCAACAAAATTTCAGAGAAATTTTCAGTAGAAAATCAAAACAAAATTTCAGAGAAATTTTCAGTAGAAAATCAACACAAAATTTCAGAGAAATTTTCAGTAGAAAATCAACAAAATTTCAGAGAAATTTTCAGTAGAAAATCAACACAAAATGACAGAGAAATTTTCAGTACAAAATCAACAAAATTTCAGAGAAATTTTCAGTAGAAAATCAAAACAAAATTTCAGAGAAATTTTCAGTAGAAAATCAAAACAAAATTTCAGAGAAATTTTCAGTAGAAAATCAACACAAAATTTCAGAGAAATTTTCAGTAGAAAATCAAAACAAAATTTCAGATAAATTTTCAGTAGAAAATCAACACAAAATTTCAGAGAAATTTTCAGTAGAAAATCAACAAAATTTCAGAGAAATTTTCAGTAGAAAATCAACACAAAATTCCAGAGAAATTTTCAGTACAAAATCAACAAAATTTCAGAGAAATTTTCAATAGAAAATCAACAAAATTTCAGAGAAATTTTCAGAAGAAAATCAAAACAAAATTTCAGAGAAATTTTCAGTAGAAAATCAGAACAAAATTTCAGAGAAATTTTCAGTAGAAAATCAACAAAATTTCAGAGAAATTTTCAGAAGAAAATCAAAACAAAATTTCAGAGAAATTTTCAGAAGAAAATCAAAACAAAATTTCAGAGAAATTTTCAGTAGAAAATCAAAACAAAATTTCAGAGAAATTTTCAGTAGAAAATCAACAAAATTTCAGAGAAATTTTCAGAAGAAAATCAAAACAAAATTTCAGAGAAATTTTCAGTAGAAAATCAACAAAATTTCAGAGAAATTTTCAGAAGAAAATCAAAACAAAATTTCAGAGAAATTTTCAGAAGAAAATCAAAACAAAATTTCAGAGAAATTTTCAGTAGAAAATCAACACAAAATTTCAGAGAAATTTTCAGTAGAAAATCAACAAAATTTCAAAGAAATTTTCAGTAGAAAATCAAAACAAAATTTCAGAGAAATTTTCAGTAGAAAATCAAAACAAAATTAAAGAGAAATTTTCAGCAGAAAATCAACACAAAATTTCAAAGAAATTTTCAGTAGAAAATCAACAAAATTTCAGAGAAATTTTCAGAAGAAAATCAAAACAAAATTTCAGAGAAATTTTCAGAAGAAAATCAAAACAAAATTTCAGAGAAATTTTCAGAAGAAAATCAAAACAAAATTTCAGAGAAATTTTCAGTAGAAAATCAAAACAAATTTTCAGAGTAATTTTCAGTAGAAAATCAACACAAAATTTCAGAGAAATTTTCAGTAGAAAATCAACAAAATTTCAGAGAAATTTTCAGTAGAAAATCAACACAAAATTCCAGAGAAATTTTCAGTACGAAATCAACAAAATTTCAGAGAAATTTTCAGTAGAAAATCAATAAAATTTCAGAGAAATTTTCAGTAGAAAATCAAAACAAAATTTCAGTGAAATTTTCAGTAGGAAATCAAAACAAAATTTCAGAGAAATTTTCAGCAGAAAATCAGAACAAAATTTCAGAGAAATTTTCAGTAGAAAATCAACACAAAATTTCAGAGAAATTTTCAGTAGAAAATCAACAAAATTTCAGAGAAATTTTCAGTAGAAAATCAACACAAAATTCCAGAGAAATTTTCAGTACAAAATCAACAAAATTTCAGAGAAATTTTCAGTAGAAAATCAACAAAATTTCAGAGAAATTTTCAGAAGAAAATCAAAACAAAATTTCAGAGAAATTTTCAGTAGAAAATCAAAACAAAATTTCAGAGAAATTTTCAGTAGAAAATCAACAAAATTTCAGAGAAATTTTCAGAAGAAAATCAAAACAAAAATTTCAAAAGAATTTTCAGAAGAAAATTAAAACAAAATTTCAAAGAAATTTTCAGTAGAAAATCAAAACAAAATTTCAGAGAAATTTTCAGTAGAAAATCAACAAAATTTCAGAGAAATTTTCAGAAGAAAATCAAAACAAAATTTCAGAGAAATTTTCAGAAGAAAATCAAAACAAAATTTCAGAGAAATTTTCAGTAGAAAATCAACACAAAATTTCAGAGAAATTTTCAGTAGAAAATCAACAAAATTTCAGAGAAATTTTCAGAAGAAAATCAAAACAAAATTTCAGAGAAATTTTCAGTAGAAAATCAACAAAATTTCAGAGAAATTTTCAGAAGAAAATCAAAACAAAATTTCAGAGAAATTTTCAGAAGAAAATCAACACAAAATTTCAGAGAAATTTTCAGTAGAAAATCAACACAAAATTTCAGAGAAATTTTCAGTAGAAAATCAACACAAAATTTCAGAGAAATTTTCAGTAGAAAATCAACAAAATTTCAGAGAAATTTTCAGTAGAAAATCAACACAAAATTCCAGAGAAATTTTCAGAAGAAAATCAAAACAAAATTTCTGAGAAATTTTCAGTAGAAAATCAAAACAAAATTTCAGAGAAATTTTCAGTAGAAAATCAACAAAATATCAGAGAAATTTTCAGAAGAAAATCAAAACAAAATTTCAGAGAAATTTTCGGTAGAAAATCAACAAAATTTCAGAGGAATTTTCAGTAGAAAATCAACAAAATTTCAGAGGAATTTTCAGTAGAAAATCAACAACATTTCAGAGAAATTTTCAGTAGAAAATCAACAAAATTTCAGAGAAATTTTCAGTAGAAAATCAACACAAAATTCCAGAGAAATCTTCAGTACAAAATCAAAAAAATTTCAGAGAAATTTTCAGTAGAAAATCAACAAAATTTCAGAGAAATTTTCAGTAGAAAATCAAAACAAAATTTCAGAGAAATTTTCAGTAGAAAATCAAAACAAAATTTCAGAGAAATTTTCAGTAGAAAATCAACACAAAATTTCAGAGAAATTTTCAGAAGAAAATCAAAACAAAATTTCAGAGAAATTTTCAGTAGAAAATCAACACAAAATTTCAGAGAAATTTTCAGTAGAAAATCAACAAAATTTCAGAGGAATTTTCAGAAGAAAATCAAAACAAAATTTCAGAGAAATTTTCAGTAGAAAATCAACAAAATTTCAGAGAAATTTTCAGAAGAAAATCAACACAAAATTTCAGAGAAATTTTCAGTAGAAAATCAACAAAATTTCAGAGAAATTTTCAGAAGAAAATCAAAACAAAATTTCAGAGAAATTTTCAGTAGAAAATCAACAAAATTTCAGAGAAATTTTCAGAAGAAAATCAAAACAAAATTTCAGAGAAATTTTCAGAAGAAAATCAACACAAAATTTCAGAGAAATTTTCAGTAGAAAATCAACACAAAATTTCAGAGAAATTTTCAGTAGAAAATCAAAACGAAATTTCAGAGAAATTTTCAGTAGAAAATCAGCACAAAATTTCAGAGAAATTTTCAGTAGAAAATCAACAAAATTTCAGAGAAATTTTCAGTAGAAAATCATCACAAAATTCCAGATAAATTTTCAGTACAAAATCAACAAAATTTCAGAGAAATTTTCAGTAGAAAATCAACGAAATTTCAGAGAAATTTTCAGTAGAAAATCAACACAAAATTTCAGAGAAATTTTCAGTAGAAAATCAACAAAATTTCAGAGAAATTTTCAGTAGAAAATCAACACAAAATTCCAGAGAAATTTTCAGTACAAAATCAACAAAATTTCAGAGAAATTTTCAGTAGAAAATCAACAAAATTTCAGAGAAATTTTCAGTAGAAAATCAACAAAATTTCAGAGAAATTTTCAGTAGAAAATCAACACAAAATTCCAGAGAAATTTTCAGTAGAAAATCAATAAAATTTCAGAGACATTTTCAGTAGAAAATCAACAAAATTTCAGAGAAATTTTCAGTAGAAAATCAAAACAAAATTTCAGAGAAATTTTCAGTAGAAAATCAAAACAAAATTTCAGAGAAATTTTCAGTAGAAAATCAACACAAAATTCCAGAGAAATTTTCAGTACAAAATCAATAAAATTTCAGAGAAATTTTCAGTAGAAAATCAACACAAAACTTCAGAGAAATTTTCAGTAGAAAATCAACAAAATTTCAGAGAAATTTTCAGTAGAAAATGAACAAAATTTCAGAGAAATTTTCAGAAGACAATCAACAAAATTTCAGAGAAATTTTCAGAAGAAAATCAAAACAAAATTTCAGAGAAATTTTCAGTAGAAAATCAACAAAATTTCAGAGGAATTTTCAGTACAAAATCAACAAAATTTCAGAGAAATTTTCAGTAGAAAATCAAAACAAAATTTCAGAGAAATTTTAAGTAGAAAATCAACAAAATTTCAGAGAAATTTTCAGTAGAAAATCAACACAAAATTCCAGAGAAATTTTCAGTACAAAATCAACAAAATTTCAGAGAAATTTTCAGTAGAAAATCAACACAAAATTTCAGAGAAATTTTCAGTAGAAAATTTAAACAAAATTTCAGAGAAATTTTCAGTAGAAAATCAACACAAAATTCCAGAGAAATTTTCAGTACAAAATCAACAAAATTTCAGAGAAATTTTCAGTAGAAAATCAACAAAATTTCAGAGAAATTTTCAGAAGAAAATCAAAACAAAATTTCAGAGAAATTTTCAGAAGAAAATTAACACAAAATTTCAGATAAATTTTCAGTAGAAAATCAACACAAAATTTCAGAGAAATTTTCAGTAGAAAATCAAAACGAAATTTCAGAGAAATTTTCAGTAGAAAATCAACACAAAATTTCAGAGAAATTTTCAGTAGAAAATCAACAAAATATCAGAGTAATTTTCAGTAGAAAATCAACACAAAATTCCAGAGAAATTTTCAGTAGAAAATCAACAAAATTTCACAGAAATTTTCAGTAGAAAATCAACAAAATTTCAGAGAAATTTTCAGTAGAAAATCAACACAAAATTTCAGAGACATTTTCAGTAGAAAATCAACAAAATTTCAGAGAAATTTTCAGTAGAAAATCAACACAAAATTCCAGAGAAATTTTCAGTACAAAATCAACAAAATTTCAAAGAAATTTTCAGTAGAAAATCAACAAAATTTCAGAGAAATTTTCAGTAGAAAATCAACAAAATTTCAGAGAAATTTTCAGTAGAAAATCAACACAAAATTCCAGAGAAATTTTCAGTAGAAAATCAACAAAATTTCAGAGAAATTTTCAGTAGAAAATCAACAAAATTTCAGAGAAATTTTCAGTAGAAAATCAAAACAAAATTTCAGAGAAATTTTCAATAGAAAATCAAAACAAAATTTCAGAGAAATTTTCAGTAGAAATCAACACAAAATTCCAGAGAAATTTTCAGTACAAAATCAACAAAATTTCAGAGAAATTTTCAGTAGAAAATCAACACAAAACTTCAGAGAAATTTTCAGTAGAAAATCAACAAAATTTCAGAGAAATTTTCAGTAGAAAATGAACAAAAATTCAGAGAAATTTTCAGAAGAAAATCAAAACAAAATTTCAGAGAAATTTTCAGTAGAAAATCAAAACAAAATTTCAGAGAAATTTTCAGTAGAAAATCAACAAAATTTCAGAGAAATTTTCAGAAGAAAATCAACAAAATTTCAGAGGATTTTTCATTAGAAAATCAACAAAATTTCAGAGAAATTTTCAGTAGAAAATCAACACAAAATTCCAGAGAAATTTTCAGTACAAAATCAACAAAATTTCAGAGAAATTTTCAGTAGAAAATCAACACAAAATTTCAGAGAAATTTTCAGTAGAAAATCAACAAAATTTCAGAGAAATTTTCAGTAGAAAATCAACACAAAATTCCAGAGAAATTTTCAGTACAAAATCAACAAAATTTCAGAGAAATTTTCAGTAGAAAATCAACAAAATTTCAGAGAAATTTCAGTAGAAAATCAACAAAATTTCAGAGAAATTTTCAGTAGAAAATCAACACAAAATTCCAGAGAAATTTTCAGTACAAAATCAACAACATTTCAGAGAAATTTTCAGTAGAAAATCAACAAAATTTCAGAGAAATTTTCAGTAGAAAATCAACAAAATTTCAGAGAAATTTTCAGTAGAAAATCAACAAAATTTCAGAGAAATTTTCAGTAGAAAATCAAAACAAAATTTCAGAGAAATTTTCAGTAGAATATCAACAAAATTTCAGAGAAATTTTCAGTAGAAAATCAACACAAAATTCCAGAGAAATTTTCAGTACAAAATCAACAAAATTTAGAGAAATTTTCAGTAGAAAATCAACAAAATTTCAGAGAAATTTTCAGTAGAAAATCAAAACAAAATTTCAGAGAAATTTTCAGTAGAATATCAACAAAATTTCAGAGAAATTTTCAGTAGAAAATCAACACAAAATTCCAGAGAAATTTTCAGTACAAAATCAACAAAATTTCAGAGAAATTTTCAGTAGAAAATCAACAAAATTTCAGAGAAATTTTCAGAAGAAAATCAAAACAAAATTTCAGAGAAATTTTCAGAAGAAAATTAAAACAAAATTTCAGAGAAATTTTCAGTAGAAAATCAAAACAAAATTTCAGAGAAATTTTCAGTAGAAAATCAACAAAATTTCAGAGAAATTTTCAGAAGAAAATCAAAACAAAATTTCAGAGAAATTTTCAGTAGAAAATCAACAAAATTTCAGAGAAATTTTCAGAAGAAAATCAAAACAAAATTTCAGAGAAATTTTCAGAAGAAAATTAAAACAAAATTTCAGAGAAATTTTCAGTAGAAAATCAAAACAAAATTTCAGAGAAATTTTCAGTAGAAAATCAACAAAATTTCAGAGAAATTTTCAGAAGAAAATCAAAACAAAATTTCAGAGAAATTTTCAGTAGAAAATCAACAAAATTTCAGAGAAATTTTCAGTAGAAAATCAACAAAATTTCAGAGAAATTTTCAGTAGAAAATCAACAAAATTTCAGAGAAATTTTCAGTAGAAAATCGACAAAATTTCAGAGAAATTTTCAGTAGAAAATCAAAACAAAATTTCAGAGAAATTTTCAGTAGAAAATCAACAAAATTTCAGAGAAATTTTCAGAAGAAAATCAAAACAAAATTTCAGAGAAATTTTCAGTAGAAAATCAACAAAATTTCAGATAAATTTTCAGTAGAAAATCAACACAAAATTCCAGAGAAATTTTCAGTAGAAAATCAACAAAATTTCAGAGAAATTTTCAGTAGAAAATCAACAAAATTTCAGAGAAATTTTCAGTAGAAAATCAACACAAAATTTCAGAGAAATTTTCAGTAGAAAATCAACAAAATTTCAGAGAAATTTTCAGTAGAAAATCAACACAAAATTCCAGAGAAATTTTCAGTAGAAAATCAACAAAATTTCAGAGGAATTTTCAGTAGAAAATCAACAAAATTTCAGAGAAATTTTCAGTAGAAAATCAAAACAAAATTTCAGAGAAATTTTCAGTAGAAAATCAACAAAATTTCAGAGAAATTTTCAGTAGAAAATCAACACAAAATTCCAGAGAAATTTTCAGTACAAAATCAACAAAATTTCAGAGATATTTTCAGTAGAAAATCAACACAAAATTTCAGAGAAATTTTCAGTAGAAAATCAACAAAATTTCAGAGAAATTTTCAGTAGAAAATCAACACAAAATTCCAGAGAAATTTTCAGTACAAAATCAACAAAATTTCAGAGAAATTTTCAGTAGAAAATCAACAAAATTTCAGAGAAATTTTCAGAAGAAAATCAAAACAAAATTTCAGAGAAATTTTCAGAAGAAAATCAACACAAAATTTCAGAGAAATTTTCAGTAGAAAATCAACACAAAATTTCAGAGAAATTTTCAGTAGAAAATCAAAACGAAATTTCAGAGAAATTTTCAGTAGAAAATCAACACAAAAATTTCAGAGAAATTTTCAGTAGAAAATCAACAAAATTTCAGAGAAATTTTCAGTAGAAAATCAACACAAAATTCCAGAGAAATTTTCAGTACAAAATCAACAAAATTTCAGAGAAATTTTCAGTAGAAAATCAACAAAATTTCAGAGAAATTTTCAGTAGAAAATCAACACAAAATTCAGAGAAATTTTCAGTAGAAAATCAACAAAATTTCAGAGAAATTTTCAGTAGAAAATCAACACAAAATTCCAGAGAAATTTTCAGTACAAAATCAACAAAATTTCAAAGAAATTTTCAGTAGAAAATCAACAAAATTTCAGAGAAATTTTCAGTAGAAAATCAACAAAATTTCAGAGAAATTTTCAGTAGAAAATCAACACAAAATTCCAGAGAAATTTTCAGTAGAAAATCAACAAAATTTCAGAGAAATTTTCAGTAGAAAATCAACAAAATTTCAGAGAAATTTTCAGTAGAAAATCAAAACAAAATTTCAGAGAAATTTTCAATAGAAAATCAAAACAAAATTTCAGAGAAATTTTCAGTAGAAAATCAACACAAAATTCCAGAGAAATTTTCAGTACAAAATCAACAAAATTTCAGAGAATTTTTCAGTAGAAAATCAACACAAAACTTCAGAGAAATTTTCAGTAGAAAATCAACAAAATTTCAGAGAAATTTTCAGTAGAAAATGAACAAAATTTCAGAGAAATTTTCAGAAGAAAATCAAAACAAAATTTCAGAGAAATTTTCAGTAGAAAATCAAAACAAAATTTCAGAGAAATTTTCAGTAGAAAATCAACAAAATTTCAGAGAAATTTTCAGAAGAAAATCAAAACAAAATTTCAGAGAAATTTTCAGTAGAAAATCAAAACAAAATTTCAGAGAAATTTTCAGTAGAATATCAACAAAATTTCAGAGAAATTTTCAGTAGAAAATCAACACAAAATTCCAGAGAAATTTTCAGTACAAAATCAACAAAATTTCAGAGAAATTTTCAGTAGAAAATCAACACAAAATTTCAGAGAAATTTTCAGTAGAAATCAACAAAATTTCAGAGAAATTTTCAGTAGAAAATCAACACAAAATTCCAGAGAAATTTTCAGTACAAAATCAACAAAATTTCAGAGAAATTTTCAGTAGAAAATCAACAAAATTTCAGAGAAATTTTCAGTAGAAAAATCAACAAAATTTCAGAGAAATTTTCAGTAGAAAATCAACACAAAATTCCAGAGAAATTTTCAGTACAGAATCAACAAAATTTCAGAGAAATTTTCAGTAGAAAATCAACAAAATTTCAGAGAAATTTTCAGTAGAAAATCAACAAAATTTCAGAGAAATTTTCAGTAGAAAATCAACAAAATTTCAGAGAAATTTTCTGTAGAAAATCAACAAAATTTCAGAGAAATTTTCAGTAGAAAATCAACAAAATTTCAGAGAAATTTTCTGT